>OZ025651.1:560674-980513 GCA_964019335.1 Diplonema japonicum
TTTTGTTTGTTCCACTCCCGTCGAATGAAATAAAAAAAAAGAAATTTGGGAAAATGTAGTTACTGATTTTTTTTTTTTTTTTTTTTTGAAAAGGGAGCAAAAGTAAAAAAAAAAAATATATATATATATATAAACAGATCCCCCTTTTTGACCCGCCTGCGGGAGTTCCTGGGAGGCACGACGCCGAGCCTCCCCCGGAAAAAAAAAAACTATTCTTTTAAGGTATGCGTTTTTGCGCTCACCGGCCGAGCTGCGCTTAAAAAAAAAAAAAAAAAAAAAAAAAAAAAAAAAAAAACTCTTTTCACACGAAAAAAAAAAGGGAGGGGTGACGGAGAGAAAACGAAAACAACGGCTGTGTAAGGTGCTTTAATGGAGTTGACAAAAAAAAAGAGCATTGTTCTTTTTCTTCTTTCTTTATTATTTTTTTTTTCTGCCACTTTACCATCACTCGGTGGACAGCGACCCCCGTGACAGCTTATCAAGAGGGTTCACCGAACTTGTCGTAATATTGGAGTCCCGGACACGGGTAGCACTCGCTGTCTTATTTACTGGTCTCGTACGCTTTTTAGCAGAGGCATTGGAAGAATTTGACTCTTTCCGGGTGGCGTTTTCCAAGTCAGGATCTCCGACCAACAGCTTCAGAATCTGATGGAGAAGTTGATTGTGGTTGTTGAGCGTTGCTTCTATGCTTGAAAACTGTTCTGTAATCGTATCCATTTCGTTTGACAACCGTTTGTCCTTGTTTGTTTGTTTGTTTATTTATTTACTGTAAAACGAATAATATCTCGGACGGGAAAA
Organism: Diplonema japonicum; assembly: GCA_964019335.1. Taxonomy (NCBI): domain Eukaryota; phylum Euglenozoa; class Diplonemea; order Diplonemida; family Diplonemidae; genus Diplonema; species Diplonema japonicum. The sequence continues at coordinate 561,473 of OZ025651.1, forward strand.
CTCCCAAAAAAACCCTGGACACTTTTCCGTCCGGGAGTTTTTCTGGGAAGAATTTTTGGAAGGGCTTTATTCCCTGTGCAGACTTGTATGCAGAGCCAAAATGTTTACCCTGCGTGGCAGTTTGAATCCCCCCCCCTTTCAATGCACCAACAGGATCTTTAACTTCTCATAAACCCGTACTTCTTTCGTCAAATTGACCAGTTCGACTACCCAAGGCACGTTAAGCAGCTGGCTTGTGAGGCGCCCAACTTTGGTTGCTGACACCCCCGGCCAGCTCACCTCCGAAAGCAGCTCCAGCCCCGAAGGATGCTAAAGCCCGTATTGGGCGATACGCTGTATCTGGGTTGGATGGAGCGTTTCTTCCTTTTTTTTTTTTTTTGCAATAAAATCATCGATTCTCATGGCTCTGCCCCGAACGAGCCGATTCTGCTTGGCGACTACAACTCTCATACGACCTATGGGTTCGTAGAGTTGTTCAAACGCACAAACGTGCACATAGCTTTTGTCCCCCTGGGCTCACCTACATCGTTACCGATGGATATTGGGTTGACGCAGCTGTAAAAGCATTTATTAAGAAAGTTATAAATAGTGGGCCACACACGAAGGCTCGAGAAGCTGATTGCCTCAGGGGCGGACAAAGATGCAGAAAGGGAACCCAGATACCCAGTGGTTCGGTGGGGGTTTCTTCGCGCGGTTGCCGTTTGCAGCCCAGGCCAGTATGTCGGTGGTAGTGGACCAGGCATTACAAAAAGAATTCCCGGACATTTTCCGCTCCGGGGTTTTTCGTTTTACAGTATTTTTTTTTCTTCTTTTTTTTTTTTTTTTTTTGGTTGTCCATACCTTGGGCATTCGCATCCTCTTCACATTACCGAAATCAAACGATGATGAAGGCATCCTCGAGGCAACCACAGCAGATGGTTGGGAGCACACGCTGCTTCTTCTTGATATAAAAGTATCGTCAGGTTCATTATCTGTGAAGCAACCGGCATCTTCCATCTCAGCCTGATCAGTGAGCAGCTTCTCAGCGTCTATAATCTTCTGAACTTCCTCTTGAAACCCAGGGAAGTCTGATAGAACCTTTTTGAAGCTCGTCCTCGACAACTGGTACAACTCCGCAAAAGTGAGCGTTTTAACCGAAAAATCGAACTTCCCACCGATGAGAAGCTCCTTCTCCCCGAAATAATCACCTTTTTGAATCGTGATCTGGTACCCTTCTGTAGGCCGAACGATATCGCAATAACCGTGCGCTAACAGATATAAAAACCCCGCGTTTTGCCCGGAAACAATGACGAACTCATCAGGAGCGTACATTTCGGACTGCAGGAGGGAGGCGATTTCAATTCGGCACTCTTGCGTGGCGAAGGTAAAGATCCCCACGGGTGCAAGGCATTTCAACTTGAGGTGCAGGTCGAGGTTCGACCGCATCTGCGTCGGCAGGGAGTCGAAGAGGTAATCGAACGCTTGTATGTCGTTCTCAAAATTGTGCGCCAAAAATGACAGAATATCCTCCTGAAGCTCCCCCGGAACCTGCAGGAACTGCAGCACGTCCAATGTCATCCTCAGCCTGGAATGCCCCGACGTCGCCACGTTCGGCCGTAAAAGTTCCCCCGTCAACCGACCGATTAAAACAGCATTGAGAACCGCCCCCAACGCAATAACAAAGCTTGCATAGTAATGCTGCCCCTTTGTTTTGATAGTGATATCCCCGTACCCTGTCGTTGCCAAGGTGTACAGAACCCAGTATACCCCAATATGGTACTTGTTAAGGCTTTCATCGTCCTTTGTTTCATCATTCGATAGGACGACGATGAGCCACATGGACGCCAGCCAGTGTATGACAACCGCGACCCAAAACCACATCCTCACCATTGGAAGAAAGTCGAAATGGAACCGGATGAAGATTCTCGATACCCGCATAGAGGACACCTTCTGCCCGCCCCACAGCTTCGTAACCGTCAAGAGACGGAGAAGCTTCAAATGACTCGCTACTTTGCTTGCGGTGGACAAACCACCAGCACGGAGGAGAATGTCAACCGGAATAGTACTCATGATGTCTGTTGGGAAGCGGTCCGACGTCACGTAAGCCCGTAACAAGCTTGCAGATGTAACAGCTTTGTTCCGCATTTTCGAAGTCTCGTCGAATGTAAGTGTTCTTGACCATATCACCATGTCCGCAAGTAAGACCGCGGTGCAGATATAATCAGTGAAGAGAAGGTTTTTCTCTTCCTCGTACAGATCCCACACCCATGTGATGGGGCTTGACACAACGCAGTAGTAAAAAGTGACGCACAGAATTATGGAGTCCCACACCCAACGCCAGCGGGTATCGGAGAATGTGGTGAACGGTGGCAGGAAGGAGTGCATCGCACGTTCCATGTGTTCGGCTCGATCGACGGTCGCCATCAAGTCGAAGTCTCCCTTCGCGATTTTGAACTTTCGCATTAATGTCAAGAACTCGTCCTTGTCCAGTTCTTTTGAACCATCTATGTCAACCTCTTTGACAAGTTCTTCCAGTTCTTCCTTTGTCATCGTGAAGCCGAGCCCGACCATCAGGTTGCCTATTTCATGGATGTCGATGGCGCCTGACTGGTCCGTGTCGAAGATTTCAAACATTTTGTTGAAGTTTTGAATTTCAACAGAAGTGAGCTCGACGGTGGGGTTAGGGGGTTGTTGGACGTGAAGCTGCACCTCGGACTGTCGTGAGACATGGCCGAGGGTCGCCTTGATATCTTGCACGCAGCTCGTGTTGTTGTTATTTCTCGTAAAAAACGATGGTGTGTGTGCGAGCATTTTTGGGGAGCTGGATGAGGACGTCACGCTACCTATCCGCCCCCTGTACCCCTCCGTCCGTCGGGACAGCGCCGGGGAGGGCGGGACAATGGGCCTTGGAAACGACGGTTCCTCCGCCAGTGACATCCTGCTAGCTTTCGTGTTTCGAAAGTACTCCATTTTTATCCATGAATTCAATACTTCACCCCCCCTCCCCCCCGCACCCCACCCCTTTTTTGTTTGTTTTCCCCGGAGTAAACAAAAAAAAAGAGAAAACATAAAAAGGGCGCTCATGTATTTAAAACGGTGGAGAGACCATGGGTGAGAAGGGGTAACGAAAAAGAATGAGAGTATAGAAGAAAAAAAAAAAATAAAAAAGAAAATAAAAAAAAAAAAGCGAGGGTCGTGACTTGGGCGGTGGTCGAGGTGGTGGAAGCCAGAGAGTAGCATGCAAACCCATCTCCTGTTGTCCCCTCATTCCTCTGCTTGTCTTATTTATTTATTATTATTAATTATTTTTTTTCGGGAATATTTCACTTTACCCAAGAGAAAGTCGAAAATTCACTTAATGCCAAAAATGGATTTTTTGGGGTATTTTCTGGTTCGGGGCCCTGAGATAACGACTATTCACTGCCTCCCTGGCGAACACTGCTGGCTTGCATTCTGCCCTGGTGGTGGTTGCTCTTGCGTGAGGAAAGAAAAAGCTAAGAAGGAAGACAGCCTCATTCGAAAGCAGCCCCCAGACCCCAATAACAAGTTTGGGTACACAGTGAATTTCGGCACTCGTCTTGAGTATTAAGAATTAGTTACCTCTTTTTTTTCTTTTTTTTTATTTTCTTTTTTGATTTTTTTTTTTTTGCCCATCATCACGTAACAAGTAGGGGAGTAGATATATTTTTGAAAGGGACATTTTTTTTTCTTTTTCGCTTTTTTTTTTTCGGTTCTGTTGCACCGGGAGAATAAAAAAATGGTGTGTTTGTTTCTTTCATTTTCTTTCTTTCTTTTTTTTTTTTTGGTTTTCTTCTACAGGTTTTTTCTTCTCATTTTTTTTTTTTTTTTTTTGCTTTGGTAGTGTCCTCTTCGCTCGGATAATGTGGATCACATTATCATTCTTTTTTTTTTTTTTTTTTTTTTTTTTTTGCAGTATTGACAGGGACTTTATTTTCCTCTTAAGTTCCCTTAAATTGGTCAGAGCTACTGAACTCACATGTTTGGACCCCAACAAAAAAGCTGGGGTCCCTTTTTTTTTTCTTCTTCTTTTTCTTTCTCTTCTTCTTTGCCAATCACTGGTTGGTTGTTGAGATTGTAAAGGGTGGGTTCACCCAGTTTTGCTTATTACCGAAATCTTATCCGTATCTTCTAATGATCGCTAAATTAGCTTTTTTTTTTTTTTTTTTTTTTTTTTTTTTTTGAAAGAGCCTCTTATCGGCAACATAAACGAAAAAAAGAAAAGAAATCACGAGTTCCACAGTCAAAAAAAAAAAAAAAAAAAAAAAGAAAAAAAAAAAAGAATAAGAAAAAAAAGAATAAGAGGTAGCATTGGTGGAATATAACATTCTACAAATTAATTCCTGTCTGTGCACAAAGCAACAATCAAACCGACTCTGTTTCCCCCTCCTTTTTTTTTTCCCCTGAGGAAATGTTCACCTGGGTCGATTTCTTAGTTTCACAGTGCTTTTCTTTTTTTCTTTTTTCTTTTTAACGCAACGAAAAGTTTCTATCATATTCTTTGAAGATTCTCCAGGAGGAAGGGTAAAGAGGGTGGTGCTTTGAAAATGTAAAGAGAGAATAAAGTGATGAGGGGAGAAGGATTAGCTACAACCCACAGAGAAAGAAAAAAAAAAATTGGATTGGAGGAATAGCGATGTAGCCACTTTTTTTTTTTTTTTTTTTCCATCCCTCCGAAAAGAATAAAATCCCAGAATTAACTGTCTTTTATTTTTTTTTTTCCCTTTGAATCAAAAGTATAAAACATACATCAAAAAAAAAAGAATAAAAATATTTTGCTCTGGACCTTCTTCTTGCTTCTGCACCATTTTGTCCAAGTCTCGTTTTGTCCACTGCTGAAACCCTTTCCCCCCCCCCTTATTCTTACCCCCCCCCCCCCCCCCAATCCCGAAGTTTTTCTTTTTTTTCTTTTTTTTTTGTTCTGCTTCTTCCTCCAACCCAAGGAAGAGAAGAGTACCGAGACGGGAGAAACAGGGAATGAAAGGGGGGAGGGAAAGGGGAGAAGTGTTAGCAAAACGCCCCCCCCCCCCCCCCCCCAACACCCCAATGAATAGTTCACCCCCCCCCCAAAAAAAAACAGAAGGTTTCGCAAAAAAAAAGGGAGGGAAAACAAAAGCCCGCTCCCCCCTATTATGTTTTTTTTTTTTTCTTTCTTTCTTTTCTCTCTCTTTTTTTTTTTTTTTTTTTTTTTTTAAAGTCAGGCTGAGGGTGCGGGAGGTAACCCCCCCCGTCAGAAAAAAAAAGGGAAAGAACATATATCTGGAAGAAATGATAAAAAATGTGAGGGGGAGGAAATAGGGGGGAAAAAAACCAAAAAAAACTTTTTTTTTTCTCTTCTCTTCCAATCTAATTCAACTGCTTGATAAGATGGGGTGCTTCAGATTCAGATTCAGGCCCAGAGTGGAATGTAGGGGGCGAAGGGCTTGGCGATGCAGAATTGCTAATAGCAATAAGAGACACCAGTCCCCGACCAGAGCCTCGGGTGGACTCTCTGCGGGGACGAGGGGGTGTGACTGGGCTCTTGCAATTTGTGGGACTCCTACAGCTAGCCGGGCTTTTAATCCCATTTTCATCTGGTTGCTGCTGCATCATCATCATCAAGGGTTGAAGCGATCTCCTTCTTTTTACAGGCACAACTGGCGGGGCAACCGACGGAACAATACTATTGTCACTCCCAGCCTCACTCAGCACGCCAGGAGACGAGCAGAGCAGCAAATTGTCACCTTGTTTAACTGTAACTTCCAGGTCGGTCATTTCCTTGTAATCACTATAAATATCGGGTTGCGAGCCAAGTTGATACGCCATATCTTCCTTCTCGGAGGCTATTTCCTGCTCCATTGGACGTGTTTTGTTTTGTCTCTTCTTCTTCTCGGCTCTGTATAAACAATCCTGTGCCCTGTCCCACAGCCACACAAAAACATCGAGCAACGACTTCAGCACCAACAGGCCCGTTGCAGTGAGCAGCAACCATCTAGATATTATCGATGCTGTTTCTGTGCTCTCTTCCTTGACTATGGACACCAAGGCTGCGATAAGCCCCATGACTTGTAAAGCAGTGACTGCTATAATATGCCAATGGTCGAACCTTGCAAGGAACGGGTCAAGGTACACCACCGCGCCGATGAACATGACCTCGCACAGTCCCATGGCGATCGCTTGGATGGCGCACTGCGTCTTGTCTGATGGGACGATTGCGGAGACGGCCGAGATGACCACCAGCACTACAATGTCCACCATGATGAACCACTTGTACTCGTACTTGAAGTCCTTGAAGACTAATGAGAACCGTCGCTCGAACCTGTTGCCGTCCTGGTGCTTGCTGCTCCACGTCTTGTCTCCAAAAAAGAACGTCGACACCTTCCCCGCAGTCACATCATGCACCAAGGTGCACGGGAAGCCTTGCGGCCTCACCTTCGTCCACACATAATATGTCAGGACGAGCAGCACTGTCAGCGCGCCTATCGCCAGCGAGATGTCGACAGGTGTGTGCACGTAGTACATCAGAGTGAGGGCAGGTGTCGAGATGGGCTGGAACAGGATAAGGAACGGGAACACCGAGAAGCTCGGGAAACGCACGACCGCTAGGCTGTGATCGAAACCCTTCTTCACACCCCGCAACGTGAGGAACCCCCAGTGCGCCAGGGACACTAAGAAGTGAGCCGTCAGGATCCCTATCACCATTAAGACGTTGCCGAGCATCATCTCTCTTCTGCGTGCCATCATCTGGCTGCCTGACACGTTCTTCCCTCGCCTGCCCAGCCCGGTGGGCGAATCCAGAAAGTCCATGTCCTGAGAATCGGTGTCGGGAGGGCACCGGGCGAGCTTCATGAAACTTTTCAACTTCGCACCTTGTGTCGAAGAAAGCGCGCTTGCACTTGCGATAGAAGCAGCGGTGTTTGCGGTGGAGAGCCCGGTCACAGCAGGGTCGACCTTCACTGGGGACGGTGGGGGGGCAGTCGTAGCTGCGAGGGTGGGTGCAGGGGTGGGGAGGGGTGTGGGGACAGGCGTAGGGATAGGGGTTGGAGACGCTGTGGGAACAGGTGTCGGGAGAGGTGTCGGGAGAGGTGTCGGGACTGGTGTTGGCCCAGGTGTGGGTACAGGTGTAGGTACGGGCGTCGGAACAGGGGTTGGAGCAGGTGTGGGCAGCTCCCCTGCCATACGAAGCCAGCATCCATTGGGGTTACCCGCCCCTAACGATGCAGACAGCACCTCAGCTTGCGTAGTCTTTATATCTAATGCAGGCTTTGCATTTTGTATTGCCAGGCACATGCTCTCGCAGTCGGTTTTCGAAACTGGGTCGGTGTACCCTACAGTCGCACATGTCGATCCTGTCACCATCTGGATTGCAGAAGCAGACGTCCCTTGGCACAGCAGAGATGCCCCTGGCTTTACTGGGTCGCCATTCTCGTTCCAGTAGAGGACTGCGGGCACAGCACCACTGCCCACCACGTTCAGCATCGCAACGAATAAAAGTAGGATCATCGCGACAATCGTTTAAGAGAGGGGTGACAAATAAAATGAAGGGTTCGTGGAATTAAATAGGTTTTCGTTTTTTTATTTTGTTCTCTTTTTTTGCGGTGGAGGGAGAAAACGAAAGAGGAAGACGAAAAAAGAGAAGGGGGGGAAAAAAAAGGAAGGAAAGAAAGAAAGAAGTAATAACAAATCTCTTTCAGTACATTTCTTTTCCTTCTTTGCCCCTTTTTTCTTCTTCTTTTTTTTTTTTCCCCTTGTTGTATTCTTCAACACGATCCCTTTTCCCGCCTGTGATTGTGTGTATTCTATGTTGTCAAAAATCTCAACTAAATATAAAAAAAACACTTTCTTTTATTATTTTTTCCTATTTTTTTTTTTCCCCTCCTCTTTTTACTGCCTCTCAGCTTTGGTTTGCCTCAACTCCCAAACAATGCCCAACAAAGCTGTGGCAAGGATGGGGAAGAACAGAGGAAGGTAAATAGCCAGAAGATGGTCAGGTGGGAAGTAGTGCGCGGTGATCATAGCAGGGTCACGGTAAGCTGCTGTTGTATACTCAAGAGACGCTACCGGCTCGGCGGAGAAAAGTTCCAAGGACTTTGAAATATAACCGGCAACATGCTCCGGTAGGGGTAGAGACGGGAGCTCAGCGAGAGAAGCAAAAATTTTGTCATAGTACGAGCATATTCTCCCCGAAAGCGGCGCAGGGTTTTCCTGAAGAATCTCGGAGTTTATAAAACTCGTGAAGAATTTTTCAGCACTTCGGATATCGATTTTTTTCGCTTCTTTTTCTTCCGACAGGACACATGCAACTCCCCATTTCTTCTTCTGGTAACATGTTGTGGTTGCGTTACCGGTTTCCGCCTCCTCCAGATACACAATGAACTGAACCTCCTTTCTATAAGGGTTTCCATCTGAAAAACTGTCCAGTTTCATATTTTCCGTTACTAATTTCTTACCTTGAATTGGGTTTTCATGGTGGTAATGTGCTTGGACGTCCATCGTGATGGAGATCTTGGCAGGGTTTGCGATGGATGTTCCTTCCATTTCTAAAATGTCAAGTATGTTGTTGCCCCGTGAGCTGCCTCCCCCAGTACCGGTCAGGATATGGTAGGAAAGGTGGAGCTCTGAAATGTGTTCTTCCCAATGACGATCCACTCCCTTGCAAATCCCCGAGGCCTTGTCTAAGATCTCGGGTTGCCGTTGATCCCTATCTCCACGAGGGACTGCCCACCAGATGCATATACACACAAAGGCGAAAATTACGTACATGAGAAGGCATTTTCGGCTGACCTGTCTCATCTGAGCAGTGCGTGCCGTAACCATTATGTTGTATCTCGTCGCCCCGCCCCCCTCCTCCCTCTTAGTTTTTTTTTTTTTTTTTTTTTTTTTTTTTTTTTTTTGGAAAAGAAAAAAAATTTTATATAATGTAAAGAGGCTTTCAACGTCCTTTTTTTTTTTTTGCAATATTGCAAAATAGGAGGAAAGAGGGGGGGGGAGATTCCCGTGGGAAAAGAAAAAAACCCCGTTAACTAATGAGGGAGAAAAGAAAGTGAGAAAAAAAAAGGGTGGGGGAATAAAAAAGGAGCGGATTCAGGATACTTTATTTATTTATTTTTCTTTCTTTTTTTTTTCTCTTTTTCTTTCCCCCCTTCCTCTTTCTTTCCAGGCAAATCACACTCCCGGGCTCTATTATTTTCAGCAAATAAAGCTTCCAGGGAAAAAAAAAACCCAGGGGTGGGGGGTCGTAAAAAAAAAAAAAAGGAAATAGCGAAGAGGGAGCTGACTTGTTGTCGCCCCAGTGAACTGTAAATAAGAAAAAAAAATTCTCAGAAGACAAAGGGGTTTCGGTAGTATTACTAGACCCGTGTTACTCGCCCTTGCCTTCTTCTGTTTCTGTTTACCCCATTGCGTGCTAATAATAGCATCCATGAGAGGGCAGAAGAAAATGCGCAGTTCTCATCTTGGACTCGCGTAATAGGTGTCGTCACACCTGAGAGCTAATCCTTAAAAAAAAAAAAGAGAGAGAAAATTGGTGCTTTTTTTTTTTTTTTTTTTTTTCTTGTTCAAGTATAATACAAAAAAAAAAAAGAAAAAAAAAAAAAAAAAAAAAAAAAAAAAAAAACACTACACCGTCTACATTATCTATGTCTCTATTGTTTTCGCATCGCGCAAGGTATGTTGTGTGAGCTTCCCCATCCCTGTGGCCGTCGGGGTGTACTCCCAGATAGTGCCTTGTGGGATAACCATATCGGGTGTCCCCTTAACGTCTATATCAGAGAAGTAAGCAAAGAGCGTCCTCAACACAGCCTGGTGCGACACCACAAGCACGGGACACTCCGCTGCTTCAAGATCCATGATGACGGGTTCTATCCGCAACACGAGGTCTTGGTAAGATTCCCCAGAGGGGTAGCGGTAGGCAAATTTGTCTTCAGATCTCCATTTGTTGATGTCGGGGTGCGACTCGCGAAGCTCGTCATAAGTAAGGTTTTCGCATATTCCCGCGTAGATCTCGTTCAACGCACTGTACTTGCGGTGCTTGTACACGTTGCCGGAGTTCTGTAAGAGCCCTGCTGCTGTTTCAATAGTACGTTTCAAGTAGCTGGTCCACACCTCGAGTTTGTTGTCCAGCCCTAACGTTCTTACGTAATCACAGATCAGTTTCGCATCGCCCCTTCCTTTCTCAGACAACTCTGGATCGCCCCCTATCCGGTTTTGAAGGTTAAACATCGATTCCCCATGCCGCGCAAAATAAATGGGAAAACGCATTCTGTTCAAAGCGGATAAGTTAGGCAGCCAGCTTAGAATTTTACAAGGCACGTATCCGTGAATACCCTTGAAGGAAGTTCCTCGTGGAGCGATAGAGATGTAAGATGTTGTGGTTGGGCCGTCAATAGACGTGTAGTTCTCACGAAGGTGGTTTATCCGTTGCTGGAAGTCGGTAAATGCTTGTCGGCTGTCGAGGTGGGAGTATTCATTGTGGCTGTGGCTGTGCATGAGGGAGTGTTTCAAGGTGAACAGTTCTTCTACGTAAGAGTCGAGCATGATTAGCTCGACGAAGGTTATTTTGCAGTTTGTGGTTTCCGCGTGTTGTTCGATCTCCAGTCGGATGTTTCTGTCGGTGGCTTGGCTGTCGATGATGGCCACCCCTGAGCCGCCATGGAGAAATTCGTTGGCGTCCTTTAACGCCATGCGTAGGGCCTCCTTTCGTTCCCGTCTCGCTGTTTGGTTTTCTTCCTTGTAATAATTGTGTAGAAATTTTTTTTCACCGACAGATTCATCAGCGTAGTTAAGGCGTAGGTAGTCAGATACTAGAAAGCATTTTGATTTCACGCCTATCCAGCTTAAGTACCGGCATAGCTTATTCGCGACGAACGTCTTCCCACGCCCTGGCAGTCCCACCGTGACCAAGTACATCCCTTCATCTAAGCGTTCCTCTTCGCCGCCGTATGTGGGGCATGAGTACGACAATGGAACAGCATAGCTTGACTGCCTTGTCTTCTCAATTTTTGTTGATGGGGATGTCATCCCCTCCTTCCTATAAATTTCTTTTTTTTTGTCTTTGAACAAATAAAAAGGGGGGTGTGGGAAGGGGGGAAAGTGATGAAAATGTTTTTTTTTTGGTACTTTTGTTATTATTAAAGGAATCAGGGGGGGGGGGGGGGGGACGGGAAAGAAAAGAGAAGGGGGGGTAGAAACCCCTGGAGAAGTTTATAACCCCTCGTTCTTGCAGAAAGACGTTTTTTTTGTCGAAGGTGGGTGGTGTGACACAAGGTGGCAGAAATAGTTTTTTTTTGTTCGAGGATAACAAACTGGGGGAGAAAAATAGGGATTTACACACTAAAAAAAAAGGGGGGGGATGAAGAAAAAAAGAAGAAGAAGAAAGGGAGGGGGAAGGGGCTTTGCGTACAAGGGGGTTATTTCTTTTTAAGAAAAAGAAGAAAAAAACACCCCATGCTTACTTTTCCCTAAACGTTTTTTTTTTTTTTTTTTTTTTTTTTTTTATTATTATTATTATTATTCTCTTTTTTTCTCTTTCTTTCTCTTTCTTTTTTTTTTATTCCCTTTCATTTCTTGTCTTCATTTTTCTTTTTTTCTCGCCATAAAAAAAAAAAAAAAAAAAAAACCTCTCACTTAACCAACTTCTTCAAAGTAGTGACAAGAGTGTAAACATCATCGAAAGAGTTGTACAAGGGAACAGGGGGAAGACGGAGGATGTCGGGAGGCCTGTTGTCGCACGTAATGCCAACCTCCTCCATCTGGGCCTGGAGGACCGACGCTTTATTGTTCGTGTTCGTCCCGCACTCGTACTCCTTGAGAGAAGTCTTCAAGGAGGCAAGCTCTCCGGTTATACGCACGGACAGCTGGCAACCCCTTCGGTGAATATCAGACGGCGTCAGCACCTCAACAGAGTCCGGGAGCAGTTCTTTAAGAAGCAGCTCAAGGTACCCAGTGAGCAGCACAGATTTTTCACGCAACGCCGGCATCCCAATCTTCTGGAAAAGGTCCAAACAGGGTTTAATCGAAGCCATGTTCACAACACCAGGGTTCGACAGCTGGAACGAAGCGACACCTTCAGACCCCTCAAACTCATGTTTCAGTTTGAATCGGGATTCCCTTTTATGCCCCCACCATCCTTCAAGACGGGTTAACTTGTTCACATCAACATCTTCATGAATAAACGCTCCGCCGATGTTGCCAGGCCCGGCGTTGATGTACTTGTATGTGCACCAACACGCGAAATCAACACCCCAGTCATGGAGCTTCAAGGGGATGTTCCCCACGGCATGGGCAAGATCAAAACCTACAATGCAGTTTTTCTTCTTAGCCGCTTTGGTGATCGCTTCCAGATCGAAGAATTGCCCTGTAAGGAAGTGGACCCCTGCGAGCATTACTACTGCGATTTCATCGCCTCTTTCTTCAATCATTTTGAGGACGTCTTCGCCGGGGAAGCATCTGACTTCATCTTCACTGCCCACTTCAAGGAGGTCTGCGTCAGGGTCGCAGCCTTTCAAGCGGAGCTGTGATCTTATCGCGTACATGTCGGAGGGGAATGGGTTGCGCTCAATGAGGATTTTTTTCTTGTCGCCTTTTGGTTGGTAGAATGCAGTCAGAAGGAGGTGAAGATTGACTGTTAACGTGTTCATCACCACCACTTCGCTTGTCTTTGCACCTACGACCTCCGACATGGCGCCGCGGACTACATCGTCGATCTCAAACCAAGGGCATGGTTGTTTGAAATGTCCCTCTACAGCCTGTTCACCCCACTTGTCTAAATGTTCCTTCACGCTGTCGATGACCCCCTTGTGCTGCAGGCCCAGGGAGTTCCCGCATAGGTACACAATGTCCTTCCCGTTCTTCTGCGGGATTCTGAACTCCTTGCGGTACTCCCTCAGAGCGTCCTCCGCATCCAGCTTCTCTGCGAGGGCCTTGTCGGTCACGCTGCAGGATATCTCTCCCGCTTTCTTCTTCAGAGTTTCATGCGGGTGCGCCATATGAGAAATGGGTTGCCTTTTTTTTTTTTTTTTTTTTTTTTTTTTTTGGGAGGGAAAATTTCACGTATTACTCAAAAAAAAAAAAAAAAAAAAAAAAGAAAAAAAAAAAAAGAAAATGTTTGGAAAAGGCCATCTTGTGTGCAACAGACAGTTTCGTGTAAATGTGGCCTTCTGGCTTCAATGTCCAGTATTGCTGCCTTCACAATGGGGGTGGTAAGAATGGTCTTTCCGCTTGCTCGGCGTGCATGGCTTGCATTCTGCCCAGGTGGTTGCGCTTGTGTGAGGAAAGCTCAACGGAAGGCAATCTCACTTGAAGGCAGCCTCCAAGGTTTTTTGATGGGATATTTGGTAAATGAGCCCCCAGACAAAAAACCGGTTTTGGGTATTAAGTGAATTTCGATACTTTTCTTAAGTATAAGTGAAAATTGCCTTTTCCTTATATTTTTCTTTTTAAACATCAGTTCGTGCGAGAGAACAGAAGGAATAACAAAAAAGAAAACAAACAAACAAAAAAGTATTACAACAGAAAAAAAAAAAGAAGAAAAAAAAACCAACCACAAAAAAAAAGAAAGATAAATTGAAGCAACAACAAATCAAGGGGGGAATGAGCGAATAATAATAAAAAAAAAAAAAAAAACAGGGGGGCACTATATTTCTTTTGCTTTTTTGTTTTTTTTTTTTTGTTTTTTTTTTTTAATAACAGACATTTCGAACCACGCCCACTGCTATGACCAGATTGTTGTCCAGGACAATTATTCTCCCGAGGGCAGGGTTCTCGTGGAAGGGCTCCACCGCCAAGGGAAAGAAGGGTTTGAATCTCACGACGGCAGTGTCGGCAGCCCGGAGAACATTAGGCCTGGCTTGAAGCGGCTTGGCAGTGACACGGTCATAGACAGTGCCTATAGAAACAAGACAGCAAGGCATAAAAGAAGTGTGGATGTTGAGAATGGGCGTGTACCCAGGGACAAGCCCTCTATGCCCTGGTAGCCGGAGGATTAAAAGCTGTGCTTCAAACTGACTACAGCACATCAACGGGGAATCGTTGGCAACCCCAACAACATCACCCACCTTCATAGATGGGTTCCTTGGTATAGCCATGCCGACTATCGCACCCGCAGAAGCTTTCTGTATAGGGGAATGCCTGGTTTCAAGCGATTCAACTGTAAACCGTTGCTTTGGGTTCTTCGCGTTTACTATTTTGTCCCCAACCGTTACACAACCAGATTCAAGTCTGCCTGTGATGATGGTTTTGTCGTGAGATTCAAAAATTTCCAGAATGGGTATTCTGACAGAACGTAGATCGAGTCTATGAGGGATTACGTTGTCCTTGAGAATGTCAAGCAAGCAAGACCCTTGGTCCCAAGGCATTCTTGCTGAAGAAGATGTTATGTTATCCCCCGTCCACCCCGAAAGCGGAACGCAGCGTATCGACGAGAGTGCGTACCCCACCTTCACCGCGAACTCCGTTGTTATTTTGCTGATTGATTGAAACCTGTCCTTCGAAAACGCGACATTTCGAATATCCATTTTCGTGACTGCGATTATTAAGGTTTTTATGCCCATGGAATATGCCATCACCAGGGTGTCTCTGAGCTGTCCTGAAGGGGAGATTTCATCTTCAAATTCGCCTAAGGTTGCAGGGACTACTATTATGGCAGTGTCGCAGCCTTGTGCTGACCGCAGTGTGTTCTTCCTGAGCCTGACATCGCCAGGGGTGTCGTTCAGAATTATTTCAAAGTCCCCTGCTACTATTCTCCATTGGGCTGTTTTCACTGTTCCTCTCCTGTTTTCTCTTTCCGTTTGTAGCCGGTCGGTGACCCAGGCCCATTTTGCGTCGCCGCTCTCTGTTTCGTGTCCCTTGATTGACGCTTGATTTACTACGTTGCACTTAACCAACAGCCTCCCTACCAGAGTGGATTTCCCACTACGTTTTCCCCCCAAGACCGCAACGTTCAGGCGGGCTCGACTTTCTTGCATTTTTTTAATTTTATTTTTGGTCCTTTTTTTTATTTTTTTTGTCTCTTGAGACAGAAAAGAAAAGAGAAATAAAAAGAAGAAAGAAAAAAAGAAACTCGAAATGAAGGAACAGGTTAGATAGGTTGGGGGGAGGAGGGGGTGGGGGGGGGGGGGGGGGGGGGCGTTCAACAAACCTTCGTACCTATTTATTTCTCCTCTTTTTTTTTTCTTCAGCAAAAAGAAAAGAATAAAATAGAAGAAGAATGACTTTGGTTGCTTCATAAACCGCCTGGCGTACGAGCAACTTCTTTACCGCGCTAGCGGATGTTGCTACCCTTCTGTCATAAACCGCCTTAAAATATAAAAAAGAGGTTTACTTCGCAGAGCACCCCCACCGTCCCCATGGGTGAATCAGATCCCCATTTTATTTTTTTTTATATATTTTATTTAACTCTGTAAAGTTACATGAGGGAAATTCAGTTTTCTTGGTGTCCGAATTTTCCTCATTTTAACTTTACAAACTTTAAAATAAAAAATTAAACTAAAAAGTCATTTTTTTTTTTTTATTCTTATGGTGAAACACTTTTTTTTTATCCGCTCCTCCTTTCCATCATGACTGGCCGTGCCATGCAAGCGATGGCTACCATTGACAATAGGATCAAAAAGTAGAAAACAGAGTTCCAGCCGTAGTTGGTGGCGAGGTAGGCGGTGACGGGACCCTGAAGAATTGCGCCAATGGAACCAATCCCACCCACAAAACCCGAGATCGATCCAGCATGCTGGGGAACGTTCAGCCGCTCAGCAAGATCCTGCAGAGTCGCACCCGTCATGAGCGTATCGCAGCCGAAGAAGAAAAACCCGACAAGGCCCGAGATAATACACGTGGCACTCATAGAAGACTTCATAACACCACCCATGATAGAGAAGAGCAACAAAGACCTGTAAAAAAAAATATTATAAATTAAAAATACCCACTCCATTGCATACCCAGCACCGAGTTGAAGGTAAATAACACACGCGCCAATTCTGCGTTTCCCGCCTTGATGCCAATCGGAGAAAACACCGCTTGCCATGCTACCTATAATCCCTCCGAAATCGAACGACGACGCTACGTAACCAGCCATCACTGTTGAGTAGCCCAGTTCGATTGTTAAATAATAAGGCAGCCACGATAGCAAGGAGTATCTAATAAGCTTCTGACAGAAGTATGACAGTGCAATATCGATGGTGCATGGGAGTGCGGCTAACTGGAACGTTGTCATAGTTTGCGATGCTGGGGAACCGGGCACGGTTTGTTGCTGTTGCTGCTGTTGCAACAACTTCTCCCCGTCAACAGAAGTCTCTGAACAGTTCGACAAATCGCCTGTTCTGAATCCTTGAATCCACTGTTGCGGGGAAACAAACCCGGATCTGTTCGGATGCTCTGAGAGCAGTAAATACACCCCAACAGCAGATGCTCCAACACACGCAGTCACCCCGTAATATGACCATCTCCATCCCCACATCAATAACGACGCTGCTATCCAATTCCCTAACAACGAACCAACAGCTTGACATGAACCCCATACCCCCATAACACGGCCACGCTCGTGCGGGGCTAACCAGGGTGTTACTACCGATACGCATGATGGCCAACCAAAAGATTCAAATATCCCGTTCAAACCCCACAGGAAGACCATGAAAAGGGGAACCGATGTTGTTGAGAACATTAAAGTGCATGTTGCCGAACCGAGCAAACCGAGTGCTATGATGGTCTTCGAGGAGTACTTGTTCTTCAATGAAGCGTAGAATATCTGCCCGAAACTGTAGGTTGTTAAGAATGCTGTGTCTACCATTGAAGACATCATGGGGGAGAGGTTGATTTCCTTCTGTACGTTGAACCTTACGACGCCGAAGGGTTTCCTGCCTATGATGTATGCTGCATAGGCAACCCATGTCACGATTAGAACGTGTTTCATGCGAATTGTGTGGTAGCTGCCTTGGGACACGCTGAACCCTTCCAAGTTCATCGCTTTGTCATGGCCTTGTTCCGCTGCCGCATCCCCTATGTCCAAGCTGACCAACGAGCTGTTCTTCAGCTCGTCTTCTTCCGGTATGAGCAGCGGTGTCGTCACCTGTTTCTTCTCAGTTGATTTTTGCCTGTTGTGAACTGAAGTCTCGTTCATTTTTTTGGATATTGGACGGGGGGGGGGGGGGTGGTTTTACGAAAAAAAGGAAATCGTAGAATGCCCTGTGAGGTTTTGGGGGGGTTTTTTTTTTGAATAGAAAGATCAATAGGGAAAAAGACAACAACAAAAAAAAAGAAAAAAAAAACGGAAACATAAAAAAAAAAAAAAAAGGAACAACAGGTAGAAAGGAAAAAAAAAAAAAAAAAGGGAGGAACAAAAAAAAAAAAAAAGACAAACAAAGAAAAAGATACAAGTGGTTAATTTTTTTTTAATTATTCTTCTACTGTTGGATGTAGAAAGTAGGAGGGGCGTGCAGGGCAACAGGCGCGTGGTGGGGGTGGGCTTGGACCGGGTTGGTGCCTATGGGGAGGGAACCGTTCGCGATGCACCTATTGTTGATCATTATGGAGCCGAGGCGGGCCATCTCGGAGGCGTCACGGGCGGCAGCCTGATCGTATCGAATTTGGTTGCACTCCCTTGCATGGGCTGCGGTGTTGTAAGCAGTTGCCTCGTACTCAGCCCTGCTCAGGCTGGCATTGTGTGCCCTATGCGCCGCATCAAGCGCCTCCTGCTTTGTGGCGTCCAGTGCAGTCTCTCGAGGGTACACCACAGGAAATCCACCATGAGGCACAATGTGAGGCACTCCCGTCGCCTCCGGTGCAACCTGCACACCAAGGGGGTACACAGCCTCTGGGAACACAGCGTTGTACACCGACATTTTTTTGTGGAATTTCCTTTTTTTTTTCCCCCTAAAAAAACTTTTTTTCGGCAAAAAAAAGGGGGGGGGGAAATCAATTCTTTTTTTATTATAAATAATGGTTGTGGGGAAATAAGTTTCATATATTTTTTTTTTTTTTTTTTCGTTTTTCTCAATACCCCCCCGCCCCCGAAACACAGGATAATTGAGCTCGTAGGCTACTCGTGGAGGGTACAAAAGATGGGGGAAGGGGGTAAAAGAAAGTTGGAAAAAAAAAAGGGTTCTTTTATTTTCTTCCTTTTTTCTTAAAAAACTTTTCCACATTTATACTTCCCCTCCCCCTATTTTTTTTTTTTCGCTGTTGTTTTCGTGGAGATCAGCCGGGATGGGGAGACACGATGGGGAAAGAGGAAAAAAAAAAAAAAAAAAAGAGAGCACAAACCAACTGCACGAAACTTAACTAAGAGAAGATATTCCCTCTTTCCTCCCACCACTTTTTTTTTTCCCCCCTGAACTGGGAAAAAAGAGAGAACTACCCACCAAGGGGGGAGACACGATGGGGAAATAAAAAAATCTTGAATTGGAGGGAGAATAAAAAAAAAAGAGACATTTAAGGGTACCTGCGGTATGTGGCAGGACGCCTAAAAAAAAAAAAAAAAAAAAAAAAAAAAAAAAAAAAAAAAACCACGAGTTAACATAGAGACAGGATAAATATTAAAAAAAAAAAAAAACACACGAATTTAATTCAAAAAAAAGAAAAAAACTTCAATACAGATCGAGAACGGATGTTTTCTGTTTTTTTTTTTTTTTTTTTTTTTTTTTTTTTGTTTTTCTCTCCCCGCAACCATACCAAGGCGGGTGAAGTTTTGCTAGACAAACTAGGGCCTTCGCTTAACGAAAGTTCCTTTGGGGTGGGGAGTTTTGAAGCATCGATTTTTTGAGAAGGTGTACGGGAGCGTTGCGTTCTATCTGGGGTCCCATCGATGGTGCGCAGATCAGAAGCAAGACGTTCGAGTTTCAAGGACCAGTAAGCCCTGTGTGTTAGAGAGGTGGAGGCAGCTTCCATCCAACGACGGGACTCCAGGACACGCTCGCAATGACACCAGTCACACAGCCGTTCCCCGTCCCCATCCTGGCCACCATGTCGGGAACTACTGCAAGAGTTGCAGACAGACCGGAAACAATTCCTACAATGATGCTCCCTCGATTTTTTGTTGTAATGAAAATTACACAGTTCGCACTCCTTGAAGTGGTGCCGGTCCAGGTCGAAGTCACGCTTGCGCAGTTTAACGGTTTTCAAGACCTCCTCCCGTGCACGCTCTCCCCGTGCTGCCCTCTCGTTGTCCTGCTGCGCGTAGTACTGCTGTTCCGCTTTCAATGTTGCGATCTCACTACGCAGATGGCAAAGCTCTATGCTGCGTTGGTTTGCTTCTTTGTACTCCGATCGTTGGTTTTTGATGGCGGATTCCAATGAAGCTTTTTCTTTGAGGAGCTGTGCCATGCTGGCTTTTTTGTTGCCCCGCCATCCTGACTCCACAATGGGCTCGCGTGTAGGTGAGGCGTCATCGTCCTCATCTTCAGAGGACGGTGTTTCTGTCATGGTGCTGGCGTGCTTGATACGCTCCAGGATGGCGTTGCGGTGGGATCGCAGCACGTTGTTCCTCTCGAGGAGGACGTCCAGGAGGTCTTTGTCCTTTCCTAGCTCGCAGATTTGATCAACGTCGTCGTCCCCATTGCGCATGAAGGAGTAGAAGTAGATTTCACCGAGTTTGTCGCCCAGCAGGTTGTACAGAGGGTGCTCCTTGTCGGCCTCGTACTTGCTGGCGCAGGTGTTGCACACCCTCATGTTTTTCCCGCCGCCGTTGTGGGTTTCAAGCTTGAACTTCGACTTGCTGCAGTCTGCACAGACCACCTCACCGCAGTGCCTGCAGTGGTGCTTCTTCCGAACTATCATTTTAAACTCCGTCCCGCACAGCCTGCAACTCTCCGCGTCCTTCCAATGCCTTCGCGACAATGCCGCCCCCGTGCCCTGGATGTCCGGGCTGCCCGAACCGTCATCGTAAATATTCATGATTCGGGGCTGTGCGGGGTGATGATATATAAACATATATAGGATGGGGGGGGGGGGGGGTTGTGAAATATATAATAAATGAGAGATTTTTTTTTTGTTTTGGTTTTTTTTATTATTGCACAGTTGTTTGTTCTTCAGCCGTCTTGCGTCGGGTCTCGCGTTGTTGTAGCATTATTGTCAGGTTGATGCATTTTTTGCGGGCTTCTTTTAAGCTCGCTTCCTGGAGCTTGATGGCGGTCAGTGCCTTGTCGTGTTGCGCGGTCAGCTTGCAGAGTCTGTCTTGTTGCACCGCAATGTCCTGTTGCACTCCACTGAGCTGCGCACGTTTCGACGAAAGCGAACAACTCGCCTCGCCAAATAGAATTTCGAACTCCGTCATCTTCCGTATAAAAATAAAAAAGGGAAAAAAAAAATGTGTAAAAGATTCTTTAGAAAAGGGAGGGGTTCCGATGGGGGGGGGGGGGGGGGGGAGAGAAGAAAAGATATAACAACAACACTCTATACTCTTTCCCACGTTTTCTCCCTTCTTTTTTTTTTTTTTTTTTTCAAATCACATGGAACCAACCCCTCGATGATTCTGACTGATGCTCCTTTCCGATTCTTTTTGACAACCGAATACACTTCGTTCCCGGCAGCCCGTACTTGTAAGCCCCGGTGAAGAACCAATCAAGCAGAAAAGTATGATATGTGAGATCGTCAAAGATCTATAATAAGGAAAATTAATTTTCGCCCAAAAAAAGAAAAATACATACCATCTTCCCAGGAGTAGAGTAAAAACCACGAACGTCGAAGTACCACGAAGAAGCTGGTTCGTCAATTCCAAAGGCGGCAAGGATTGCTTGCAGATCGGGGATTTCGTCGAAAGTCAGATGATGTTTGTCTAGTACGTTTTCGTACTCGTCAACTATTTCAACAGGTACTGTTTTGAGATTTTGCAGTGCTTGGATAAACTCGTTGACCTTTTCTGGAGGGGCGTCGAGGTGGTTCACGAACAGCTGGTGCAGAAAGTTACCGTCGAGCATATTAAGCAAATCGTCGGGGAAATTCGTGCTCTCGTACTCGGCTTTCAAACTGATCCCTGCCAGCAAAGAATCATCTATGCCGTGGTCCGCTACCCCAGATGCAATTTTCGGTGAAGCCAGCCCAGAACACCTCAACGCGTAAATCAGCAAATCGTTTTTTAGATAATCCAGAGGTACTACGTTCTGTTCGTTCTCATACTCGTACTGTTGAACAAAGAAATAGAAAGCTTTCCAAAATTTTCGTTCCTCTGCGAGCGATAGTAGTGTGAGGTTAAGGTGTTCTATGCGTGATAGGGGGCCCAGGCTGTTCAGGTCTTTCGGGTAGCCTTCCATGTCCACGAGGAAGTCAAGGTAGAAATACCGGCCTTTTGCCCCCGTCATCTGTTTCTCTTGGGCCCATTCCTGCAGCTTTCCCATTAAATCAAACAGCGGTCGGCGGGGATCGTTTCCTAAGTTGTCGTTATCCCTCTTCCTTCCTCTTGCCATATTCTCCCTAAACCCCATTCCTTGCACGCCAGGTGCAACAGATCGTGCCCCCGGCGTCCAGTGTTTCCCATTTGTGGGCTTGAAGTACGTACCGATCGTTTTACCTATATTTGACATTTTTTTTTTCCTCTTTTTTTTTTCTTCTCCTTTTTTTCCTTTTTTTTAAAAAATTTTTTTTAAACCACTAAGCCCACACGGCTAAAAACCGAAAAAAGTCTATTTCCTAAAAAAATCCAAAAAAAAAAAAAAAAAAAAAAAAAAAAAAAAAAAAAAAAAAAAAAAAAAAAAAAAAAAAAAAAAAAAAGGCAGCATTTAACCATGCAAAGTGTTCTTTTTATGGAGAAGTGACCTCTGGAGACATTCAGGCCCTGATCTGGCTTTTGACCTTATGACTTTTGACCCAAATGCCCTGTTGTTGGGGGAAACAAGTTTTAAAAAAAATAAATACTAAAATGCGCTAAAAACACTATTCTAGTCCAAATTTAGCTTGCGTTTCACACCTCTCTGGCGTACGGGGCCTATCGGTGAGTTTCTGGTACTTGTCGGTGGTTCGGGCTCCTGAAGATCACGATGATGCCCCCCCCTACAGGTGGGGTCGAGTATTCCCATTGTCACTTTTTTCCGGATTTTAGATGCTTCAAATCCTTAAAAGAATGCTGAAAAAGGGCAATATTTAGCCAAACACAGTGGAAAAAATCGCGCAATGGCGCCAAAAAAGACAATGGCGGGTCGCCATTTGACCAAAAGGTCTATGGATTTTTTATGTCATATTTATATGACATGTGGGTTTAGTAGAGGAAGAGCAACAAAAAAAGAGGGGAGGGAATAAAAATACGGGGGAAGGAAGGGAGAAGACAAGGCGAGACTATCAAAAAATTATATTTTCTTCTTCTTCTTTTTTTTTTTAAATAATAACCAAATTCGAATGCTGGATTTGGACTTCATATGGACAACGAAAAGAAAAAAAAAAGGAAAGAAATCATTATGATAGGAACGAAGTGGTTAGCAACGGCCCGCAAAAAAAAGAAAAGAAAACTGGAACAAATCCATCGTGGATTTCTTTCGATTTCGAAAACTTTTTCCGTTTCACAAGTCCAAATCTGGTATATAAAAACAAAAGACTTAAGCAGTTTGACCCCCCCTCAAATTCTTCGTTTTTTTTCCGTATTTTTTTTTTTTCAATTACCTTATTTAGACTAAACTTACCCGATTTTTTCTGCGGCCTTGGGCAAAAAAAAAAAAACTTTGTAACGCGTAACAATGCCAACAATCCCCTTTTTTTATATACAATAGGTGCTCTTCCGTTCATCAAAAAAAAAGAGGGGAGGACGGCTCGCTGTAAAACAAATAACTCTTGCAGAAAATTATAGACACCGACGGTCTGAGGAAAAGAGGGAAAAAATATAAATTTCTCGCATCCTTTTTTCGCCCTCCCCTAAATTCACATTTTAACTTTGTTACATTAACACACACCCTCATTCCTCTCCCCCCCTCTTTTTTGTTTCTTCTTCTTGCTCTTTGGGATGTTCGTGATTTCTTCAGTACTTTAAGTAAGATCGTTCCCCCCCTCCTTTTTTTTTCATTCGTTCTATTCTTTAACAAATAATAGGAAATGATGAAATTCTAAGTAACTCCATCATTCCGAAGACGAAAACAAAAAAAAAAAAAAAAAAAAACAGGAGTGTGTGGAGGGGGATGAAGGTCAGAAAGAGAAGAGAAGAAAAAAAAAAAAAAAAAAAAGAAAAGACTCACAATACCACATAGACAGAAGTCACTATGAGTCAAAAAAGGAGTTTTTCTTAAGCAGGAAAAAAAACCGCAGGCTCACCACTGGAAAGCCCGGAAACCAGGGGGACATATAGAGGAACCAGATAAACCCTGAGTTAATGTTTGCAACATGGATTCGCAAGTCAGCCCAGACCAGGGAAGAGTGTAAGAGGGTGGCAAGCAAACGACGTACTTACCTCACTTTCCTCCCGATTTTTTTTTTTTAACCACTAAAGGACCATGAGGACATATTACCTTAAGAAAAATTATCTTTTCTATGTGACACTTTTTGTGCCACACAGCCCCTGGACTTTACTAAGACCCATTGTTCCGCGATTTCTTTTTATTTGAAATACCCTTTTGCGCGAAGAACAAACACAAAAACCCGTCCCCAAGGGGGTTGCTTGGTGTCCTTTTGTACTTATTATTTGAGAGCAGCTTCTCAGGACCTTCAGAAGTGCTTCTTCCAACTCCAGCACCACCTCAGATGAGGGTGGTGTGTGTTGGGGACAAATATCAACCGTTTACCGGCCAAGAAATGACATGGGTACAGGGGTCCAGCAACATCAAACAGCAACATGGATAGGCTACAACTTTTCAGTTTGTTTATCACAAACAGTTTGCTGAGGTCCATTATCAGCTGTTCAAAGGTGTATGCCACATCCAAGGCACCACATTGGACGCAGACGTGGTACAACTGAACACCTGGATCGCCGTCTGGGTTCTGCCCGCCTTGATGGACGAAGTCTGCAGGGCGGGCGTCAAGGACTACTGGTCTACAAAGGAAGAGATTGCAACGCCTTACATAGGCCGTGTCCTGGGCCGCGCCACATTTCTCCATATCTTCTTGTTGTGTCCACTTTGGCTCACAGGGCAACGAGACACTATCAAAAGTGGAGATGCTGCATTCCCGGACTCCCCCAGCTGGAAAGCTGCATACCACCCCCGGTCAAGAGCTGAGCATTGATTCGCTCCTTCTCCCGCCTTAAGCACAGCATTTTTCAACCAGCTAAACGCAAGCGCTATGGCTTTAAGGTGTACTCCGCCGCATTCATGCACGGGATACGCGCTTAACATTAGAATTTACCCTGGTGGGGACCCGGAGGACACGGTACCATGTCTTCTGCGACAGTTCGAGCATCGTGGTCACTGGGTTGCGATGGATAATCTTTATTCTAATTACCAGCTCTTCTGCTCTCTCTTGGGTACGGGTATGCATGCTATCGGAGGTTCAGCGCAACAGAAAAATACAACCCCGTGGGCACGGTTCAACTCCGGAAGACGACAGTGGGCAGAAAAACGAAAAAGGAGGCCAGCAAACATCATGCAGAGTTCGGACAGCATCCGGTTCCTCTTGTGGCACGGCCGTACTAAACCCGTGTTAACCTTTTCGGCTTTGCCTATAATTTTGCCTTTAATCTCTACGACTTTGCCTGTAGTATGAAATTCACCTCAAGGTGTGCCAAAAATCAAAAAAAAAACAATTTTACACCTGCAAAACGTTCTATGTTGCCCTGTGCCCTGAGTGCTTTGAGATTTTTCATACAAAAAATGACTACCCTGACATGATAAAATACCGACAATTCTGGGGACGCTTGAAAAAAAAAAAAAAATCCTCAAGGGCTCCAGCGTCCGCCAGGACCCAATGTTGGAAGAAAATCGACATCTGTAGAAGAAAAGAAAGCGAGGGAGGCTGTCCTCCGCCCAAGCGCTCGAGTGGGTTGAGCAAAGTTGCTCGTGATGCTCAGTACTCTGTTGTATATTTCCTCTCCCGACCCCGTATGAGCACTAAGTAAGCCCCCCTGCATGGAAAATAAACTGTTTTTTTTACCCTGGGTCACGTGCTTTTTAAAGGGTGTAGTGTACTTTCCTATGGTTAAACTCTCGCATTTTTTTTTCCCGGGTTCATAAATAGACGGTCCTTGGCACTTTTTTCGCCAAAAACCCCCAGTCCTTTAGTGGGTAAAATAGAATCTTTTTTTGATGATGTTTGCTTAGGACTCATAGTGACTCCGGTCCATGAGACATATCTGTCAAAGAAGAAGAAGAAGAGAACAAAAAAGAAGGAAATAAAAAAAAAAAAACCCCCCATTCTTTTAATCTAACAACTTTTTAAAATCAAGTTTGCTATTTTTTTTTCTTTTTTTTTTTGTTACGGGTTCACAATAATATTTGTAAGGTATGCTTCCATTTTTTTAACCTTGTGAGCATTGCACTAATATAGTTTTCTTTTTTTCTCTCAGTTTCCCCCCCTTTTTTTTCTCGTCTCGCCTGGAACTGAAGCGGAAAGAGTGGGGGGGGGGGGGGGGGGAAACAAAAACAAAAACAAAAACAAAAAAAGACTGTTAAAAATGAAAAAGTGCCGTACTGACATCTGTATGAGTGTTTCGCACCCGGGAGTTTTGTTTGGCCCGAACCAATTTTTAAATCACACGATCTTTATTTATTTATTTTTTTACTAAATAAATAGTTATTTCCTTCTGTCCGGGGGATTTTCTTTTGAAGGCCACTGGAGTTTTTTTTTTTTTTTTTTTTTTTTTTTTTTTTTTTTTTTTTTTCCCTTCAAAGCGTCCGGGAAATTTGTCGGTCCGGTTAATCAGTCAGCGATATTCCCCTTACAGTATTTTTTTTGGGGGGGGGTTTCTTCTTTTTTTTCCCCTCTTCCCATTCATTAATAACATGTTGACACGCTGAAACAGTAGAGGGAAAAAGAAAAAAAGGGGGGGGTGGAGAAAGGCACAGGCCATCCACAAGGGGTGGGAAAAAAAAAGGGGGGGGGAAGCTTCATTCCTTGACCCACACTAATGCCTGGGGGGAGGAAGGGGGAGCAGACGCAAGTGCTACAGTGTCAAGCCTTCCCCTGATGAAGGGAAATTCCTCAGCCTGCGCACGATGACCAATCTTCTTATAGTTGAAGAAACAGGGGGCGATCACGGCAGGAGAGATGGTGGGGAGAAAAAAGACCTGTGACTCCTTCCTACTCCTTTGATAGTGAAGAGGCAGAAAAAAAAAAAAAAAAAAAAAAATAGGGGGGAGAAGACGGGAGGGGAGGAAAGGAATGGAACAGGAACGATTTGAGGTTTCACACACACAATATAATTTGGTTTTCCAACCTCCCCCCCCCCCCATCCCCCATTTTTTTGTACTCTTTCTTCTTTTTTTTTTGATCTTTATTGAAAACACGAACCAAAGAGGGGAAAAAAAAAGAATATTGGACCGTTCTTAGATCACTGATGAGGGGGGAGAGAAATGTTTTAAGAATAAAAAAAACGGGGGGGAGGGGGAGAAAAAAATAAAAATAAAAGAAGGTTTATTAGAGGATTGTTGTAGTTTTTTTTTAATTGTTTCTCTTTCCCTTCCCCAGAAGAGACTGACAAGCACTGCCATCGTGCAAGCAAAAAAAAGGGGGGGGTCCGGCACTCC
The DNA here is from genome assembly GCA_964019335.1 of Diplonema japonicum. NCBI lineage: Eukaryota > Euglenozoa > Diplonemea > Diplonemida > Diplonemidae > Diplonema > Diplonema japonicum. The sequence goes on from OZ025651.1 coordinate 588,025, forward strand.
TCCGTCCTTAAACCTCATCCATAGTTTGTTTGCGAAAGCACTCAAAAAGAGAGATTGGGGGGAAGGGGGGGGATGTAGAGAGAAAAGAAACGTTCGGGGATTTGAAACAAAAAAAAAAAAAAAAAAAAAAAGAAGAAAAAAAAGAAATAACACGTTTTCATTCAGAAATCACGGGAAAAAAAAGAGGAAAAAAAAAAAGACATGTCAAAAAGTCAAAAAAAGGGGGGAAAGTTTGTGGTTACTTCCTTTTGTATCAGGTTGGGGGGGGGCAAAAAAATCCCTTTGTTCCACTAGAATTAGAATGGGAAGGGGGGAGGGGTGTATTCCACAAACGTTAAATTCAATAAAACTAGTGCCCCAATGGAAGTAAACTAAGCTACTTCAAGAGGGGAGGGGTGTTTAAAAAAAGTATTTTTTCCCCCTCATTCTCTTTCACCCCGCAAAGGACCACGCGCCCTGTAAACAACAAGCAGATGTGAATTACCTTTTTATTCTAATAATGGACTATGGTTGAGGAAATGAAGAGAGATGGGGGAGAAAAAAAAATATATAAGAAAAGAGGCGGGGGAAACCAATAAGAAGTATTTTTTTTTTTTCCTATTTTGCCCAACAAAAAAAAAAGGGGGGGCAAAAACCAGAAATTTAAATCGTCATGGGTTTCAATACCAAAAACAGAGCTATCTATCTATCTTTTCTTTTTTTTTTTTTTTTTATAAAAAGATTATTTTCCCCTTTCTCCAAAGTTTCTTCTCACGATACACAAATCTCAGCGTGCGACGGTAGGAAGAAGAACAAGAAAAAATTATGCGGGATAGGGGGGAGGGGAGGGGCAAAACAAGTCACACACACACAAAAAAGTAAGAAAATGGAGAAGAGGGGCAAACGGGAAAATTTTCTTTTTTTTTGTTGCAAAAAAAAACCCTTTTGTATGTTCTTTTTCTCTCGTTTTTTTTTGGGGGGGGGAAGCTGGCAAGGCTAAAGTAAGTACGCTAAATCTAACAATTTAAAAAAGAAAAAAAAAGAAATAATGACAATAACAACAAAAAACCCCTTGTTTTTTGTGTATTCCTATATTAGTTTCTCAGCTATTTTTTTTTTGTTCCCTTCTTTTTTTTTTTAAAAAAATGTATTTGCTGTTTTTTTTTTTTTTTTTTTTTTTTTTCCTCTTATAAAAAAATTTTTTTCGTCTTTCTTGTTCATTCTTCTTTCTTCTTTGGGAAGAAAGGAAATGGAGGGATGGGGGAGATAAAAAGAGGCGAGGAAACAACAAAAAAAAAAAAAAAAAAAAAAAATCATCCGCACCTTTCCCACAGAGTACCATATGCCAGAATCGACGAGAGCGGAGTCCGACCACTTTTTTTTTTTTTTTTCCCCCTCCCCCATACCGGTACCCCCTCCATCTGTTAGAACTCCACTTCTCCAAGGCCATGCCACACTGAGCGAACTGCGCCCTGATCTGCATGTACCTAGTACACCCTGATGCAGTGTTATGACTCGAGTCTATCAGATCGGACACATAAAGGTTTTCTTTGCACTTCTCAAACTCCCCTGTCTTAGGGCACACCTTAACTCCAGGTGGAGTCGATCCAAAAAAATGAAAAAACTCCACGATCAGCAACCCAGGGTCGGTCTTCGCTGCACCTTCAGGAACCATGTTCGTGATGAACGTGATCATCAGCAACAGCGCGTAAGACGGCAGCCCACCTGTAGCGGTGTCGTTGTGCCTAGTCTGTTGAAGCACAGCACGCAGGACGGCGTATGCCGGGGGGATCGCTGGGGCTTTTCTTATAATTCGTTTCAACTTTTCCGTGTGCTTGTGAAGATGCACACTGGCATTCTTATCCTTAGCCACGCAAAGGGATAGTGTGACACCTTCTTTTGTAACTGTTGCAAAGGCCTCGTTTTCTGTCGCGCATGATGTGGTGATCTTAAAGCCGGCAACAGGGAGCTGTTCAAGAAATGCGGGGAAATGCTGTAAATCACAGTCTTCGACGACAAGATCGACGGTACTTTGCGGAATGGAAATGGAGTTCGCGAAGGACCCGTAGGATAGCACGCTGGAGCCCTCCCAGAAATTCGAGACGATTTGTTGTATGTTGTCCTTCAAGGCCGTCCTCCCCGATCGTTCCACCAATGTCAAGTTCTGCAGCCTGCCGAAGGCCTTTACCTCGTCAGACAGTGTGACATGTTCCTTCACTGCACCGTCTGAGTACCAAGGGGTTGTCACAATTGTTTCCTCTCCACCCCTTTTAGCCTCGCCACCCGCAGGCACACCAGAAGGCATCGAAGTACTGTTCGCACTGGTGTACACCATGCTCGACCCCTCTTCCTCCACCTCGCTGAGCAGGCTGTCGTAGAATGACGAATCGACAGGCATTGTGGTATTTCTTTTTTTTTTTTTTTTTTTTTCTTTCTTGATGGAGGGGTTCTTTTTTTTTTTTTAAAATTGAATTGGACTATAAATTAAGAGGAGGCGCGGGGGAACAAATAAAGGGAGGGTTTTTTGCTGGGGCATTCAAATTAACTTTACAGCCGGTTTTTTTTTCCCTTGGTTTCCGGTTTAAGCCTGTCTGCAGGTGCCGCTCTTTTAGGTGCTTAATGAGTCCTGGGTTTATATGTAAACCATATCCATGTAATGGCACCGTTCCCTTACTTCCATGTGTAAACATGGGCGCAAAGGGAAGAGAAAAAGACAGATAAAAGGGTTGTTTCCCCTTTTCTTCTTCTCACCATGTGGAGGGGGAATTATTATTTTTTTTTTAAATGTAGTTTTTTTTCTTTTCTTTTTTTTTTTTTTTTTGGTTACAGAATTGTGCAGCACTCCGTAGACTGGTCCTGGTGTTTTTTTTGTTTGTTTTTTTATACCCCCCCCGCCCCAAAACACCTCCTTTTCTTGTTCTTTGGTCCAAGCTTTTTTAAGCTGCACCGTGCCATCTGTTTTCACAACGGTTTTGCAGAATCGAGAAACAGTTTTTTTTTCGGTATTCGTCAGATAGTATTTCTAGGATGCGTGTGTTGTTGAGAGAAAAAAAAGAGTTTTTTTTTTTTTTTTTTTTTTTTTTTTTTTTTCCCCTTCCCTACCGTAGATGACGTGCTCCTTGCATGAAGCACATCCAGCATGACGGTGGTGCGGGTGTACTTTTGAGCAACGGCCACCGCAAACTCAGCGTCCTCACGTCGGCAGCACTCTGCGAACAAGAACACGGTCCCCTTGTCACCAACGGACACCGCTTGCCCGCCACATATTTCGTGCATTTGGGACAACTCGTCACTGCCAATAAGCCGCTTTTCGAAGTAGGGGTTCAGCTTGTGTCTGACCTCAACTGTGTCGTACATCTTCAGGATGTCCGTGACCTGCCCAGGCCAGTTGGTGGTGCTCACCTCCAAGACTTGGTTCCGGGACACGACAGGCACCCCATCCCCTGTGATGAAGGGCTTGACATATTCCATTTTCTTCAGTTTTATAAACCCGCACAACGCATCTGGTGCTCCCAGTAAGTTGACCAAGAACTCCACGTCTCCCCTGTTGAAGGCCTCCGTGAGCTTTGCGTCATGCTGCGCCACAATACTCGGGCTCGCACTTGTCGTGGAACACCTGCTTGTCTTGCTCCCCAGCGACCCCGTGCTCCCGCAGCTGGTGAACCTCCGCAGTTCATCTTGATGCGAATTGCTACTACGGTTCATGATATTTTTCGGGTCATGGACATCATTTCTTCCTTTCTTTTTTTTTTTTTTTTTTTCTTTCTCCTTTGCTTCCTTTTTCTTTCAGAGGGTGGTGTTAAGGTTTGTTCTAAACTTCACTGCAATGGAAGACAAGGACAAGGACGAGGAAGCGAGACGATGACCGTCCAACCGAGGGCGACCTCGGAAAAGTAATGGGCTGTGAATACTTGAAGGCTGAGCACCTGTCAAGCTGCAAAGGATCCTGTTTGGAGATCCCAACACTCAACGGAACAAGCATGGACGGGGGGCTCAATTATAAAAAAAAAAAAAAAAAAAAAACCGATAAAAAAAATCTACAACAAAACAAACAAAAGAGGGGGGAGAGGAGGAGGTTAGAAATACATCAAAATATAAACGGGGGCGGGCTAACGTTGCCCCCACGGCGCGCAGGGGTGGTGTAGACCCCCCCGCTGTAAGAATTCGCGAGGGGAGGAGGTGCGGCCACAACTGGATCCCAGACGGGCTGTGTGTCCTCAAGAACCGAAGAAGGGAAGGGTGCATGCGATGTAACAGCGGGAAGACCAGTGCCAGTACGAGCCTGTGGAAGGATATTACCGACCATAGCAGCCATGGTATTGAGGTGAGACACTTTCCGTTGGTGAAGAACAGGTGAGGTTACAGACAGTTCCTGAAGAGCAGCCCCACGCCTCGTGGCGGCCCACGACTGGCTGCGTACAGGGGACCGCACTCTCTCCCTTGCCACTTCCCTTTCCTCGCTTTTCTTTCGTTCCCTTCTCATTTTTTTCTCTAAGTTATCTAGCTTTCGGATCACTCTTCCTTGAACCACGCTTCTTCCTCGTACTCGTTTCTGGACAACACACGACTCGATTTGCCTCTTGGCTTCCCACACCTGCCCTTCAACATGCCTGCAAAGTAGCTTCCCCTCTGTAACTAACAGGCTTTCTTCCATCCCTGGGTATCTTCCTGTTCCTCTGTAAAGGTCGTGTAAAGCTCTGTTCTCAGATACATATCCCATTTGGTTTATCCTTTTTGTTTTTTTCCCTTTTTTTTTTTCCTTCAGGACGCAAATCAATAAAAAAAAAAAGTGACACGAGGGTGGGAGATGGACGGGGAAAAGACGCTTTTCCAAAAGAAAAAAAAAAGAAGGGAGGGGGGAAATAATGTCCGTTTTTTTTTAAACTTTTTGTCATGGAAACACAAACCAAATAAAACAAAGGGGTTAGTACAAAAAAAAGAAAGAAAATTTACGGATATCCCCCCCCCCCCCCCCCTCCCTCTTCTTTAAAAAAAAATTGACACAAAAAGAAAAGAAAAGCTGATTTATTTACCCCTTTCCCCTCTCCCTCTTATTTTTTTTTCTTCATCCTTTTTCTCAGGGGAGTTTTTCTTCTTCTTTTTTTTTTCCTCCCATCTTCTTAGTTTTTTTTTTGTTCCTTTTTTTTTTTTTTTTTGAGGGTGTGACGGAAAAAAAAAAAAAAAAAAAAAAATGAACTATGTTAAGAAAAGGTAAGGTGTCCTACCCGCCCCCCTTTTGCCCTCCCTCCCTTTGCAATCAGAAAATAATTGAAGTAGAACGGCAACAAGAACAAAACGAAGGAGGAAAAAAAAAAGGGGGGGAGATGAGAACAACAAAAAAAACGGGTAAAAATAATATAAAAAAAAAAACAATTTTAATGATGAACTTTTTTTTCCTTCTTTTTTCTTTTTTTTTTTTTTCTTCTTTTCTAGCATGAAATAAAACGCAACGCCTCATCACTAGTAGAGACCAATACCGAGCCAACGAGGGTTAGATCCATGATAGCATCGGCGGGGTGGTCGGAAGAAAGCGATGAAGGCGAGGGAAAGGGCGCAGAGTCATCATCAGAATTTTCCCAAAAGAGAATCGACCCATCATCGTAAGCGGTGTAAGTACGAGTAGCTGTTGGACATATAGCCCGGCACCAATCTGACGATCGGATCGCACCTATAATTTCTCCAGTTACGGCATTACGTGCTTGAACAAGGGGCTCCCTATGACCCAGACCACAGTACAGGACCCGGCCGCACACCTTTAAAATGTTGATCATCACAACATCATCGCAGTTTTCAATAACCTCAATGTTGCACTCCGGGACACAGTCGGCAGCCGACCGGAATTTTGTGAAACCCATCCATTTTCTCAGAAAGCCGTCATCACCGCCTGACCACAGGTCCTCTTCATGGACCTCAATAGTGTTCAGAGAATCAAGAGACGCGCTGAAAGTAATGATTTCTTCCCCTTTGTCATCATCCATTTGAAACAGAGACAGTTGCCCGTCGTCATCACATGTTGCAAGGATTGAGTCGGAGTTTGCCAACACTACCTTGTTCACAGCACCTCTCGCCGTTAGTTGGTATTTCGGTTCTCTATTTTTGAGATTCCATCTTATCACGAGTGCGTCGTCACCCCCTGACACCAGGTCGTCCCCCACTATCGTCAGTGTGTTCACTGTGTCTTCGTGTCCTTTGAGCTCACCTTTAAGCTCCCCGTTCACATCCCAAACTTTTATTTTCCCGTCCATCCCACCGCTGTACACCACCGGTTCTCCATTCTCCACCCCACAGCATAACGACATCACCCCGTTTGTCTCGGCATCGAATTCTTTAATCAGCTTACCTTGATTCTCCATTTTTTTTTAAATATTTTTTTTTTTTATAAGAAAATAATTTTTCTCGCCTCCCCTCCCCCTTTTGTTATGTTGTGAATGGGGGGGAGGGACAAAGGAAATAAGAAAGCGGGTGTGCTCTTGCGCGCGTAAACAGAAGGGTGAGGCTAGTCCACCCTCATTACACAATGCTTGTAAGGGGAAGAGAAAGGTCGGTTCGATTTTAGTGGTGCAATGCAATATGTGGCACAGTGGCACCATCAAGCCTCCCAAGTCCCCTGTTGTCCCGTCGAAAGTAAAAGTAGGAGAAGTAAAGAAAGTTTTTGAAATGGGAGAGGTCGAGGATGTTGTGAGGCATGCTTTGCTGGCAAAAGGCAGCGAGAGGAGTTACTTGCCAAACCTGGTGAAACCACCTCCTTGTTCTGTAATGGGACAAGGGACTCTCCGCTGGAAAGAAGAAAAAAAGAAAAAAGAAAAAAAAAGAGACATTTAAGGGTACCTGCGGTATGTGGCAGGACGCCTGAGAAAAAAGGAAAACAAAAGGTTTCATAAGTCTCCTATTGACAAGGTTGGTCGAAGCAGGATTGGTCCAAATAATATAAGTAAACTTTTCTTCAAGTATACTTCTCATTCACGAGGGAGACAGGGAGGAGGGCATAATTAAAAAGCAACACGACAGTGGCTCACGTGCACGAAGGGCAAGTAACTAAAGCCTAGGAGGCGCAGAACTCCATGTTACCTCCGAGAGGAGAGGCCTATGATCAGAGCAAGGCCCACCCTCTGGAGTCGAGGGGCTTCCCAAGCTGAACTTGGTACTACTGAGCTGCCCTGCAGGGGTACCATTGGGAAGCTTTGTGACACTCAGAAGATAATCAATTTTCTCAGCAGGCCAGATGGCAAGAGGCCCAGTGTAAGTAGCTGCTGTGGTCTTTGAGATGTCAGTAACACCGGTACCAAGTAGTGCCAGCATTTCCGAGTAGAGCTTTGAACCTGTTGGGATATTAAAATCCCCCGCGATGAATACAGCAGCAGCGGTTCCCTTCTCCTCTTGTAGTGCTGAGGAGAAGCCGTTCAGGAATTCAGAGAGCTGTCGTACTTGCTTTATTTGAGCGTTGTTCTCATTGGTAGGGTCAAGGTGGGTGGTGATGAAGATGAAGGGTGCATTTGTGCTTTTTACAACGCCAGTCATGCAGCATGCTCCCTTGCCGCTTTTCGTGTTGCTGAACTTGAATTGAATTTTTTTGAAGCTGAGAACATCCACGGTGTCTTTCTTGACTCCTACCCACAGCCCCCCCTTGCCTCCTAGGTATTGCGCAATGGTGTCCATCCCGTCCCAGCCCCATGACCCGCCGCTCACCACGTGGTACTCCCCACCCAGTTCTCGTTCCACGTCCTTTTGTCCCTGGCCCCACATCTCTTGGCAGACTGCAATATCTGGTGCCTGGGATTTCAAATATTTCCCTGCAGCCTTGCCCCTCTTGTTCTGGTCTTTGCACGTGTGGTTGTCCTTTCCCACAATGATTGCAGGTATAAGGTACAGGTTCCAGCTTACTATTTTCAACGACATTTTTATCTTTCTTTTTTTTTATTCCTGAGTGGTGTAGAGGGGTGTTAAGAAGGGGGGGATAATAATAATAAACTAAAAGCATGTCCAGAAAGAGGGGGGGGGTAAAAAATAAATAAATAAAAGGAGAGGGATTTTCTTTTTTGGATCAAATAATATTTCTTTTTTACTTGGTTGCTGGGCTTTTTTTTTAATACCTTCCCTTTCTACTGTTTTTTTTTCTTTTTTTTGCAAGCCTGGGTCTGTCAAGAGCCTCGGCAACTGCTTCCCCCCCCCCCCCCCCCCCTTTTTTTGGCGGTAAAATACACAACACTCCCAACTCATGTTTTCCTCTTATCTCTATCATTCCATTTTTTTTTATGCCTTGTTCCGAGGGGGGACACAGAGCCCCAGAAAACGCTCAGAAATAAAAGCTGTCGATATCTCTTTTTTAAAAAAAAAGAAAGCAAGATTTTGGTTTCCTTTATTTTTCCCCCCCGGGATAGCAGAGGGGGGGGGGGGGGGGGGGGGGGGAATGGAGAGAATCAACACACAAAAGCAGGACAGTAACAGTAACGGAAACCAGCAAAAAGAGAAGAAGAAAAAACCTCATCCTTCCCCAGGATTTCTCGGCATCGGGCTAGACAAAATGGCATCAAGCGCAAGCTGTGCATCACCATGATTGTCGGTGAGGGCTTGGTAAAGAGTGTCCTCGCTGTGGTAAGGCAGGATGGCGGACAGTTCTGAAACCTTTATAGAATAATTGGCGCGGGGGTCCTTCCGAGAGGGAGGGGGGGGAGGCGAAGGCGACCGTCGCCCTTCGTCCTCTTCCTTCTGAAGATACGAAACATGGCATGTGGACTCAAAAGGACCCAAGGTAACCTGGTCAAATGTCCCAACCTCTCTAAATACCTGTCTTGGGTAGTGCAGCTTGACAACATCCCATTTCCCCTCCACGGCCCCAATAATCACCATGCCCCGCACTGGAGGCTCACCAAATACTTGCTTTGTGTGTCCTGTTTCAGCTGGTTCCTTGACACCAGCCACAATGCTGTACTTGACATTGTCCCCTATGCGGTAGACAACGCCTTCGTATTCGCCTACTATTTCAGGCTGTGCTTTTTGCCAGAATCTTTTTTTATTCTTTCGTTTTCTTTCTTTCAGTTTCGACTCTGCGCGGGGTACAGCTTCGGGGACCTCCTCCCTGTTCAAAAAATAATTAACCAACCGGTCTGGGACCAATGTGTCGCCCCATCTCGCAGCACGGTTCACCCAGGCGGGCGGACGCTTCAGGTTCAACGATTGACAGAAGAAGTCGGAGAAATGATTGCAATTCCTCTTCATCACATGGTACGTGTTGATGGTCCATTCGGTTTGTATAGGTTTTATCACGGAAAGGTACAGATCCATCTGAGACAGGCGGGTCTCGCCTAACACGATTTGTTTCATAAAATGCGGGGTAGCCGTTTTAGGTTGTATCCAAAACACCCCTGTCATTGCCTGGTGCTCCGGGTCGCTGCTTCCCCCGAAACCCCACTCTTTTCCGTACAGTTCGATCCCTGTGTGGTACAGTCCTATCCCGACCTTATCCAAGCTTTTTTCCGATGCCAGGTTGTAGATGTTGAGGTATGCGACTGCAGGGCCCTCGCCGGGGTATTCTTCTTTTATGCTTTCGGATTTCATGAGTAAACCTTCTGCAGCGCCTGCTGCCGTTCCGTGTCTTACTAGGAATTCTTTCAATTCGTCCTCGGCCTCGTTTGGGAACATTTCGCCTAGCATTGTTAGCTCGCTTTCATCAACCTCAGAGGATATGGAAGCAAGGCTGCCTGAGCGGTCGCGGTATACATCAAGGTGGGTCGTCATCTCCCTTCCCTTCCCTCCCCCGCCGCCCCCCTTTGAGATTATTAGGTACGATGCACAACGGGGCAAAAAAAAAAAAAAAAAAAAAAAAAAAAAGATGGGAGTGAATTTCCTTGTCCCCACAAACATCAGGAGAGTAAGAAAGAAAAGGAGGAGGAGGACAGGGGCCCTCCAATCTCTGTATGATTTGGTATTTGAATCACACATTAAACTTCTCTTTCCGTTCTTTTTTTTTTAATTTACTGTACCTGTTTTTTTTTTTTTTTTTTTTTTCATTTATTTATTTTTTTTAATATTTTTGTTCCCGTGGGATATAAAAAAAAGAAAGAAAAAAATAATTGTTTTAAAAAAAAGAAGGGGGAAAGGAAACCAAAAAAAAAGGGGGGGAGCATTGATCGTTCATAAAACAAAAGCCATGCACCCACCTGACAAAAGGAAAGGAGAGGGACTAAAGGAGAGGAGGGGAGGAATAAGACACCATCAACTACCATGAGTAGCCAGTGGAGGGGGGGGGGGGGGGGGGGGTGAATAGGCACGGTTCAAAAGTTTTTTTTTTTGCTCCCCCTATTGAAAGTACGGACCCCAGACCTGTTGCACACTCGATAAGGCCCAGCTGTTTTAAAAGAGGAGAGCTGAGAAGAAAAATGTAAATATAAAACCCATCATCCAGCTAAAAGGATAAATTGGTTAAATATGGCGTATCATAACAAAATAAAAAAAAAATTTTAAATAAGAGAAAAGACACACCCTGCCGTCCTAGTCTTCCACTGGTCTTCCACTGGCCTTACGCAAGTCAAGGGATAGGTATGGACCAAATAGAACCTTACTATTGGCAGAGGCCTTCATTATTCTTTCGATTTAAAAAGAATAAATGAGGCACGAGCGCAAGATCCCGTTGCTGCCAGGATGGAAAAAAACTAGCTTTTTTCTTTCCTACAAGGGTGTCAATTATCATGGGGGGAGCAAAAAAAAAAAGCAAAAAAAAAGAGTTTCTTTTTCTCCCCCCCCCCCTCTCCTTCTTCTCCCTTAAAGAAAGAAAAGAACGACAAAGAATAATTCTTTTTTTTGTTTTTTTTTCTTTCCCTTCTCAGTATTGAGCCTTATCAAAGTGGAGACAGAATAACGGTAACAAGAATCATTCCCTTCTCTTTTTTTTTTCAAACAAAAACTGTCTGGGAAAAAAAAAGAGGGGTGGGGGGTGGAGGGGCACAAAAAAAAGAGAAAAAAAATACAACAATCAAAACACTAAAAACATCAGAAATCAATTTTCTCTCTCTTCTTCTTTTTTTATTCACAATGCATGAGTGCTCCCCAATATAGAACCTTTTTTTTGTTCCATTTGAAAAAAAATTCACTATGATAGGAACGAAGCGGTTAGCAGCGGCCGGCCAAAAAAAAAAAACTGAAAAAAAAAACACTTCATCATTTGTACTTTTGTTTCTTTTTTTGACCTTAGAGATCGTGTCAAAAAAAATGGAGGGGGAAAAAAAAACTACGGGCATAAAGAGGGGAATAAAAAAAATCGCTATGCTAGCAATGACCCACAACAACAACAAGAAGAAAAAAAGTGTCCGTAACAAACCAAAACAAAGAAAAAATTCAAGAAATTGTGTAGGCAAGGATGCCCGGGGGGGGGGGGGGGGGGGGGGCATTAGAAGGCCCTTCTCTGCTCCTCCTACCTTGCCCCAGAATCGGAGGGGCACCCCAGAATTCAAAAAACTAGTTTGGCGCTTCATTTCTTTATGCGCACGAGCGGAATTTTACCTAATAAAATAGCTCATTACGCTGCCATCAACTAGTTTAGTCTCGACAATAATATTGTTTTTTTTAAAAAAAAAAAGAAAGGTGGTTAACCAGCAAGCATCCCCTAAGCCTGAACTAAGTCATGAAATCGACACAAACTTAGTGCATTTCTTCTCCCTCTCAAAAAACGAATCAGGAGTACGAGAGGGGGAGGGGGGGGTAAAGAAGGAAAACAGCAAACACCAAACCATAGGATGGGAGAAGGGAGAAAGAAAAAAAAAAGGACTCTCCTCTCCTACCCTCCCTTTTTCTTTTTATTTTTTCCCCTACATATGTAGCGTTGGTCAAAAAAAAAAAACTTGGAGAATGGAAACACAGGCGGTGAAAAAAACGGGGCTATTCTTTTTTTTTTAAAGGAGAGAGAGAAATAACATCTACCGCATGACTATAAAATAAAAAAGAAAAGAAAAAAAATAATAATAATAAATAAAAGGAACGGGGGCGGGGGACTTTTCTTTTTCTTTTCTTTCAAAAAAAAAACCTTACCTTAAGCCATGAAATCATGCAACTAACCAAAAAAAAAAAAAAAAAAAAAGAAAAAAAAAAAAAGAAAAAGAAAGAAACAAAACTGTTGTGATGATTATGGCAAGGATATTCGGACGGGTGTATTTTTTTTTCTTCCTTTTTTTTCATCTTCATCCATATTCTTCTTATTCTTCATTCAAGGCAGACACACAGCAACAAGCCCTTCACTATTACTAGGAGCCATCTGGTAACTAGGAGGGGTCGTAGGTTGCATAAGCATCATCGGGACGCTAAGCGAGTTCTGAATATTGCTCGGTGGTGGCGGTGTGCTGGGTGCCGTTGGTTTAGGAGGCTTTTCCTCCACTTCGACTGGCGCTGTGAGCTGCTCCAGAACAGCTTTAACCTTCCTCTTAATACGGGTGGAGCTGATGTTTCCTAAAGCTTCACGAAGCACTTCGCAGTACTTTTCGATAAAACCAACACTCTTCGCCTTCATCTTAACCCCCACTGTGGTCAGGATCCTGCACGCTGTCGCTATGTTGTCTTCATCTAGCACAGCACCCAGCACCTCGCCTTCCGCTGCATTCAGGGACACTGTTTTCCCAAATAGCATTGTCTGCACGCAGACATGGACCAGTGCCTCCGGCATGATCCCTTGTGAGTACAAGTCTGCCGAAAACTTGATCGCTGAGTTTCTTCTAAACCTCTCCCTCAGTTCGTGCTCTTCCAGTGCGTCCACCTGCTCTTGGGGCATGTCGTAGGTGATGTTCACGGTCTCAATGCTTGTCGTTACGGTCAGCCTGCACTTCTGCAGCAGGTGGTGTGTGAACTCATGGTACGCGAGGGACATTTCAGGGTCTGCCGACTCCACCAGCATCTTGCACACCTGTGCGTAGTCCATGGTGTTCTCCCCGTTGAAGATCCCCCTGAAGATCTCGTCCACCAACGCCACGGGCCCTTCCTGCTCCGACAGCACGCTCTGCAGCGCCTTCAGCGAGTGCTTCTCAGGTGTGTCCTTCCCTGCGATTACCTTTTCAATGTCCTGCCTCAGTGCTGTGTTGTTCCTCTCCACTTGGAAGGAGTGCGTGGGGTGCTGCGGGTTCGCCAGCGTGGAGTGCGGTGTCATGGGCTCGGATGCCTCGGAGGGGGCGAAGAAAGGTGCAGGTTTGTGGCTGTCCTGCATGTAAGGGAAGTTGTAGATGTATGGTATGGGCTGCATCCCGATCCCCATGAAGTCCCGCAGGCCGATCGTGTTCCCATACGGGTTGTGGTGCAGCTCAACGGCTTTGCAGTCGTCCGGCTGATCGAGCGTGCCGTACGGCTGTGGCGGAGGTGGCGGGGGGGGCTGGTGCTCATGGTTCTCATGACGGCGCTCATGGTGATGTTCGTGGTGGTGCTCATGGTGATGCTCATGGTGGTGCTCGTGGTGATGCTCATGGTGGGGTGACTGCTGCTGCTGGCGGTTCTTGACCCCTCCACGTGACCTTCGCGGCTTTGGTGCACCTTCGATCTTGGTGTCGTCGTCAAAAGTAACTAAACCCACCGACACGTACTCGACACCTTCGCGCTGGCAGCGCTCCTTCAACCGCTGCACCTGATCAATGTGTCGCTGGCCGTTGGTGTGGATGTGTGCTTGTCTGAAGGAGTTCAGCACCATCGAGCAGTCCTTGCAGTAGTACCTCACCGAGCGCTGTGCCTGCTTCTCTTCGTTGTCATCGTCGGACTCTGCGAGGATGTTCTCGTGGTCGCCCCTGTCGCCCTTCCCGTTCCCCATCATTTGGTGATTCTTCCCTTTGCCCCTGCGGCGACGTTCCCTCCTTGGTGTGATCCGTGGCTCGATGCCCAGGACGTCTTCTGCGAGGAGGGCGGCTGTGGAGAGGGTCAGCGGTTCGGAGCAAGTACCGCAGATCTTGTTATGGTTTTCTTCCATCTTGAGGAGGCAGTTCCAGCAAACTGCGTGGGGGCATGAAGACAGCGAGCATGGTGCGTCCAAGGGGGCGTGGCAGGTGGCGCAGGGCTCCGGGGTTGTGGGCACGACAGGGTTGAAGACATCGGACAGCACAAGCGCGTTGTAAAATGCAGTTGCGTGAAGGTGCGAGAGCATCTCCGCCCTGCAGCTGTGCTCCATGCCGTGCCACTTGTCGTGTTTCAGTATTATCTTCAGAACAGCAAAAACATTGATGACAACGAACCTGCGCAGGCCCACCACTGCCAGGCCGTCCTCCTTGTTCCGCAACACCTCCTTCTCCTCTCTCTTGAAGAATGTGTTGACGTACCGTATCTCTCGCTTCAACTTCTCTCTAAACAAAACGCTTTCCGCTAAACACTGTTTTAGTTCCTTGTAGTTCAGGTACACTCTCCCATCATTGCGCACTCTGTTCAACAGCTTCCCAAACTTCATGCTCTCGCTTAACACGTTGATGCCCTGCGGCCTCCATCCTCCGTTGCTTTCGGGGTCCATATGCATCGTGCCCCTTGCCCTTGATCTGCAGTGCGGCCTTGTAAACAAACGAAACAAGAGAAAGAAAAGAATAATTTACTAGCAAAACAGAACAATAGACTCAACTAAAAAAGAAAAAAAGGTTAAAGGCCACATGCTTGATCGACAGGTGTGCATACGATTTAGCGAAACGGCAAAAGCAAGGGTGCGGACACCCAGCCCAGCAATAAAAGAGGGGGGGGGGGGGGTGAATACGCAAATAAAACTAACGCACACAGACAAGACCAGCTTATCAATAGAGGGGAATAGTTTACTTTATTACCCCCTTAATTTTTCAGTTACCAATGGTCCTCGTTTTCTACCGTGCTCACGTCCAGCTAAGGTGCGACACTCGACAAACCGAGAGTGGGAGGTGATGGTGGGATGGTGGGTGGTGAGGGGACGAAGAGAAAAAGATCTACAAAAAAAAAAAAAAAAAAAAAAAAAAAACAAAGGCTTCTCTACGAAGGCTCGTCCCCTAGGGCACGGATCGTCCTCTGTAGCCTCTATATGAGCTTTTATCCAATGCTTGCAGGAACGCAGGGGGTTTGGGGCTGTAGACAGGGGAAGTTGTCTGAGGGACAGATACTGACCGCTGTGGGGGAGTCCCTAAGATAGTAAGCTGCCGTTTTTTCAAGTTGTAGATGGACTCTAGGACGCACGAGTAGGTAGGTTTGGTGAGCTGTTCACCGCTGTACACGATGCCCAGCTTCATAGGGGGATAAGGGATCGTGGCTTTCTGCTTCTTAGTAACTACATTTGCTTTCTGCTTCTCTGCCGCAGGCTTCCTCGCCCTGAATCGCTTCTTATTATCCTCCATCAGCAGTCGTCTCTTCATGATCACAAGGCTCTCACCTGACTGTGCGCTCTTGCTGTACTCATCTCGCGCTGCTTGCAAGTTCAGCTGCCCGTTCATGAAATGTGGATCTCGAGAAAGGTGCTCTTTCATCTTGTCTACAAGTTTTTTCCGCTCCGCTGCCTCTAGCTCCTCTTGTCGCAGCAGCTTCTCATGCCCCGTCACAGGTTGCCTCCTCAGTGCGATGAAACTCGGTGGTGCTAGGTACGTGTCGCAGAAATCGATATTCTTCATCGCCCGCAGTTTGTCAGCGATGAGGTTTTCGCCGTTCTCGGTACACCACAGCAGCACCTCGTTCTGCATGCGGGATATCCAGTCGAGAGGGAGCGGGTTCAGCACGGAGTACATCCGCTTCACGTCCTCAGGGTTCAAGTAGAACGCCTCACAGGGCGTCAGGCACTTGATGTTCTGCTTGTGCAGCGTTGATGCCATCACCTCCCAGAACCCCACCACACTGCCGTGGTCCAGACGCGTGCCGAAGGCGTCGTTGGTTTTCGCCCCGCCCATCACCAGCGCCTCGCCCTTCGTAAGAATGTAAACCGCTTGTGCATCTAGCAGCTTGTCTGTAAGCATCTTCCCCTGCTGGAAGGATATGGGTTTGAAGAGCTTCTTCGCCTCTGCTATGATCGGCACGGGCCACTCAGAGAACAAAGGGACTGTACGTAGTGTTTGGAGGGGCACTTGCACCTCGTAATGTTGTCGTCTGCTGTTGAGTTTGTGCAGCAGCTGCTTGCGCAGGTCGGAATACTCTCTGGGCTGTGTGGCAAAGTAAGGGCGGAGGTACGTGACCGGCAGCTGCCACATCCAGCAGCCCGACAGGGAGGTGACGGTAGACGAGTGCGATGCGCTGGAAGAAGAGAGGGCGTCCTCGGCACCGAGAAGACCGTGCATCACAACAGGAAACAACTTGTTGACCTTCTTGATGCGTTTGACCTCAATGATCTCAGTGCACTCTACGTTACCTTTTATCAACAGAAAAACACACTCAGCAGCCTGGCCTTGTTTGAACACATGGCCCATGGGGGGTATGTATAGTGGTGTAGCGCATGATGTGATGGCGTTCAGGTCCACGTCGGACCACTCAGCAAACAGCGTCGACCTTCTCAGGTCTGCGTTTGTGAGGCCCACCTCTTCCATTTTCCGCATAATACGGGCAGTGGCAACCTCTTTAGCGGTGGTCTTGCCCTCTGGTGAGAGGAGCTTCTCCATTCTGTTGACGTCGTAGACCCACAGCACGGTGTCCGTGTCTGCTGTGTAGCGCCACGGTGAAGGCAGCACGTCGATCGATGTGGCGGGTGTATCTCCCACCCACCCCTGGCTCACAGCGTACCCGTCGTCTCGTAACACACGGCCGGACTTGATGAGAAATGTGGTTGTGGTAACAGCATCCTTTTGTATCAAGGTGGTGCCCTTTGGGACGGATATCATGATGAGCGCGTGGCTTACACGAAACAAATCTTTTTGCCCCAGCATGCAGCACACCTCGTGCCGAACAAGCATGCTTTCCGGCGGCAATTCTGTGTAATATTTCTGCCGTATTCGTGTTGCATCCGGTGGTATCGTGACCTGTATCTGCTGCCACACAGGAAGGAGCTTCAATCTCAGCACACGCAAGGCCTTGCGTTCCCGTGCCGCTTCCCCGAATGATTTTGCGAACGCTGCGAGTGCCCAGTGGTGCATTATGTGCAAGCTTCGGAGAGCACTCATTTGCTCTCTCTTCTCCGCCTCTTCCCGCACCTCAGCAGTGAAGATCTTAGGACCGTCATCATAGGACATCAACACTGAATGGGTTACTGTACTGGCATAGGGCGACGAATAAAAACGTTTGTAAAATAAAGGAAAGGGACCGAGGTGACTGGGAACTATTGGGTGCTTCAAAAAAAAAAGAACATGTCCAAAGTTTCTCCTTTTGTCAGTGCCCCCCCTCCCTTTTTTTATTTTATTTTTGCATTTATTCTTCTTCTCTTCGTTTCCTTTTCGTTCTATCTTTGTCGTTGCGGCAGGGGAAGGTAGATTAGACATCCGGCAGTCAGCCCCTTACAACAAACAAAGAGTGCTATGCTCACATCACGCTGCAGGACGAGGAGTAATAGGTGGGTTTCCATCCAGAGATCTCGCAGACTTTGTCGAGGAGCTCGTCCCCCGTGAGGCAGGGTGAGGTCTTCGCCGTCTCGGCTTGTCTGATAAGCGTAATGAGAGCATCGTTAACGGGTGTGGGGATGGCATGCTTAGCGGCAGTGTCGGCAAGAGTGCCGTTAAGGTAGGCTATCTCCGAAGGTCGTCCACCCATGATGTCCTCAAGCATGCTGGAGCCGGCCCTCTCGTCGATAGAAACGAGCCCCTTGGCCACCCTCGTGAAGACGGTGTCAGGGACTTCCAAGGCATACGGCATGT
The DNA here is from genome assembly GCA_964019335.1 of Diplonema japonicum. Taxonomy (NCBI): domain Eukaryota; phylum Euglenozoa; class Diplonemea; order Diplonemida; family Diplonemidae; genus Diplonema; species Diplonema japonicum. The sequence goes on from OZ025651.1 coordinate 605,733, forward strand.
ACAGGGGAGGGATAGCCATAATCTTAGCTGGCGTGACCCCCTCCGCCTGGCACACCTTCAACCCCTCGCGCATCGCAGCCGCCCACACCATCCTGTAAGGCTGCTGCCTGAGCTGTCGCGACAGGGGCAAACCAGATAACGCATTCACCGCGTTGTTCGTGTTGATAAGAAGCTTCGCCCACTTAACGCTCATCACATCATCCACTGTGCTGCAGTCTATCTTAGCGGTGGTGAGGACAGCCGTCAGTGCTGTCGTCACGGGGTGTGCGTCCAGAAGGATGAGCCCGCTAGTGGTTTTCACCATTGTTGCAGGCGGTACCATGATGACGTTCGGCCCGAACATGCCATTCACCACTCTGTGCTGGGGGTAGGTGTTTCGCAGCAGCGACACGGAGTCGAGCCCGTTGCACATGGACACAATGAGCGCGCCCTCAGGGATCTTAGGGGGAGTCTTCAGCCCCTTGATGTGCTGCGTCTTCAGCGTCACAAGCACAACATCAAGCTCGTTCAAGGGCTTCCCAGCTTCCTCATCCTCAGGGAGCCTGAACTCCAACTCTTCAATTGGCAATGTGGTCAGCCCAGTGCCCTCTTCCACACTCAAACCTTTCGCCTCCACAATCTCCTTCCACATCCTTTCCCTCCCGAAGAATGTCACCTTTGCCATTTTTGACGCCTGCAATACACTACCTAGATATAGTCCAATGAGGCCGGCCCCAAGGACACCTACCTTCAGCGGGTTCTCCTGCGTTGGCTGCAGTGTCATCTTGTTTATTTTTGTTTAATAAGTTGTCTGTTGACATTAACAAGAGCAAGGGGTTACTAGCAAATACTGACCTCACAGCGGCAGTCTGTACAGCACCTTGTTCCTCCCCTCGAAGGGAAGGTATGCTGTCTTGATGTTCTTGGGGTCCTTGGCGATGAGCCATTCTACGTATTGGTTGTAAGTGCGGACGGGTTCGCCACCAGGGTCACGCCTTGACGGGAACATGTGGGCGAAGATGCAACAGGGGGCGATGACGAAGGGCTTGCTGTGGGCGAGGGCAGAGTCAACGATGATGTCAGTGGCCTGGTCGGGGTGCATGCCTACAAGCAGCGAACTGTTTTTAAAGAGTTCTGTCGTCGTAAACTCCTCATCAAGTAGCTGCTGTGCGTGCGGCAAGAACGCTTGGTCAGGCACGAGACCTGAGGTCACGGGCTCCGCTGACTCTGCTGCCTCTTCCGCCTGATCCCCTTCTGTGTTGAAAATATCAAAGCCAACGTCCTCTTCTTCTTCTTCCTCATTTTGAACAGCCTTCGCCTCGTCCGTCCTGCGCTCCTTGTCCTTCATTCTGAGATACCTACGATGAGCCTTCACCAACTTCTGTGGCCTCGGGTCCACCAGCGTACACGGCACATTGTTCTTCACATGGAACTCGAATGTGACAGCCCCATTTCCCCCAGCAATGTCAAGCACGCCCGTCCCTTTCTTCAGACCCTCTTTCCCGTACTGCTCGATGATCCATTCGGCAAAGATCGTGGCACGCTTGGAGGACATGAATTTTCCACCTTCCCCGTGTGGGTCTTCGCTGTTAACTTCCCGCTGGCTGGCAGCTTTGCTGCGCATGGCGAGCTCTTCGAACTTCTCCCGCTCCGCGTCGTTGGCGTAGCTGTGGCGCAGATTGCACGACTCACCTTTTATGCAACGTCCCTTCCACCACACTTTGCAGAGGGGCACCCGGCAGGGCCCTTTGACACCCCCAAGTGGTTTCTTTAATGATTGGTCCACTGTGATGAATTGCTGCACTTTCAGCAGGGTTGCATCCTTCTTCTTGTCAACGATCCTGTTGTGCACGACAGCCCTTGTGTTGCCTGTCGAGTTCTCAGTGTCGAACATGTGCGTCACGACCAGCTGCACAGCGTGGATGACGATGACACCCTTCTTGTTGCGTTCTGGATAGCCCACCATGCGTGTTGTCTGTGTGGTGACGACCTGCCGTCTCATTCTCTGGATCTCATCCAAGTCAGGCACCGTCTGGCACGACACAATCGCTTCTAGATACGTATCCTTGTACTCTGCCCCGTTCAGCAGGGAGTCTAGTTCTATGATGTCAAAGAAAAACAGCTTCTTACTCAGTCTCCTAATGGACACCACGACGCCCTCTACTTGTATTAGCTCCTTCAGCATCGTCCCAGGCTCCACATTCTTCATATGTTCCTCCAGCGACCTGAAGTCGTGAGTCACGGGCTCCATTTTGCTTTTTTAAAACAATTGTGTACCCTCTGGTCTTAGGGCATGTGTACGACAAATACAAAACATGGCGTTACAATAATAAGAAGTGGGGAAAACAAAACGAGCTAACGATCAATGCAGTACCCTCTAGCTGCAGGTCGCTGCAAATCAAGAACACCTCCCTCCTTTTCCCCCCTCAGGGGAAACCCCAAAGGGTCCTTTGTCTGATGACGGGCACGGTGCAAAGAAAACAGATACTATGGAGGGATAACTACGGGACATTTGAAAAGAAGAAAAGAGGGGAGCGGAAACAATAAAGCTCATTCGTGCATCAAAGAGCAGATAGAGAAAGAACGTTGGTTTGGAATTGCGCACAGCTAGGTCCAAGCAAACCCTTTGCCGCCACGAGAGGCTTTACGGGAAGCAAGGAACGATAAAACAAAGAAAACCTAAACATTTAAGGTTTGCGTTTTCACGCTCGCCACAAAAAAGATTTAAATGAAAAATGGGTCACAACTTTAACGCAATTGCCCGGCCTTTAGAACTAGGTATTCAAAACAGTAACAGACTATAAGCCTCTTGGGAAAAAAAGGGGGGGGTATTATGTCCCCTTTTTTATTTTTTTTTGTGGGATATCCCCTTTCCAGTAACGAATTAAAGAATATTCTGGTTTAGTATTCTTTATTTGCGCGATGAATGGGGGGGGGGGGGGGGGGGGGCATTGGACGAGAAACAAAAAAAGAAAGAAAAATAAACAAATCGCTACCTTGCTATCAGTTCACTAAGGAGTCTGGAGTAAACGGAGGGCAGGGAACGTGCCCCGCCCGTGCTCAGCCCATCTACTAGCCCGCAGTGAGGCGCCCAGACGGCGTTTATCACGTGGCAACGAGGAGAGAGTTTGAAGGAGAGGGGAAGGGTAAAGAATAAGAAAAACACGTACACGGCACGTAAGAGCACTAGAGTCCCGGAATAGATCGCGTGACTTGTGCTGCCTATAAATCGATCCAAGGGCCATAGAAGCCTCCGTACTTGATAGCCTGCTGGCATGCCCTAGGGTCCCCCTGTCCACGGTTGGGATTGTAGTTCCCTTTGTTAAGGTCTGCAAGCTTACTGGTAAGCTCTTGCAACTTGTTGCCGTTTGTGAGTGCCAGGTTGTTCGTCTCGTTCGGGTCCTCGATGATATTGTACAGGCACCCTGTCCCGCATTCGTGTTTCCAGTCGTCAACAGGTGAGTCCTTGTTGTACAACGGCTGCAGGCCTGTCGCGTTTGGGTAGTACGGTCCTTGCCATCCTGTCATGACCTGCTGTCCGACCAAGACCTTCCATTCGCCTTGGATCAGCGCTTGGTCCGACAGGTGGATCATTGTGCGTGGCACGGTAGCATTTTTTTTGAAGAAGTGATCAAGTACTGGCACCCCGTCCACCTGGTGCAGCCCTGCCTTCGCGGCAGCCTCATCGTAGTAGTCCACACCCACCAGCTTGCACAGCGTGGGGTACCAGTCCGCCACGTGCACATAGGACTCGGACTTTGTGCCCTGAAGCTCCTTGGGAACGTACCCTCCTGAAATGAAGGCATTCACACGTACACCGCCCTCCCAGTCGGACATCTTCCCTCCTTTGAGGGGGTAGTTGTTGCCGCCCCCAGGGTAGTAGATGGGCCCTCCGTTGTCGGACACAAATATCATAAGCAAATTGTCCCACATTGCCTTGTCCTTCAAGATCCCCACAATGAGGCCTAGCGCGTCGTCCATGTACTTCACCATTGCTGCGTATGGCTTGCGCTGGTTGGGGGAACCGTGGATGAAAGGGAACTGATCCAAGTAGGACTGCGGGACCTGCAAGGGTGTGTGCATAAGATGGAAAGCATGGAACAAGAACAGAGGTTCCTTGGGGTCGTGCTGCCTGATAATGTTGAGGGTATTGTTTGTGAAAAGCTCTTCCTCGTACACAGTGCCGTTCATCCCAAGCGCTGGGCCGTTGTTCAGCCACAGGTCCACAAAAGCATTCCCGCATACGTCAACAGTACCGGTGGACTGAAAGGGGAGCTTCTCCGTCCAGTAGTCGTTAGCGTGGTGGAAGTAGCCCAGCCAGGACTCATAGCCCCTGCCGATGGGTGTGTGCATGGGTGTGGCCATCCCTGCGTCCCATTTCCCTGTCATGTGTGCCCTGTAGCCTGCCTGCCTCATCTTCCAAGCGAGGGTAGTCATGTTGACGGGGATACCAGCATAACCTCCGACAGGGTCCGCTGGGTTTGAAACAGTAGGCGATGCATTCTCGACATTCACATTGACAGGCAAGCGCCCCGACTGCAGACTGCTCCGCGAAGGGCTGCAGAATTTGTATGCGTAGTGCCTGTCAAGCTCGATGCCTTGTGCGGCGTAGGCGTCGATGTTAGGCGTCACCACTTCATCGTCATGCGTGTGGAGCCCAACGTTGGCCCACCCAAAGTCGTCAGCAAACACAAGCAGCACGTGCGGCTTGTCAGCCGCCAGCACGCACCACAGCATCGACGCCAGCAACATAACACGCATTATTATCGTGTACTGCGAAAGGTATGAGATGATTGGCAGCAAATGCATTGGGCACATAACACGGCCAAACAACTTCTAGGAGGAGGGAACATGTAAAATGGTTCATCCCCTGATTACACTCACACGTTGGAGATTTAGGCTGTCATTACAACACCTGCAAACGCCTCATGTAGTCGACACGGGAATGGAGAATTGTATGCACGAGAGCACATTGTCGTTCTGTGAAGGTGTGTCGTGCCGGGAAAGCGATACCTGGTCTGTGACAAGCGCCTTGCCGCCCACAGTGCCTGTTTTATAAGGTAAGGTAAGCTTAGGGAAGTCCATTGTAGAGGTCGAGGACTGTGCAGGTGATTCTTGCTAAGTTGCATACCACTTTGCCCGGCTGTTTCGGGCAGCTCCAGCCGAGGGGTGAACTCGCATTGCAGATCGACCACTTCACTTGATGGATGGGCTGCGTCCCGTAATTCAGAGAAATCTCTACCGAGCCATTGGTTATTGGCTCCATTCCCGTTAGGCTCCCGTTCAGCACCACGCCCACAGTCCCACTTCCATTCATCAGCACGGGAGTCGGCCCCGCCGTTATATTATCCACAACCAATACAGTGTTGTTAGCACAACTCTTCCATGTGAAACCTTCCTCCGCCACAGCGCACCCCACCCACAGCAGCAGCAACACGCACTCCTTCATTTACCACCTGTGCCGTGCTAGAGGGGGGGAAAACAAAAATAAAATAAAAAAGAGAAAAATAAAAACAGCAATGAACAAAAGGAATGCGCCCATCTGATAAGACAGGATAGAAAAAATACATGTCGCTACCCAAAGGGTGCATTGCGCGGTCCTATGGTTTCTAGCTGGTTTTCAATGTTGACGATAGAGGCTTCAATGTTGTGGACCTTTCTGTCAATAGTGGCCAGCAGGCTCAGGAGCCATGGCGGGATTGCCGAGCCGTCAGCCATTTCAGTGCCACTGGACGACAGGGGCGACTCGGTAAAGCAATACTGTGCGCTCTGGAGGATGGAGCCGCCGATCTGCGTGAGGTGGGCAGCAGGAGTAGCAGGTGACTGCGGCTCGATGTCCATCAGCATCCTGTCCATGGTCGCCATTCTTCTAATGATGTCTTGCTCCCCGATTGTAAGGATTGTGTGCGAGCATTGCAACCACGACTGGATACCCGTCAGTAGCTTCCGCTTGAAAAGTGACCTGCACGCCTCCTCCTCATACTCCTGATGCAGCGTCTGGCTGACAAAGGACATGATAGTGATGGGGTACCCGATCACTACGACGCCAGCAAGCATCGTGCACCCTGCGATTATCTTTCCCATCCACGTCACCGGTACCTGGTCACCGTAGCCTGTTGTCGTAAGAGTAACTATGGCCCACCACAAGGCGTCTGGTATCGACTGCACTGTGAGGGGTTCTCCCCCATCGCGCACCCATCGCTGGGTGCTCTCGTCGAAAGTTGCTTCACTTGTCTCTGCTAAGTATATAAGGGCAGCACTTGCAGCCATTGAAATGGTGATGATGACTAGCAACCACCACAGGGAGTACAACGACTTAACTAGCACCTCGCTTAGCTCTGGTTCTTGGCGCTGCTTCACTGCACTCACCTTGAGTAGCCTGAACATTCGGATGCTGCGAAGTACTTTCTGAGACCGCAGACTGACTAGAGATATGGCACCAGTGTTGTCAAGCAAAATGTCTAAATAAAAGGGCAGCACAGACAGCACATCGACCCATGTTGTAGACTCGGAACAGAGCTGACAGAAGGTGCCTGGGTATGACCACACGAAACCCGCCAACTCAATAGTGAACCAAGCAGTGACAAAAACATCAGCAGCGAAGGTGAATGCATCGCCAGTGGTGTCATCCTCTGGGTTGTAGTACTGTGGCGTGGACTCCACCAGCATGACGCATATGGCTAAGAGAACCACCACGAGAGACGCCATGCGGACTCCTATCACAACGCACTGACTCTGGCCTTTCCACGACGGGTGCTGTGTGCCAACCAGTGCCCACACCCAGCCACGGATAGTGGTAGGCGATTTGAAGTTCTCTTCCTCACTCTGAGCTGCGTGTATGTAGACAATCATCTCGTACAGGTCCACCGAGCCAGATCTGTTGATGTCAATCTGATGGAACAGCCACTCCACAAGTTCCCATTCCCTGTCGTCAATGGCCTTCAAAGGGAACACGACCCGCCACAGCCTCCTGAACATACCTATCGACATCCCCTTCTCCTCAACACCTATCTCTCTTAGCTTCGTCTCCAGTAGCTCGGGGTCCATCCCCAGTTCGCACATCGTCTTCGCCACTTCTTCCGGTATCTCTGGCGGTTCCTCATTGTCCTCTTCGTAGCTGGCCTTAGTCGCTCGAAGCTGTGTGCTAGAGAAAGACTTCATGTTGTGTTTGCATTTTAGTGCACTGCTTGGTGTGTTGGGTTGGTATTAAAAAGTCATGGTACTGGTTAAATAATGCCCTTCCGCAGGCAGTACGACGTGACGACCTCTAAAGGTACCGACTGCCTGCTCTCGCCCACGCAGTCAATCAGCACACGCAACAAGCCTCGCGTTTTGTCGCTCTCAGCAGCGTACATGAGCTCCTTCACCTTCCCAATGGACCGTAGCATCAACAGTATTGTGAGGCAGTCATCTGACACATCTGCATGAGTGTCCAACAGCAGTGCAGCTGGCGTGGGGTGTCGAAGGGCACGGAGCGAATTAGCAACACAGCTCCTATTTTGCAGTGCGCATGACAGCCTGCAGGAAGGCTCCAAGAACCCTCGTTTGAAGCAGTACGAATAAATTTCTTCTAAGAGCGCTAGGGGGATCTGATTGGCGTACCCCAGGTATACAGCATTGCCTAGAACCCTGACAAGGTAGGCGCACCAGTGAGAGATTTGAGAATGCTCGGCTGGGGTTAACTTGACAGAAGCCGACTTAGCCCACATCTTCATGCTGCCCTCCAGCGCCGAATCGTCGGCTGGCGCAGGTCCTGGCTGGTACCCACCATCAAGTCTGAAGCATGCGGACAGCAAGGCTGGCAAGAGTACAGGCTTAGGAAGGCTGACGGGCATCACACGCTGGGCATCGAGGAGGTTGTTAACAAAGAACTTCGTGAGAACTCTTTGCTTCCTTGCAGAGTCGAAGGTGTCCAGTACACTTGCAGGCCTTTTCCTATCCTTCCTGATTTGGTGCGCGTGATGAGCTTCCCACAGAGTTCTGCCTTCGGGCGTGGTGGTCAGCAACTCTTCGCATGTGCTGATGATGTTTTTTTTATCTGACTGCCAAATAGACGGCACGTGTAGCCACGTGACTCCCCCAGCTACTGCTTTGTGCACCACCCAACATGCCTTGAACTCCACCGCCCTGCTGGGGTACCGCTGCACAAGCCCAGATCTGATCACGAGGCCTCGTTTGTCTGGCGCAACGAAAGTTTTAACTATCAGCTGCTGTGGAAGGTTGTCACCACGGAGGGGTTGCCCGGGTAGGGCTGAGAGACCTGGAGGGAGAGGTATGTCGTGCTGCATGTACATGGCAGCAGCAATGGTCGACAGGGGTGGTGCGAGGCCGGCCATTGCTGTTTGTGTGGAGGGCTGCTGCAGAAAGCCTGCTGTGTCAGAAGGAGCGTTATGGAGATGGAGATACTGCGCCACGTCAAGGGCAGCCTGAGGGTGAACTTTGAGTTCGTCGCAGACCTTAGCGGGGGTCTTGGGGTTGGCGAGGAGCTCAAGGAACGCCTCAGCACCTTCGAGTTGCAGGTCCTTCTCTGCCCTGATGCCACACATGACGGGGTCGGTGCGCACGATCATGCCCTCACGCGCCTTCAGGTCGATCTTGGGGCCCACGTCAGGGAGGTGCATGCGGAGGAGCATCCTGGACCCGTACACTTGCTGCTCTGTGTCGTCAGAAGACATGAGCAGGCGAGCAAGGATACTGAGCTCAGTAGGCGTCATCCCCGACCCGTGACATATCTTGTAGAGATCCATTGTGCACAGTACCACTACCTTAGCCACAACTCTGCCTATCTTGATCCCTTCTTCCTCCTTGTTATGCGTTAGTTTGATGCGTATCGCGGGCGGCGGTCCCTGCACCACCCTGATCGCCTTCTTCAAAAGGTCCTTTAGCAACAAATATAGTTCTTCAGGTGGCGCACCTACAGCAGTTGCGGGACCTTTTAAAAGCACCTGCATCCTGAGCGCATCTACCCGTTCTTGCATTTTTTTTTATTGCTCTCCTTTGCTCCTCTTTAAAGTGAACAAGAAAAGTAAAAGAAAAAAAAAAGAAAAAGGTAAACCAGAGATAAAAGAACTTTCTTAGAACCGGAACAAATGTCCTCTTTTCTTTCCTTTCATAATTTCTAAGGGAACAGATGGAAAAAAAAGGGGGGGGGAGACATAGCGTATTTTATTTTATTTTTTTTCATTTTTATTCTTTACTTCTGCTTCCGGGTCCGTCTTCCTCTTTTCTTTTTACTTTGCGTGTTTGTGTTTCTTAGAATTTTGTATAACCCCTGGGGGGGGGGGGGGGTATCTCGTTAATGTGTGGGCGTGCAATCCCCTTTTTTGTTATCCTTCTTCGGTATTATTATTAAGTTGTTTGACTTCGTCACGCAGCCCAACATTCCTTTTTTTTTTTTTCTGATTACTGTAAACCAAGAAAATATTTCACCGGAAAATAGATGATTCGCGAGAAAAAGAAATGAGTATTTTGGTTTCCCCCCCCCCCCTTTTTTTCTTTTTCGGGTGAAATATTTTTTGAACCAATACCTGGGGTGATTTGTTTACTTATTTTCCAAAGAAACCATGCTTGAACAAAGCTCGGCCAGGAGATTGTTTGCAAGGAAAAATTCTGGAGCACCATATCCACGAATTTTAGACACCCGAAAATAGTGAAGCGAAAAAAAAAAAAGGACATTTTTTTCGGAGAGAAATCTTTGTACGGGGGAGTATTTTCCCGGTGATTCGATTTCTTAGTTTACAGCAAATAACAACTGCTTCTGTTCATCATATAAAAAAAAAAAAAAAAAAAAAAAGAAGAAGAATGTAGAGTTCCTTTGTTTGCACAAAGGAGAATGGATGGGGGAACTTGTTACCTTTAACCCCCGTGAGTACAAAATACAACAAAACAAAAAAGAAATCCCCCAATTTCTTTCTTTTTTTTAAAGAAAATAGGATTTACACTTTATTCGACTTCCTAAGTTGTCACATGAGGTGAAAGTGTTATGAGATGCTTTACCCAGTAGCCCAGAGGGGGGGGGGGGGGGGGGGGGGGGGCTCTCCTTCCCTTTTTTCTAAAGGGGGAGACACAAAATGCATTTAAGAAAAAAAAGAAATCACAATGGGGAAAGTGTTAGCAACCACCAAAAAAAAAAGGGGGTAAAGAACGGACTATGAGGCAACAGCTGTCGTAGGGAACATAAAGGGGAAGAGGGGAAGGGACTATGTATATATATGAGCTCGTCCGGAAAAAAATGTCAACAAATGACCCTCCTATGCGGCGTAAAACCCCCGTTAAATTTCTAAGTAAAAAAGTAGTCCGACACCACTTTGTGTGCAGAAATGCAGTCTAAGCTTGAACACCATATAGGTCAAAATGCTCGCCGCTTGTTTTATTTTTAAGACGCACGTGCAAAAACATGTTTTTTAGAATGGTTTTTGGCAAACGATTCAATTTGGAAGTTATAAATAACCCAGACTCCATTTTTTATTTTCGTTGTTCCGTGAAAAGTGACAGGAGGAATGGACGCAGATTGAAAATCTGTGAAACCTTTGGGGTCATTTTGGGTGGGCTGGACTCTAAATCACTATTAAAATGGGGTGGGGAGAACTTACCCTTAAAGTGCCATTTTGGCCTATTTAAGGCTAAAATCCCTTTAAAACCCCTTAAAAAAGCAAAATTTTCACTCTTAAAGTATTATGAGTGCAAAAGAAAAGGAAAAACCTCAGCAGATGGGTTGAGAATGAAAGTTTGACCCCAAAGATACCAATGTCGAAGCTCTGCATGAGTAGGCAAGTGTTAAGAATTGGTTTCTGAAAAAGGCCAAAATCCCTTAGGAACCACTTGAAAAAGCCAAAAAATTGGGTGTAAAAAACCGGATTTTCGGGGGCTATGCGGCGCCATATATTTTTCGCTAAGTACTTTTAACAGTAACCCGACCCTGGGTTGTACCCAGGGGTCACAAGTGCGCTTGAACACCAATTTTATGCACCCTAGATGCTGCATTTTAAGCAATAAAATTGCATTTTAAACATTTTTCGCCGTTTTTTTGACCTCTATTTTTCGCTTCCCGGAGGCAGCTGGTTGCAAAGCCTGCCACCCTCATGGCAAAACAAGCATCGCAATTGAAAGAACAGCATCATGTACACCATGTATGTCATCTTCCTATGGTTGCATGCTGCCCTTTTTTTGCTCAAATAATCAAAACAAGAAATTTTCGGAGGTGCCCAAAAAAGTGTTGACATTTTCGTCCGGACGAGCTCATATTTTTTTTTTTTTTAATATTTCGTTCTCTTTTTCCTGTCTTTTTTTTTTTTTTTTCTCTTCCTTTTTTGCTTCGGGGTCAAAAGGACAGTGGCCAAACACTCAGCTGTGGGTTTCCTTCTTCCTCCTTCTTCAGTATCAAATCTCCCATGTAAAAAGTGCAAAACATTGCTTTATAAAAAAAAAAGGAGGAAGATAAGAAAAACCCACATGTTGGCTAATAGAAGGAAAGCAAACGAAACAAATTGCACAGGTGGCAGGGCAATGGCTTCATTCTAACAAAAAAAATCACCATATTAAGGGAAGGGACACCCTGTAAAGTAGGGGCATCGGGCTGGAAAGATGATATATAAAAATCAAAAAAGAAAATAACAATAACCCGTGTCTTTGAAGAGAAGCCTAGATATGACAGGGTTTCCTAGAAAGCACGTCATCACCTCTAAAAAAGATTTTTTTTTTAAATTTATTTCCCTTCCGATTTCCCGTAGAAAGGGGGGAGGGGAAGAAGAAAAAAAAAGAAAGGCAAACACCAGGGTAGCCCCCACTGTTCCACCCCGTTGAAAGTTCAAAAAAAGAAAAATCATAAAAAGGGGAGAATGAGAAAAAAAAAATAAGAACGGAAGACTGCAGGGCGGCTGCACCTAGAAGTCGGCATGTGACTGCCTCTTACCTCTACTGGCCTGCTGTTTTGAAAAGGGAGCTGAGAGGCTTTGCGTCTTTTGAGGAGACTTCTTCTATGAAATTGATGATGATGCTTACAATGCGTACGAAGTTCACCGCTCGCTTGGCCTCTATAGATGAAAGGGTGAGAGACAGAGATTCCTGTTCGCGGCACTCCTCTGTGTAGTGAGGCCGCGGGCTAAACAACCGGCGCCAAAGGTGTTGTGCACCTTCCTTGACGCCAGCACCTGCTTCCTCATTCAGGGAGTTTGGCAGCAACCTGACGTCTCTGATGTCCTTTATCCCCCAGGCTATTTCTTTGCCCACACAAAAGGAAATATAGGTTCCTTCTACCAGCCTTGCGCTGCACCGCAAGTCGAACCCGTACCTCTCTCGTACCTCAGGTGACTTGACTTCGCATCGTGCTTGTACCAGCCCCACGTACCGCAGTCGCTGTGCGCACTTCTCGTACTCCTCGTGGTCCACCAGCATTGCTGCCCTGTACGCCCACATCAGCCGCCGTCGGTATTCGGGGCACCAAAATGCTCGCTTCGCGTACTCTGAAGCACGTCGCGACAGAGTGCCCGCCTCGGTGAGCTGGTCGAGGTAGTACACCACGCACCCCATCTTGTCGCTGTCGGAGGCTGCAGGCTTGATGTGTGCATCGTCCGTTCTGAACTTGTCGCGGTACACGCAAAGGAAGTTAGAACCCAAGATGGAGGTCGGCAGAGCCAACACGAAAATACCCGAGATCATCGTGAAGCCCGCCACGATCTTCCCCCCGTAGGAGTACGGCACGTCATCCCCGTAGCCTACCGTCGTCACTGTGGCGATGCACCACCACAGGCTGTGCGGGATCGACTGAAACGGCGAGACTTCCTCCACCCACCCATCTCCCTCCCTCCTGTTCCGTATTAACAAGTTGAGGTTGTCGTCCCACCGCGTTCCATCAGCTTTTTCAATATAATAGATGGCGCTGCTCCACACGATCAACGACACAGCCAGCACGGACAGGTACAGCACGAGCACCTCGTTTGACTTGGCCATTGCTTTGTGTATGGTGTCCACGTTGGTTTCAATGCCTTCGGACATGCGCATATTGCGCAAGATGGCAGTGCCCCGCACGAGCTTCAAGATCCTCAAGTTGAAGGGCAGTGTGCTGGACACGAGCCCAACGTAAAAGGGGATGACAGCGAGGAGGTCGAACAGCGGTGTGATCTGCACGATTAAGTCCAACTTATCGGGGATGAAGAGGAAGCGGATGAAGAGCTCAAGAGTGAAGTATCCGATGAAGGCGGTCTCCAAGACAGCCATAGTGCCGCGATCGCGGTCTGGGTAATACGTGGGAAGGGATTGGAAAACAGAGAAAACGGTAGAAGCGATGATGGTGAGGAGGGTGGTGATGGCGGAACACTTGGCAGCTAATGTAAGCTTGTAGTGTGTGAGTGTCACCCTTGCGTTGGGGTACAGTCCAAAGGGGTCTTCCATGAAGTACCAACATGCTTCCCACAAGCTACCTACAGTGCCTGCACCACAACCTTCGCTCCATGCTTCTTCATATTCTTCCTCCTCTTCTTCCTCGTTCTCTCCTTCATCGTCCTTGCGCACGATAGGGGTACTTGCTACGCTTGTCCGTGACGCAGTGTCTAAGTCGGAATCTGTCTTCCCCCCCTCGCTGTCACCCCAACGGATCTCCGTGGTGTTTTCGTCGGTCCCTCCATTATCATTCCCATGCCCATAGGGCGCATTGCCCTTACCACCTACATCTTCTCCCAGCATCGCATTGTGCCGTGTACTCCCTGCGTAGGTAGGATGGTACAAAGACAAAAAAATGTGCTAAGTTATAATAGAAATAGGAGAGGAAATCGCAGGCAAATCCCACTTGAGGACCACCCTTAAAACAAAGAAACCGTGTTGTGAAACAAACAATAATCGTATAGAGTCAGAAGCGAAGAGGGAGGGATTTAAGCGCATCGGGCGCATAAATGAAAGGGTGTAAAGGAAGTTGAGACAATCGCATGCACAACAGCACGACAATGCAGTCTGCGAGCCCGTCGAGAGCCCAGTATTGCCTGCTTGCCTGCCAGCTGGTGTTAGGACGAGTCTCTTCTTCCTATTCGGTGTACTTCCTTTCTTGAACGTTTTCTTTTTTTTTATAATTCAATGATTCCCGCTCGTAACTATTTTACGACCTCCCGTGCCTCCATGAGAAGCCCTTGGGGTAGGCCCACGCACCGTCACTGTTGCCGTCCTCTCTGACGTCTTCCCAAATAATGTCCTTGCCCCTGAAAAGCTTCATGAGCCCAGCAAGCTTCTCCCTCCAAGCATCGTCACCGTGCTTCTCACGGAACTCCGCAATGAGCTCGTGGGTGGGCCTGTCGGTGCCGTCGTCAAGACCAAGGAGCGGCCTCCAGTGGTCGTGGCTGTTGCACAGGTCCCTGCTGCACGTGGTCGGCTTCTCCTTTGGCGCCTCCTTGGGGTCAAAGGGTCCATGCCTGTCCTGCACGATCCACGTGTCGTCGATGACCCTCCCGTAGTCGGAACCAGGGAACTGCGTGGGGTCTGTCTGCACCTGCTGCCAGTGGATGTGGCTCGAGTTGTACACAAACATTCTCGTGTACGAGAAGGAGTCCGACCTGAAGGCAGACCAGCTGGGCTGGGGGTATGTGAAAGGCTCGTGCATTTCGTGGCTGCCTGCAGCACCGGTCACCACATAGATGGTGGCCCTGGGGTTGACATTCGACTGGTCGCTCTTGTTCTGGTAGGTGGGCCACATCCTCTCGTAGTTGTGCTCGTGCCCGTTGATGAAGAAGTCCACACCGTAGTCGAACAGAATGGGCTCCATCGTGGCACGCACTTTGTACGAGTCGGCGTGGCAGTCTCCGTCGCACGAGCAGTAGATGGACCTGTGCCCGTGCACCACCACCCACGGCACGTTGTGCCTGTTCGCGTTGGCTTTTGTCAAGTCGTCCTTCACCCACGCCATGAAGGAGGCGATAGTTGTGTTGCCGTCGGTGACCCCGAACCACAGCTCGGTGGACATGGCGATGTAGTGCACGAGGCCGTGGTCCCAAGAGAAGTACATGCTGTTGGTGGTGGCGCCGTTCGTGGTGGTGTAGGTGGGAGGGATTGCGTTGGAGGGCATCAACCTGAAACCCTCCATGTAGTGCGCCAGCGCGCCAGCCCCGTCCTCATGATTCCCATGGGACACCATGTACGGGACGTAGGCTGCCACCTGCTCAACGTTCCTGAAGAAATGGTCACCCACAGCACCGTCATTGGTGTCAAGGTTGTAACCAAAATCACCAACGTGGAGGAACATATCAGCGTCGTGCTCGCTTATCAGGCCAACATTAGTGCGGTTGGTGGCGCAGGTGGAAGCGTCGCAGGTGTACGAACTCTGCGTGCAGGCCTCACATAAGGAGAAAGCACATGAAGAACCCATGTCACCGAAGAGAACGTGGCGGTAGGGTTCGCCTGCTGCCCGCTGCCTCCTATTCGTGACATTGAAGACTGCAGAGTAGCCGTTCGCAGAGTCGCCGACTTTGTAGTAGTACAGTGTGTTGGTCTTCAACGCTGTCATGGAGGCAACGTGCGTGTACCAAGTCCTTCCGGCATCCTGGGTGAAAACACGAGTGTTCCCTGCACCAGACTGTCCCAAAGCAGGCGTAAGTCCCCACTCGACCGTCGCATCCCCACCACGCTCTTGTGTCACCCACTCGACGTTCAGGACATCAGTCGTCTTCCCCAACGCGAGGTGCACCTGTTCAGGAGCAGACGCGGCGAGGCTGGTCCCCGCAAGAAACAAGACAGCTAGTCCTCGGACGTTCATTGATTAAACTTATGGCACAGTGAATGCTAAGCAGTGTTAAAGACATATAAATGTTGTTCTTGCTCGCGGAAGCAAAGCACTTGGAGCTCTCGGTTACCAGACACCGCGAGCTGACCACCTGACAGTGGTCGGAACATTACCATTGACAAAACATACCGAATTCTTTGAATTTTTTAGCGCCCCCCCCCTTTTTTTCTTCTTCTTTACCTTCGAAACAATGCCTTGAAGAGATTAGGTGAACATGCGAGGAACTTCACACAAAAAAGGTTATATCCTTGGGATCACCTGTGCCGTGTACGTCCCCGTAGTAAGGGTTGTTCGCAGGATCAGCGGCTTGGTCAAAGAGGTGGCTCTCATCGATGCATACGTCATTCGTGGTGGACGTGGTGTAGTTGCAGTTGGGTTTGTGTGTGCGGAAAATGCACCGGTGCCGCCGCATGTCGCAGCCACAGCCCTCGTAAGAGGGGCACCTCGCATCTATGTGTGTGGCAAGTTGTGGAACATTGCGATCTGCGTACGTCAGAGAGAAGTCGCATGAACAAGACTGGTGCCCACAGGTGATTGACCCGTCGCAAGGCCCAATCACTGTAGGGCATTCCCCGTAGTGGGCAGGATCAGTGCTTGTAATAGACATACACGTAATAACGGGATTATTGTGGTGGTCCTCTCGCGAACGTGCTAAGCTCTTTGCTTTACCAACCTCATAGTACGGAGACCGCTTGGCCCAGTGCGGAACAGGGCAGCACCAGTTATTGCCTTCCAAGGAAAAGTTCCGTGCATGTCTTATCCAGTCAGGGATAAGCCCGACAAGCTCATTGTGGGCCAGTCCCACATTGGTAACTACCCCAGTGCCCCCTGGGGCCTTGAAGGGCGCAACACCCGACAACATGTTTGAGCTCACTTCGAAGTCTGTCGTCAGCATCCCCAGCGGCATGGGGATCGTCCCTGACAAACCGCAGTAACGGCACCTGAACTCTTGCAGCGTAGGGTGTCTCGCAAGCCGGTCCGAGATAGTGCTGTTCACTTGTGTGTGCGAAACGTCAAGGCTCACTAGGGCGTAGGGTGCGTATGTGTAAATGGATCTGGGCCAGTCAAGATATTGCGGGAGGCTTCCTGAGAAATCTTGGTGCGACAAGTTCAGGTGAGTAAGCGTGCCATATGTGAATTTGGGGAACGCACCCGAAAACTGGTTGCCTCCGATTAACAAGTATTCCACACTCGCAGGCAGCAAGGTTTCGACAACGCTACCTGACAACAGGTTGTCAGACAAGTCAATGTATGTGATATTCCCCAACGCCGAGAGGTCCACAGTGTTAAGGCTGCCAGTGAGGGCCTTATCGGGGAGGGTGATGTTGCTGACCTGGTTCAGAGTACAAGAGATGCCTTCCCAGTCGACAGCACCACCGCAAGGAAGGCCTTTGGTCCAGTTTGTGAATGGTGTCGGCACGTACGAAGCTGCGTTGCGCACTATAACGTTTCTAACGCCGAAGTCGCCCTTGTACTTGCTGTCGTTGTCGATGATGTCTATCGTAACTAGCTGGTCCACGTAGGGGCGGAGGTCTGATGCGGTGTAGAGAACAGTACAGTAGCCAGCGCACAGCTTTCGCTGTGCTACCCACCCGTTGTTCCACTGCAGGGCTGCGCCCATGTAGCCGTTGTAGACTGCAGTCATGTTGAGGTCGACTTCGCCATCGAGATAGTCCACACCTACCTCGACATTTTGGCTTGAGTTGAAGCCGATTGCAATGGTGGTGTACCATCCGATGCGGAATTGAGGCGAACGTAGCACAGCAATGCCCTTCTGTGGCAAGACTTCAGGTAATATCGCCACCTCGTGCACTGTGATGTAGTCATCGCTGCTGTTTGCCCACCCCATCTCACCCACCGATGTGAAATCGCTTAACATATCGCTGCCCCAGACAGAATCGTTAGTGTTAGTACCCTGCCAGGCACCCCGCACCTCAGATAATGGAGACTCGACACAGGTTTGCGCTTTAGAGTGCCACGTGCACCTCGGGTGCATGGCACAATCATAATCTTCGCCGTAGTCCGTATCGTACGAGAGGAGCCTGTGCTCTTGGCCGTACGTAGAGCAGTTGAAAGGTCGGTAGTGGTGGTAAGCCTCACAGTCGCCTTCATATTCACAAAGATGGATCCTGTCGACATGCAAGGTGCCTGTGTGCAGAATACATGGCGCTGCTTGGTGGACTGCAAGGCTGTCATTCACGGATGTGTAATTAGAAACTGTTTCCATGCTCCTTCCGAACCAGCACCTTTTAGTCACCGCATTATACTCGCAGCATCCTTTAGACATTTCTGCGATAGTGGCTGCGCGGCAGCACGCCCTGCAGTCCTCCTCTTCCAAGCCGCAGTCGAGAAAACCTCCGGGCTCTGTTCGTGCACATGACGTGTTCGCTGTCATGTTCCCGCACCATGGCTCGGGGAACTCTAGTTCGGGTGCAGCATGCACGGACTTCAGAACAGTAGCACTGTGGTTCCAGTAAACACCTTGGCAGAGGATGGCATCATCTAATGACACGTCTACCGCAGCAGCAAGCGTGTTGTTTGTACCGAAGTCGAAGGTGACAGTGAGCAAGTGCCACGTGTCGTGAAGCACACCATAGACAACGCCAGGTGTGCTGCACGTCATCTTCTCAAACCCTGTGTCGACGATGAGCCCTTGCTTGGTGTGAGCCGATAGCAGCAAGTGTGGTCTGTTGTAGGAGTTGTGTCCTGACGAAAACCAATCTGTGGCGAGGAAGAAATGCGCCGCCAGGGTACCTTCTGCGATCCGAAACCACCATGATGCGGCGTGGGGGTTGGCTACACCCGCACCAAACTTAACAGCAACAACACCACCATCCACTCTAAGAGAGTAGGGAGGGTCTACCCAGTACTTTGTATCTACAGCTGCCGCATAAGAAGGGTGCAGACCACTCAAAGAAGCATTGCTGTTGAATTCCTCTAAATATTTTGCGGTTGTACCTAACTGCAGAGTCTGAGTTAAAGTGTGGTCAGTGAGAGTGATCTCGCGGGAGATCGTTTCTGTAAGTGTTTCAGTGACTGTGAAGGACTGTGTGGCCGTTAGGGTGGTCGTCTTAGTTACTGCTGCCACTTGAATCAGGAAAAGCAAGAAACATAGAACCACCCTCATTCGTCCTGTGTTGGTGGGGTGAACGAAGTACAAAGAAAAAGAAAGAACACGCACAAAAAGTGACCTACGCATGTTGCGTGGTAAGAATGTTGTTATCAACGTAGAATCTTCACAAAGAGAGCATGGTGCAACGGTTTGCTATCTAAGAGCTGTGCAGAACCGTTGTCCTGCAGCTCGAACACTGTCACGTTGCCTTCCGAAACGAGTGTTTCACCGAATTGGTTAGCCACTACCACATACTTTCCATGGAGGGTGAGCTCCCACGGCAGCCTGCCGCCAGAGGGCGTGTGTGTGGGGTTCGAGGGCTTCGTGTTCGTTGTATCGAAGCAAGTGAACGAATCGTGTCCTCTGTTGGTGACAAAGAGCCTTGTGCCATCATGGGAAAGCTTGATGCCAGCAGCATGGCTCGGTGCCGTGTAAAAAGGAAAGGGTGGGTCCTTTGAGTAATCCTCAGGAATGCACAAGCACACATCGAGCACCTCAAGACTCGGAAGCGCTAATGTGGTGACAGTGTTGTCCAGCTCTCCTACTACATAAGCGACTCCCTTGCTCTCTGACACAGCACAGTGCCTCGGTCCCGTGTTAGCCTTTAATGTAACACAGGTGACTTCTTCCAACGCACTGTTCAACAGGACGACCTTGTCACTGCCGAGGTCACACCCAATATAGTGCTGCTTGTCGCCAATCGCCAAGGGCATAGCAGAGTGAGGATGGGAAGCGTCCTGACGGCCCACGCCAGGTGTGGTTCCCTCTTTACTCAAAACGGCCCTACGTGTCTCACTCTTCTTGGCTACGTCATACGTAACTACACCTCCTTCATACTCAGATACCAAGACCTCAGTGCCCCCCGATGTGACTGCGATGTGGCATGGCCCTTGCCCAGTTTTGATCACCTCGTCGTCGGCACTGAACGTATCGTTTTCCAGCTTTACTAGACGCACCCCCTGAGGGTGCTCGTCGTCGCCTGCATCAGTGAGGTAAATGCTGCCCTCTTGTTCAGCAGCCCACATGGCGTTGCACCCTGCTGCCGTTTCTGTAACAAGGGACAGCTTCTTTGCTTCTTCACAGAAATTGTACAAGCAAATCTTGCTCTTCCCTTTCCAGCGCATAGGGTTCACCTCGTCACGCTCACATCCTGTGGAGGCAAGGATACGCATGGTCACCTGTAAGTTAAAATGGCTAGGTTGTACAGTGTTGCGAATAGTAAGTCACACGCCTCCCCCTTACAGATCTAAAGACGTCGGGGTACGGTGCAGGTACAGCTGGCTGTCTCGGCTCCAAGCTGGGACAGGAAAGGTCTCTCTTCCGAGAGAGTAACAAGAGCGCTTCTTCAGCATCTTCAGTGATGACAACTCTGCCCACGGCTTCGTCTTCGATGAGGAGGTGTACCTGCTTGCTTGAAGCAGGAGCAGGCAAAAGAGCCACGTTTTGGGGGCGCTGCAACGTTGCGCGACACCTCGCCTCAAGCCTGTGGATACGACCCGTCTCCGCTTCGCAGTCGGACTCCAGTTGCAAGACCGCCTCATAAAAGGCGTGCAGGTCGCTTACTACAGGGAGCGGGCTGCTTTTGTTTTTGACGAATGTGTCCCTCATTGCTTTTTCATCATATTTTACATCGATGCGTGCCCTAGACTCGTTCAGACATATATCTAAAACGGCCTTTTCACTTTCCAGTATCCCCACCGCCCACGTGTATTCATGTCCTAAGTTGTACCGTGTGTAGTTCTCCTCATGGATGATACCGTCGCACGCTATCACGTTGAGATACGATGTCGTCTGCAAGATGGTTATCTTTCCGTACAGCTGGGACTCCATCAGACCCATTCGTGATATCCTCTCTTCGTGGAAGAGCGCTTCCCTCTCTGTTGTCTCGATGGGCAGCAGGTCGTTCAAGATTTGCTTCGTGAGTTGTCTCACTCTGGTAATTACCTGCTTGCCCGCCTTAAACGAAGCAAACGCTGTCAGGCTTTCTGATTTAGATTCGTTGAACAAAAGCTGCCTCTCGCGGCGCTCCTCAAGTACGAGGAGTGTGCTTCGCCTGCGGTAGTGTTTGAGGAGGCTTGTCTCCAGTTGTGTCACGAAGGTCGCTAATGAGGATTCCTCCACTTGATATATAGTCCGCCTACTCTCCGCCTCCAACCTGAGCAGTTTTGGGAATTGCCGTGTTATAGTAAATGAGGATGTGCTCGAAGACGACGCTTGCGTAAGCAAGCTCCCGTTACTCCTCGTGCTGGAGGGCGTAGGGGGTCGCTGTGGGGCAGGGGCAAATCGTGCACACAGCATGGAACTTGTCCTCACTTCGAAGCACCCTGCCATACCCGCCAGCCATATGGCTCTGTGCTCGTGTATTTTTATTCTTTTCAACTCCTCCTCTTCCTCCGGGTCTACTAGATGCGCCAATGTCACACACGATTCTGCTTCGATCTCTAGCAGCCTCTCCCAGCTAGCGGTCTCTTGTTCTACAACTTCTGCACGGTATGTGACTTGCCGTTCCATCGTGTTTCTAACTAGCAATCCCAATTGCAAGTGGAATGTATCTTCTGAGTACTTTCGTAATATCCAACCCCACCCGACACCTTCCTTGTTGCGCAATTCATCTCGCACAGTCTCCTCCTTACAAACAGTTTTTTCCAAGTTTTCTTTCCGCACCAATGCAGAAACATGGCAACGTTTCTCGCTGTGGTAGCCACGTCGCTGCTCTCGCCATTTGAGGAAGCGGGTGTCGGCGGTGGTGGGGGTGGTCATCCACGGGCCTGTGTTGCATTGTAAGATGGTAACAAGTGAAATGACGAAAAAGAAGACGGACTAAGTAAATCGAAATGAAACGAAAGTGTAATTGTCACTCATCTGCCAGCATGGCAGAGAACTCTGCGAAGTCAACGTAGCCCGACGCGTCAGTGTCGTACTGCTTGATGAGCTTCTCTATGCTGATTGGGATGCGTAGGTCGTGGATGAGCTGCTTGAGCTTGGCAGTGGAGATGGTGCCCGTCTGGTTGGGGTTGCCGCCAAGGGACACAAATGACGACAGTGTGACGTCCTCATTGAAGCCCAGCAGCTCATTGCAATCCATCACCACATGCAGGAACTCCTGGTAATCAATGTCCCCGGAGTTGTCCCAGTCGTTATTCTCAATCAAGTTAAACAACTGGTCTTCACTAAGGGTCGAAAAACCCAACCTGCTCAGTGCCTTCCGCACCTGCACCGACTCGATCGACCCTGAACCATTGTCTAGCGAGTGGAACTCCTCAAATGCCATCTGCTCCAGATCCTTGTTGATAATCCTTGTCGGCCTGAAGTTAATCTTTTTCATCGACATTTTTTTTTTTTTTTTTTTTTTTTTTTTTTTCTTTCGACCTGAAGGTTGTGCTTCATTTCGCAAAAAAAAGAAACTTGGCAATTCAACTAAACAAACAGAAAAGGAGTTTGAATTGATAATGATGAAGACACTTATTAAGGGTGTGTGTGTGTTGTGCGGTGTTCTACGGCTACTCTTCCCCGAGCTCCAAAGCCTCAATGTCACTTTCATCTTCCTCATCTTCCCCCAGGTAACAGGATATGGGGTCCTCTATTATCTTCCTGAGCTCTGAAAGGACGATAACCTCCGACTCGTCGAGTTCCCCTGCTTCGAACAGCTCGAAGAATGAGTATGCGCAGTTGGGGTCAGTGGGGGCACGGCCTTCGGCCTCGTTGCGCGCATCGGGGGAACGTCCTTTTTTCCAGTTGACACCTGTTGTCTCGGAAACGGCAGTCGGCATCCCGCCGAACGATCTTTTCAGCTCTTTGTTAGTGAACTCGTTGTTGTCAGCATCAAACTTGACAGACACCGTAAACATCGCCGTCTCGTCATCTTCAGTGAAGTCCATCTCACTCACGGTGTTCAACACCACTTCGTCTTCTTTGCTGATAATGCACCTCAACGTTTCGTTGTAACACAGACACTCCCTCCAAAACGCCGGGATCTGCTTCTTCGCAAGCTTTGCCATTTCCTTCCTAGCCTTGTTGCTCGCGTCACAGCACTCCATCTTAATCTGTGCCTTTCTCATGTCCTCTTCCTCAACCAGTTGATCGATCTCTTGGGTCAGCTCATTCATTCTCTTTTCCTTTGCGTCATTGCTCGACACTTTCTTCTCTTCCACCTTGGAACGCTTAGCGGGCTTCATGTTACGTGTTGCTGTGGTGGGCATTACTTTG
The DNA here is from genome assembly GCA_964019335.1 of Diplonema japonicum. Taxonomy (NCBI): domain Eukaryota; phylum Euglenozoa; class Diplonemea; order Diplonemida; family Diplonemidae; genus Diplonema; species Diplonema japonicum. Next base: position 628,790 of record OZ025651.1, read on the forward strand.
GCTAAATAAGAAAAGGAAAAAAAAAAGAAGGAAAAAAAAAAAAGAGACATTTAATAAAAGAAACGGGGTAAAAGACGAAAAGGAAAAAGCGCAAAGTTTGACGTGTGCACGGGTTAGGGAGACACATCAGTTGAATTTCACAACATCTTAACTTTCATCAGTTGTACTTGTAAACAATGAGGTACATAGGGTAAGCGTTGTCAGGACCCACTACGCGCATTGTGCTGTTGTGGAGCTTCACGTCCTTCTGCGCAACAGCGCAAACAAATAGATGTGTGTAACCATGACGGTCCTTATAGGCAAACCCTGCATCGGAGTACGCCGCGTTGTAGGCGAACCACGTCCCGAAGTTTTCGCCACCGGAAACACACTTGTTGACTAGAAAGCCCTTTTCGATAATATTCTGTTCATTGGCATCAGTGCGACACCCGTGGAACATTAGTGTTTCGGGGGAGCCCACTGTTTCTGCGGCGTATGCATCGTAGACTTTCTTGTTCTGCACTCTTTCCACAGACTTCACATCCAAAGACCTTTTGCCATGGAAGTTACCGAACAGTGTAGCTAGCAGTGGCATTAGCGCTTCATCCTTCTCAACGTCCGAAACGGTGACAAGTCTGCTCTCGGTTCTCCAATAAGCAGGGTACTTATATTGCACCTTAGGACGCCCCATCCACTCCGGGATGTATGGCGGGCGAATACTTCCTGGGTTGGTACGTCGCACCGGTGGTGGTGGGGGAGGTCGCTTTTCAACCGTAAAGTTGTTTTTCTGCATCATGAACGCCTTGTAAGCCGCGTGACCCTCCTTGTGTGACTCGTACAGATACCCCTCCGGATATTGGTTGCTGCAATCGGGGCACTGTATCATCGCAGGCTCAACAAGGGCGGGGCGCACCATCAACTTTTTAATCACCGCTTTTGCTTCGTCAGATGCCTCCATCCCACACCCACAGCATTCATCGTCGGGAATCTCTGTCTCGTTTTCACAGAAAGTGCATTCCCACTTCGGAGCCGGTGGCTTGTCTTGTTCGCCTGCAGCGATCTTACCCGAGCTCTCCGATGCAACTGTGTCCTCGAGAGGTGCGGTAGAAGAAACAGGTGCGGTGTTAAATCTCCCACAACACATGCACGCAATGGCAGTGAGTTCGTTTTCCGTGCCACATGGAGCACAATTCCACATTGGTTGTACCTGTTTGATGAATTATAGGATTGCTTTTATGTACAACAAAAGGTCAGCTAGAGAGACATTAGACAGAAGGAAGCCGATGGTCAGTACACCGATAAGTCAGGGGGGAGACTGTCGATCTCCGCGACAACAGCAGATGCTAAGATCCTTTGAGACAAACCGTGCCTCAAACACTTCACGAAGAGTTGCCGCACTGTTGCTGGCACTTCAGGCGGGAGATCTGTTGCTGTGTCCCCCTCTTTCACTTCGAGCACGACGTCTGTGATGAGTTCGACTACAGCCACAGCAAGGGAGTAAACATCTGACTTCATGTACACCTTCGATTGAAACTTCGTCTCTGGGGGTGCGTAGGCTTCTGTGCATGTCTGCCCCGCAAGTGCCTTGCTGCTAGTAGTCCGTGTAGCCAGCCCGAAGTCTGTCAACAGCACCCTCGTTATCCGCTTCGCACTGCAATCCAGTAGAATATTGTGCGGCTTGATGTCCCTGTGGACGTACTTTAGCTTCTCATGGAACACCACCAGCGCCTCTGCCACACGTCGCATGATGAACAACGACTCCTTCACAGGCATCTTGTTGTCATCGTGAATGAACCTCATTGAGTTTGCTGTGTGTGGGAGTACTTCCATTAAAATAAGCCCAGTGTCCCCACACACAGCAGCACCCGCAAACCTCGGGAAGAGCTTTGGGCTTAAGGATTCCGAAAAGTTCAAGAGAATGCTCACCTCCTTAAGCAGTTGCTTGTCATCGCCCGTACATGTCTTCAATGCGTACTTCTTGCCGTGCAGCAACACCTCTTTTACGGAAGAACACCCACCCTCCCCAATGGGCCCAAGAGTCCGCACTCCGTACGCACCAACACTGGTGGCTGCCCTGCCGTGCTGCACCTCGATGTCTGACACCTTCGTCAGCAAGTGTCCCGCCTCCAAGGGAGAACACACTTCTACCTTGTATTCGCACATGTGCTTGTGCGTTGAGGACTTGCTACCCTCCGGGACACTGACATGGTTTGAGTCATCTATTGTATTCGGTAAACACACGAACACGTTACATTCCTTATCTACTTTGCACTGGATGCCCACTTCCTTCGTCAAGTACTTGAACAGCAGAGCCTTTTCCCGTACAGTAGCGTTGCCAACAGCGGTGAATGCACCGATGTGGCATTTTTTCTTCTTCTTAGAATCATCCTTCATATACCTTGGACCACTACCTCCCAAGAATGAATTCACCATTACAGAAAGGCTAATTACTCTAGTGAGTACATCAACAGAACTTAGCAAGCGCGTGTCATTCACGAGCTGCTCCAGCACTGCGTCCTCAGCACTATCGTAAGTGACATCAGGCACTGTGTCTACATGCCCGTGTGACATCACGGTGAAGTACCCGAACAGCAGTGTCTCATCAAAGGCAGGCACACGCCGTGGCACCTTTCTATACCGGGGAATATCCAGCTCTGTTTGCTCCGCCTGGCGCTTCTCGCACTGCTTCATCGGCTTGGGCGTAAATGATACTGTCGGAGCCAAAGTAGGGGAAGTTGGAGAGGGGACGGGGTTCGGTGTAGGTGCAAGTGATACAGGTGCGGATATGGGAGCTAGTGCAGGTGCTGGCCTACGCACACGTGCAGGTGCCGGTGTAGGTACAGGTGTAGGTGTAGGTGCAGGTGTAGGTGTGGGTACAGGTACAGTTGGTGCAGATGTAGGCGGTTCCATGCTTAACTGAGACTCGATCAAGTTTATCTTAGGGCGCGCTTTCTTATCAGGGGTTCCTAGAGACTCTGGACTAAGGGATGATGCTGTCAAGATGAAAACCATATGATCGACTTGAAGAGTCAATTTAGGTTCTTTCAGCGCCTTCCGCACAGCGGGGATAGCAAAGAAAGTGACCGTGAAGGTGATGTTGCCATCTATAGTTCGCCGTGTCGAGATGTCGAAGACCGCACCCTTGCGCTCTGCTTGGGCACGAACCTTCTTGCTGCACTCGTTTTGAAGGCGATCAGGAATGATCTTATCGGGGGTGTAGAGTAGCTGCTTACTTTTGTCGCTCTTTGGTAGCATATCAAAGAGTGGCTTACGTTTCTCGCTTGGCTCGCTCATTCGAGAATACTGAACGGCCTTCAGGTTGCCAATAAGACTGGGGTCCATCACCGAGCGCATCTTAGTCGTCTGAGAACCTGTCACGTGTGAACGCAGAGGGAGGCCCCCCGAGACGCACATCTGGGTAAGGGTCTGCACATCAGTATCAAATACAAAATCATCGGTGATCTCGTAATGGGTGTCGCCAAGGTCGAAGTCTAAGACCCTCGTTGATTCTTTTTCCTCTATCCGAATAGCTTGCAAGGGCCGCTTGTCTCCATTAACCGAAAGGAACGAGCCGCTGGGTGAAATATCCACACGCAAGGGGACTATCCTTTGCCCTACTCTATGGAATAGATACGTAAGTTCAGCAGTCTCCAAAGTGAGTAGTATCTTCCCCATTGGCTTGCGGCTACCCTCACCAAAAGCAAATATACTCCCATATTGTAGGACGGTTTCTTTATCTGTCATCTGAATCCACTCGTTCGTATCAGGCCGACTGCAGTAACACGTGATGCCTCCAAGACTCACTCCGGTCAGTTCTTTCTCCATGACACCAAGCCTAATCACAGCAGAGTTTGGGGCTTTAAAACCGGTTGGTACCACACTCCACATCCACTTTATGCCCCGCCACTTCTCCCTGTACACCCATGCTTCGGTCTCTTCGCCGCAATACAGGTATAGAGTCCCCTCTCTGATGGGGATGTCCTTTATCTGGCTGCTGCGGATGCGCAGACGTGCATCCCTCGGAATCATAACCCCTGTGATGGAATGGCTTGTGCCCATCAACAATGGACTTAATACAACTACAAAGAAAGTGTGGGGGATACCCCTGCTGAGCGTGAACAGGGACCGAGTAGAGATGGGGACCCAGGGGACATGGACTGGAAGGCGTCTAGTTGGCTTTGTAAGGACGTCCGCTGTGTCTTAGATACATGTAGCTGCTCCGTGAGACGATCCGCAATTTTTGTCTTTTTTGAAAGCAGTTTTTGGAGTTCTTCCACACGACCTTCCAGCTCATGAACGTTGCTTGCCTTATGTTTTGCTTCTTTCAGTTTTTTCTCCAGTATTTCAATAATAGCGTGCATTTTCTCTTCTTTCTCAATACTCTTCCGTCTGATGGCTTCGTGGTGTGCCCGTTGAAGTTTTATATGATCTCGCAACTTCGCACCCCCTGCGTCGCCCACCAGGCTGTCCACTTGCCGCAAATGCTGCGTCGTCAGCTCATCGATCATCAGCAAATGCTCTCCCAGTTTCTCCTCTAATCTAGGTTCCATCAGCTTCCCTTCCAGCTCGGCTTCTTTCTTAAGCTGTCGCAGCAGGTCTCCGTCCCTTGGGGGTGAGACGGTGCCCTCTCGTATGCACCAAGCGGTAGGTGGTGACTCGAATACTTGCAGTTTCTTCCGCTCTTTTCTGATGCCTTTACGAGGCTGCATGAGTGTCTGAAGGGCTCGTTTGCTCTACAAAAAGAAAATAAAAAACAAGAACAAAAACCCAAGTGTAATGGGACACTACTCTACTACGTGTAAAAAAGGGCGACAATTAAACATGAGAGAGTGTTCCCGCATGGTCAGATGCCCTGCCCTGGCCACAACTGCTGGTTGCATTTTAGTTTGTAGAATTTTTGATACAGCTCGTGTGCTTCGCCTCCACTTTTTGCTTGGATCGACTGGAACATCTTTTTACACCTTTCTCGATTACTTCCTTTATGCTGTGTTTGAGCTAGCTTCAGTGTACCTGTGGCATGTCATGCAGATGAATAGGACATACCCAGTGGTGCTGCCATGATGTCGTTGCCTGCGGCATCCATCTTGTGTAGACTGGGTGGATGAATGTGGAACAAATTAATGAATGGACAACACGTGTCAAGACCCTAATTGAGTGGACAAGGAAAGACGAGAGTGGGGGGGGGGGGGGGGGGGGGTGCCGAGTCCTGTGCGCAGAACCGCCAAACAAAATGGGAACAAGCAAACGCATTGCGTTCCCAAGCCCCGACGGGACCCCTTGATAGAAGGAACAAAATACCAAATCTAAAAAAAAGGGAGGACGTCATAAACCTTTTCGCGAGAAGAAAAAGGGGGGGAATCAGATTGTTAACTGTTTAGTACTAAAAAAGAATAACTCCCATATCTCTATCCCGTCTGGTCAATCCTGGACTTTGCTCTAGGGGGCTACCCATCCGAAGGAGGAATTGGGTTTCGAGAAAAGCTTTTTTTATTCCCCTTACACTCGTGGCAGGTTTCTTGAGATTTCTATGATGAAAGCATTTTCCCTCAAGAACCCATTAGGTTCAATCCTATGAGGTGTTAGACGTTAAGGTCGGATGACACCCCGTCCCCTCCACTTCAAAGAATCGATTATCTCCGACAGGAGGTTTATGACGCCTTCCCGAAAAAAAAAGAGAGAAAAGTAGATAACAGCAATGGCCTAGAGCAAAGATCGCACGCTCACACTGAGCAGTTGAAATGACACACGGATAGAGACAATGCCAGTACCTTTGGTCACCTGAGTTCATCTTTGATGATTTTACCAACTATCCGGACGTTCTTGTCAGTGAGAACGGATGATGACCTGACTACGAGATGGTAAAGGCCTGCTGCGCTGACCTCCATCGCTGCTTCAAAGGGCGATGATGTCTTCCAGCCTTTCTTAGAGAGTTCGTTCTGAGGCATGAACCTTGTGCCGAAGAGTGTTGTGAGAGATTCGTCAAATAACTTTTTGTCGTGCATGTCAAGCCACGAGATTTCGACCGTTCGCCCCTTGTCATCTTTTGCATACAAGCGCACCTTCACCTTTGACTTGTACTGGATGGGCACCTCCAGAGTTACTGGTGTCACAATATCCACTGTTTGGATCTCGCTCCTTGCAATGTGCTTCAGAAGCCCCCCACCTTCGCCATTCTCGCCATCCCCGGAGAAGCAGCAACCCATGACGTGTATTTAAGTTAAGTGCTCTTTCCTACTCGATACAGTTCGTGGAGATTGCAAGAAGAAGAAAAGGTAAGAAATAACAATGCAATAAAAAAAAATCCAAAAAAAAAAAGGAGTGGCACAATCTTTTTTCTTTTTAAAAAAGCTTTTTCATCTCTTCTTCTTGGTTTCTTTTTTTCTTTTTTTTTTTTTTTTCCTTTAGCTATCTCTCTTCGCGCGGAATGGAAAACAAAAAACAAAAAAGTGGGGGACGGGGGAGACAAATAAAAAATTCTTCGAAGGATAAAAAAAAGGGGGGGGGGACCAAAGCTAAAGGAGGGATGCGGCGACTGGGGATCTTGTGGGAGTGAAACAATGAAGAAAACAAAAAAAGCTAATTCAGAGAGGGGTACCGCCCCCTTCCCCTCTCTTTTTCTAAGGCGTTTTCAAGTCTGTGTATTGTGAAAAGAATGAAAAAAAATGGGGGGGAGGGGGGGACGAGGCACACAAGCCTCCCCTCCAAGCCCTTCCTTGGCACCCACGCATCTGCCTACCTTTGTATCCGTGGTAGCCTAGACTTTTGTAAGACGCCAGGTGACATCTCGGCGGTGGTAGGCAAGGGGTAAGGCGACAGGAAAAGAGGGAACCAGAAAAGAAAGAGGGGGGGAAAAGAAAAACAAGCAGGTGGTTTGGGCCAGACTCACATAACAATTTTTCTTCAGAACAGTGGACAAGATGCCACAGCATAGAAGGAACAAGCTTGGGGAAGAAGAAATGAGGAAAAAGGTATTACGTAAGATATGGGGAGAATGGAAATAAAAAAAGGGGTGAGGGGGAGCAGTGGTGACAGCACGCACAAATGTTGCTTCACTCCCCCTGTCCGGGTGTCTCTTTGTTTTTATAGGGGGCCCTTCTACCCACTGACACTGGTTTTCTCTATCCTTCTCCTTTTTTCCCCATTTTTTTTTTTTTTTTTTTTTTACTTGAGTGCAATACGGCAAAGCGAATGTAGTACTTTCTTTGAAGCAAAGGCTAAGATCTTCAAGGAATGAGTGTTCTTTTTTTTCTTCTCCTTTTTCTTTTTTCCATCCCACCCGTCTTTATTTCTAGGCGTGGTGCAGAAGGGTCAAGAAATACAACAGGCTGCAGTGTCCCTCGTTTCAATTTTTTTTGTACAGAGAACTATGGAACAAAAGAGGGAAAACAACAAGAAAAAAACAGGAGAGAAAAAAATAGAAGATAAAGGAATGAAGAAAGCGAAGAAGGAAAAAAAAATTCACTATGATAGGAACGAAGTGGTTAGCAACGGCCCGCAAAAAAAGAAAGAGTGAGCATCCCCCCCCCCCCCCCCCCCCCGCCTCTCCCTTTCTTTTTTACACTATGCAAAGCTAACTTTTTTATAGCATTTTTTTAAATTGTAAAGTAGTCATCTGTCATTACCCCACACAGGCGCACACACAAAATTTCCTCTTTCTCTCTCTCCCCCTTTACCCCTTCTGTCAAGATGATGGAGGGATCGTAAAGGGCTAAAATAACTAGGGGGAGTTTCCCCCTCTTCCTGTTCTTGTTGCTTCCTTTCTGCTTCCCTCATATCCACCGCCACCAGGTTGGGTATCGCCCTGTGCATTGCTGTCAAGCCTCTAGTCTGAAAGGCATGTTAGGAAGAAGTCATGTACTAATTGCTTCTTCAACTTGAAAAGAAAAAAAGAGGGGGAAAACACCCCTTTCCGGTGCTCTTTCCTTTTTTCTTTTTTTCCCCTTTCGCATCCTTAGGTTATCAAAAGAAGTGGGAAGGGTTTAAGGGTAGGAGGTAAAAAGAATGGAGGGGAACATGAAAAGTGAAAAAAAGATTAGGGGGTCAATACTATGTAGATGAGAACCACCTGGCAAAAAAGGAAAAGATTGGGGAAATGATGTAAAGAAAAGGAAGGGAGAAATAAGGGGAACCACCACATTTTTTTTTGTTCTTTCTTTTTTCTTCTCTCCCCAGTCATCTTCCTGCCAATGAAAAAATTTATGGGGGGGGAATAAAAAGGGGAATAAGTTTACAAAAGAATCCCCTGCTGCCCAGTACCCAGTGCGCAACAAAGTCACAGGCGCGACCAGCTACGGGGGGGGGAGGGGGGTGCCCTTTGTTCAGAAGAAGAAGAAAAGGTCATGTCATTGTCGCTGGTTTCTTGTTCATTTTTGCTTTTCCAAAAGAATTTTTAGAATACTCCGAAGAAAAAAATAAAAGAAAAATAAAAAGAAAGGGAAAAGGGAAAGAAACCTGCATATCCTCTAAATTCCAACCCACGATAGCTACTTGGATAGGCCAGCAACCTTTTACTTTGCAAGAATTGCAATAAAAGGCAGTTTCACTTTTTTAAAATAGGGGGGGGGGGGCACAGGAAAGGAGAGAAAAATCTTTTGTTGTTTGAGTTTTTCCTTCTCAATTCCTTATTTCCGACTTCTTCTCTGCTTTCAAAAAAAAGGGGGGGGGGCTAACAACAACCAAGACTTGGTTCAGTTGCACTTTAAAAAGGGGGGGGACAAAAAAAGAGCACGCAGGTGTCACCTCTCACGATGCTGGCCTATCGACTTTAGTCAATACGAAGCAGCGGTCTGCCGACCTTGCCAAACAGACCAGAATCAGTTTTAGTACTACGTGAAGAGGCTCTTGGTGTTGCTTAGCGCCACTGACCGCTGTCTGCACATAACATAAAGGCCAAAGCAATGGCCTTCCGGCACCAGACGCTGCAAGGTAAGAAAACGAAACACAACACAAAGAAGACACCTGCTGCAGGTATCCCAAACTGCAACGGTGCAAAGAAATTGGAGAAGGGGATCTAGCGCACAAGGCCGCCGATACTTCTTTGGTTCATCAAATAGACTGGACGTGCGACGCAGAGACAACCTGTGTCATGCCACCGTGCTGCTGCTGTTGCTGCTGCTGTTGCTGTTGCTGTTGCTGTTGCTGTTGCTGCTGTTGCAGTATGTTGCTTGTTTGTTGCTAGATGCTCATACCTGCGTGACTTGAGCAAGAGTCTGCGGTGGCAATCCTGCAACAGGTGACATTGGTCCGGTCAATCCTGCGATAGTGCTTGGGGACTCCAAGGGCGGGGGGCCAGGAGAAATGTAGAGCGAGTGGGCCGGGATCCCTGGTGTTGCGGCAGGCTGTTGTCTGATCAAGAACTCGATGTGTTTCTGCTTCTCTTCTAGCTCCCTTCGCTGTGCTTCGATCTGAGCCTGCAGCTCGATGATGTGTGGAGGACTGTGCTGTGAGAGTGGAGATGGTTGCGCGTGGACCTGCTGTTGGTGGTGGTGCTGCTGCTGTTGTTGCTGCTGCTGCTGCTGCTGCTGCGGCTGCGGCTGCTGTTGCTGCTGCTGCTGTTGCGGTTGCGGTTGCTGCACCGATAGCATGGAGTGGTGGAGAGGTGTCTGGCCATGACCCTGGATTGGTCTGTTAACAATTGCTGCTGCCGGAGCCCCGATGGGTGCAGGAACTGGGGTAGCAGCCGGAGTAGTAGGTGTGGCAGGAGACTGAGTTGCAGACATTGGGGCAGCACTGCCAGGGGCATTGAACGGCTCCACGGCTCTTGCCTCTTCCGCTTCTAGCTCTGCGAGCTTCTTCTCGAATTCAGGAAGTGCATTCACTTTGGCGATTTCAGCAGGGGACAGAACTTTGCCCTGTGATAGCTGTAGTTAGCTCCTTTGCATACCTGTCGCTGTCTCTCAAGGTGGTAGTGTATAAATCTGATCTTCTTTCTAATAGCCCTCATGGTTTTGAACCTCTTTTCTGAGTCGTTGGAGTAAGTCATAGGCTGTTGCGGCTTCCTCAAGAAGTCCAGTGAGTCCACGCCAAGTATCCTCTTCTGTGTCTCTACTTCTTTGTTCTGCTGCTCCTCCAGGAGCTGCAGCTCTCTCTGCAAGAATGGCAGAGACTTCACGCGCTGTTTCTCAGCTGACGTCAGTTCTCTTCCTTTTCCTTGTCTCTGAAGGAAGAAGTTGATATATCTAATCTTCTTACGTACTGTTCTAATCAGCTTCGCGCGCTCCTAGTGAATGGTTTGGTGCATAACTCAAACTACCTGGATGGCTCTTACAGGCTCGCTAACATCGGAGTCCCTGGGTTCTTCTTCTTCCTCTTCACTCTCCGACTGCCTGGCCCAAGCTTCGGCCGACGAACTGTTAAGCCCTCCGATGTTCATTTGTGCGTTTGGCAGCATGCCTGGCATCATGCCATACTGTGTTTTGGGTAGTGTGTGCTGTTGTGTCATACACTGCCGACGTTTCCAAATAGCATCTGCTGCTGCCCCATCATCATAGGCATCATGCCTGCAACACGAGTAATTGGGAGCATCCCCGGCAGCATCCCGGGCATCATGCCACCCCCCATCATGCCAAGCTGGCCTTGGTGCTGCTGTTGTTGCTGTTGCTGATGTCCCATCTGTTCTGACTGCATGTTGGGAGATATGATGGTTTGCTGCCCTTGGAATGCTGTGGGAGACTGCGGTAAATCCTCGGAGTCGGCTGTGAGAAATGGATATTGTAGTACTTCACTTACCTTTTGCACCTCCAACAGTGCCGAGCGCAGCTCCAGCCATAGCAGTGGCGCTGTTTGTTGTTATTTGGTGTAATGCATGCATACCTAGCGGGGTCCAAGGTGTCTCTTGCTGCGTGGTATGAAGATTTATCTTTGTTTCCGTTAGCACTGCTCGGTTGCTGCAGTTCGAAATGTGTTTGGTAGATGAACTCGGTGTAAAGTTCGGTGCTTTCCTTAAAGAGGAGCTCCTTCAGCATCGTGTCAGTGCTCGGGCGCTGCATACGCGCTGCTTTCTCTTCAGGTGTCTCCTGTAACATTTCTTGTTTCTTCTGGTTCGCATACCATATTACCCACAAAGGTAAGGCCACCATCCTGCCACAGTTGCATACTGTCACCGTTATCACGGGTGGACAACACAACACCACATACGGTCTGCTCTGAGTTGTCGGCCAGCTTCCCTGCGATCAAATGTGTGATCAAGGTTGTCCAGAGGTGTTTTCTATTAGCTTTCGGAACACCCCTGACAACCCACTTGCCCCCTCGTTTGTTCATGGGATCTTCCCAAAGAGGCTTGATCCCCTTCTTGAACACACGCAGGTTGCAGTGGTCTTTCAAATTGTGCACGTGAAGCGAGTCCCAGTACGTCCAAAAGCCCTGCACAGTGCTAAAGGTACCCAGCTCCACGATGCAGTCTTCATATATGGTGTGGCCGCCTTTGCGCGCCTTGCGGTTGGACTTATCAAACCAGATGGTCCATTCATGAGTGAGCTGAAGGGAAGATTCGCTGTCCGCAGTGCGCCTTCCCTTGCTGCCTTCTCGCTTTTCCTTGTTAAGAGCCGCCATAATGTCGGCACCTTGCTGGCCCCCAAAGGACAGGTTCGGGACAGAACGACTTCTATGCAAACTTTCGGTCAAGGGCGAGTCGCCAGCATCACTTGCAGACCCATCGCTGCCTGTAGTAGGGATACCGGGTACGTCATCAGCAAGCGGTGTGTAAGGCGACTGCTTCCCAACACTCTCGTTCATGACATCGATTACGCCACCAACCACAACACCTACACCCGGCAACCCAGCATCAGCCCCGAGCATAACCTCCTCAATGGCCCCTTCAGTCGGCGGTTTGTTCTTATTTGTCGGAGAACTGCAAACCGCAGGGCTGGAGTCGCTCCTCGCCATTCCCCTGTGAGTGTCACCTTCCTCACTGTCCGACATCTTTGGGTTCTTAGCCTCTTCCTTTCTGTGTCCTGTTCGAAACTACTTCATACGCTTTCAATGATAAAACAGGGTATAAAAAAAATCACACTGTCAAGAAACTAAGGGGTTATTGTCGGTCAGCCTGAGGCTGTAGGTGTTATCTTGGTAGTCAATCGGCAAGCAGCTGAACGCCTGCCTCCAGCTGGGTATGGCTAAGGTACTATTTTGATGGGTTGGAACATCCCAGTCCCTACACTACTTTATTAATGGCAGTCAGTATCGGGATTTCTTTATGCTAGTAAGGCTGCGATCTCACCGAGGCGGTGTAAGCCGTGTTGCTCTGTAGTTTTTTGTTTTTTTTTCAATTACCCCCCCCCCCCCCCGGCTTCAAAAGGGTTAAAAAAACTTTTGTCCCCTTATCATTTCCTTCTCCAGGATACCTGTGCAGGAGCATCCTCCATCGGTCTGTCCCACCTAGTCTCGCCAGAGGACGTGTAGTAGTAAGGCTGTGATGTGGTGTGATGACAGAAAGTGCGGGTATACCTTTCCGGATGATGGGTCGGAGGCTTCGAACCATGATTTATTATCAGCAGTGATCACATTCCCTGTTGCCGAGGGGGCCGAAGAGGAGTGTGAAGTGCGTGACTGCGAGTAGCCCCCACCAGACCATGAGTTACCGTATCCGGAGTTCCAGCTGCCACCTCCGCCGCCGCCTCCGCCGTTGTTGTTATAGCCACCACCACCGTAGTTGTTGTTGTTATTGCCGTAAGATTGGTTGCCTTGCTGCGGGTTCTTGGTGCCAGGTGCCTCAGCCAATCTGATTATTGAGGTGAAAACAGATGTTTGGATTCGCTATATAAAAATACCTGACAATCAGCTGCTCTCCATCGGGTCCTGCGGCTTTGTGTGTCTGCAAAATTGCCTGCTCAGCTGCCGCATTATCCTGCAACGTCACAAACGCACTCAGTCTTCCGGTTTTTGACTTCCTGTCGTGCATGACAAACACTTTTTGAACAGCACTGTACTGGCCGAATGTTTTGTTAAGCCATTCCTGTTATGTTTATTACTACAAAAATAAATACCTCCAAGCTTGTAGTGGTGTCCTCGGGAGACAGAGCTAAATTCGCGATGTACAATCGTGCCATGTTGCCTGCAAGAGATAGAACAAATGGAGAATAATCTGATTGTAAAAATAAGAAAATGAAAGAGGCCGGTGTTGGCGGCGCCTGCACAAGAACTGTCTACTTGGTTACAGGGGGCGCACCGTGGCCGAGTTGTGGCTTCTTCTGCGTTCCGCGTCGTGTCCTTAATGCGTGCGGTGTACAGCTCAATCCCAGCCGGGGCGACCCAGGTAACCAAGATTCGGCGCTCGTGCAGTTAGCCTGTTCATCACCCTGAGCATTTGTGTTCTTCCACTCAGGCACTACCGGTGATGACCGACGAGGAGGTCAACAGCGAACAACACATCTGATGTACTTCTTATATTTCCATGTTATCCCCACCACCTTTTTTACAAAGAAAGAAAAGAGAGAAAATAGATGTGTAAACATCTCTCGCCTAGCTAAATACTTTTCTTTTGTTTTTTTTTCCTTTTACTTTTCGAGGATTTCGTCTTCTGCTCCTTTGGAAGTGTTGAAGCTGAAGAGGATCGCCCACTACCTGGGCGGCGTTGGGGAGCTTCCTGCTGCACGGCCAAGGGCAAAGGTGCGTCACAAGAAGCGGGAGTTGCTGGCGAGTTTACTAACTTCTGGTTTATTTCCTTCAACGCCTTGTTTTCCTCTTCCAAAGCTGAGATATGAGTTATTTTGGCACGCAGAAGGTCTTGTATAAATTCAAGTCTGTCTTCTAGGACATTTTTTTGGTCGAGCTGTTCGGAGATAGTTTGTTGGTACTGACTGGCAGATTCTTGCAAAGCTTGTAACTCCTTCGCTTGGTGCATGCTAACTTCCGACCTCTGCTGCTGCTGCTGCTGCTCATCAGGCTCAAGTACCTTTGGGGTTTGTTTATCCACAATCTGTGCATCTATGTACTCCCTTGCGACATCCAGTGACAGCTGTGCTTCACTGAGTTTTTCTGTTTTAAGAGCAAGCCACCCACGTAACTGCTCCACCCGTTCTTCCAAGTCTTCTGCACGCTTACATTTGCAATAGAGGTCGTTTTGCAAATCACGTACTTCTGTCTTCAACCCCTCGATGACTTCGCTATAAGCAGGTGCACCTGCCTGCGCACATTCGGTTGCAACCCCTTCTACTTCTCTTTCAGCGAACAACCAAAAGTCTGACCGTTCCTTCTCCTTTAAAGAGGTCTTGATGAATTCGTCGTATTCTCTTGAAATGGCAGTCCCAAGGCTCCCATAGATGTGCGGGTTCTTTGCGAAGACTGATAGACATTCTTGGTACACATCATGCACACTGATCCCTCTGCATGTTTCTTGCAGTTTCAAGATAATAGGCTCATTCAATTGTGCCTTGCCGCATGGAGGTCTGGGTTTGAGCGCCCTGCAGTACGCCTCAGTGTTGCTACAATCACCTTTAACAGCATGTATCAGATTTGCACTTCGAAGCTTCAGTGTTGAAGGTCTATGCATGATCCTGGCATCGTGTCTGAGGTGTCATGAAACAAAATTTGCAAATCAGCAAGGATACTAAACGAAAAGAGAGAAGAATTGCGACTGGAAGAAGTGGAGGTAACGGCCCAACAAAAAAAAATTCAATAAAACTTCAGTGTGTGCATGGGAGTTCTGACCGTAAATAAGAAGAAATGATGCTGATATACCACAGTACTGCCCCAATTTGCTTTTGCATACATAATGTGTATTTCTGCACGCTTCCATCATCTGGATGGTCATGTTCCTAATGTGGCCATCAGTAGGTAAAATGACACAAATTGCCTACTGGGGCAGTGTTGGGTCGTTCCCTCAAGGGAATTTGAGCGAATCCAGGGGAACGGAGGGAAGGGAACGATTCCCTTGAGGGAATTCAGGGGAATGGGGGAACGAAAGGGAACAGGGGAACGGAGGGAACAGCCTTGGGGTGAAAAAAAGTTGTCTCGATTTTAGTGGTGCCATCAGTAGTGCCAGCAGTATGTGACACAGAGGCCACCCTTGTGAAACTTCGCCCCGAAGCCTCCCAAGTCCCCTGTGGTCCCGTAGAAAGTTAAAGTGGAGAGGTAAAGAAAGCTTGGAAATTGAAATAGGGAGAGGGGCCACAGAAGCAATTAAACACCAACTAGAGAGTTGTGGGAGGCTTGCTTCACTGGCACGATGCCGCGGGGAGGGACCTGGTGAAGCCACCTCCTTGTTCGATGTAATGGGATAAGGGACTCTCCGTTGAGGGCGCAGTGATGGGTGAATCCTAATTAGGACTAGACCAGACTGGACCGGACCAGACCGGATCCGGCGTGAATTTCGACCCAATTATGCCGGACTGACCGGACTGACCAGACTGACCAGACTGGACCGGACCGGACCGGACCAGACCGGACCGGACCAGACTGGACCGGACCGGACTGGACCGGACCGGACCGGACTGGACTGGACTGAACCGGACCGGACAAGATACAACCACAACACCACATCCCCCCCTTTTTTTTTTGCTGCAGAGTTCAAACGTATAAACAGATGTCTACAAGAAAAGATGTTACACAGGTACTGAGAGACGACAACAACAACAACAATGAGAAACGAAGAAAAAAAAAAAAAAAACTTTTATCTTCTTTTTCAGGTGGTGGGGATAACATGAAAATATAAGAAAAACATCAGATGTGTTCGCTGTTGACCTCCTCATCGGTCATCACCAAGCAAACCGCATGAGTGCAGAATCTTGGTTTCCTGGGGTGCCCCAGGACCAGACTGGACCAGACTGGACCGGATCCAGCGTGAATTTCGACCCAATTATGCCGGACTGACCGGACTGACCAGACTGACCAGACTGGACCGGACCGGACCGGACCGGACCAGACCGGACTGAACCAGACTGGACAAGATACAACCACAACACCACATCCCCCCTTTTTTTTTGCTGTGGAGTTCAAACGTATAAACAGATGTCTACAAGAAAAGATGTTACACAGGTACTGAGAGACGACAACAACAACAACAACAACGAGAAGAAGAAAAGAAAAAGGAGCAACAGTACTGGTTCCTGTTCATCTTCATCTTCCTCCTCAAAGCCATGTGCCGCTACTAACATTGAAGAACTACTCAGCCAAAAACCCGAATGTGGCCCTACTTTAACCTGCACCCAGAAGAAAACTGGGCTTTCTCAGTCTGCGATGTTGCAGTTCATCAGTGGCAAAGGTAGGAGAAAGAAAAAAAAAGAAAAAAAAAAGGCATTGGCAGTACATTTAAAGCATTCTTTTGGGAAACCGGTGGTAAAAACACGATACCGACTGCAACTGACGAGGCAGTGGCTTGGGATGGTACGATTGTTGGTGTCATTCCTGGGGTTGCAGCTGCTTGTGTATATGAGCAGGAGCCTGGAATCATTTTCCACTTCCCTCCCAAAACTGTGGACGAACGAGTGTACCGCCTTGTAGAAGTTACCTCAACCAACCCCAATCACCTTTCTGAGACGGAAGCAAAGCTGAGGCTTGCACAGCTTAAGGTGAAGGAGCTACAGGAAAAGCTGAAACACTTTCAGAGTTCCACGTCCGGAGACCTGCTTCACCCCCCACAGACCCTCCCTACACCTGACCAGCCTGCTGGTGCCAAAGAAGAAAGAGGGGCAGTTTCAATTTGGGAATTAAAAGACTGGAACTACGTCTATGCCTACCCTCGAGCGGTATCACACACACAAGAAAAAAAAAAAAAAAAAAATAGGATAAAAAGGACTATGCACCAAACCAAAAATTTTTTTATTCTGCAATTGTGAGTGACAAAAAACGCAAGTGCGAAAACCCAAGTTGTACCGTGCACATTGTTAACACAATGGGCAATTTGCAAGATCACTGGATGCGATTCCATAGCCCTGCCGGAAGAAAAAAGAGGGAAGAGAAAGCAAAGGCGAGTGCAGAAGCGCGGGAAAAGAAGATGCAGGCTAAGAAAAAGAAAATGGACGAACCCAAGGTGTCACAGCCACAGTCGCAATCGCAGTCACAGTCACAGTCACAGTCACAGTCACAGTCGCAGTCACAGTCACAATCACAGTCACAGGTTCAGAGTTCACCATCTTCAGCTAAAGCCAAGGTAAAAGAAGAAGACGAAGTGGGGGGGAAAAAAAAAAGAAAAACAAACACTAGGTAAGCAATGTTATCAATGAAATGAGAGAACTTCCTGTTCTTGACAGGGTTTGCTTTTTGATCGGTCTGCATTGCCTACCTCTCATCCTGTGTGAAAGGAATTTTTTTCGTAGCCTGTTTACCCCTGGTAGCCTTGTGGGGATAGACAGGAAGAAAGTGCGGAGCCGCATTCTGGAATTGGGAGAGAGTGTCTTCCATTCCATTTTGGAAGGCTTGTTGGCCGAGAATGTGTTCTTGATGGTTGATGGTGCTACCTTCAACCGTCGAACCGTTCTTGGCTTCAGCCTTTCGGACGGTGAGCGCAGCTATTTTTGCAAGGTCTGTTTTTTCAAAAACCTGATACAGAGCGTCCAAACTAGTTTTCTTTTCCAACTGAGGGCAGTTTTCTAGGAGTGGGAAATCATCTGAAGGACAAACACAACACAGA
This sequence comes from Diplonema japonicum, assembly GCA_964019335.1. Taxonomy (NCBI): domain Eukaryota; phylum Euglenozoa; class Diplonemea; order Diplonemida; family Diplonemidae; genus Diplonema; species Diplonema japonicum. The sequence continues at coordinate 646,335 of OZ025651.1, forward strand.
TAATTGATCTCTCGAAGGTGAGAGCGACTGCTGCAGAGATCACAAAGCACATCACGGAGACGATCAATGAGCTTCGAACGGTTTGGGGGAGAAAGGGAAAGAAGGGGATAAAAAGAGAAGAAGCGGGAAAAAAAAGAAAAAAAAGAGGGGAATCCTTGTTTTTTCTGTCTGTGCAGACAACGCCAGCGCCATGCAGTGTGTGCTTGAGAAGATCGCCGAGCAGTTTTGCTTGACCCAGATGCAAGACACTGTGGACACTGACACTGCAGCCACCGACACTGACACCGACACTGATTCAGGTATTCTTTGTGTTTTTTGTGGCCAGGAACAGACTCTCCATGTAGAGTTTGTTTTCATGTTATATTGATCTTTTTTTTTTTTAAAAGACACCGAATCTACAACCGGGTCGATCTATTCATTTTCCAAGACTGAAAGCACTGTATTAGATTCTGCACTTGACAGTGCTGCCGAAGAGCTGCAGTTGAGTGGAGTGTTGGCCTACCGTTGTGTGGCCCACTCACTGCAGCTCTCACTGGGGGACGTTTTCAAAGTTCCTCGCTTTGAAAAGGTGCTATGCAAGGTGAAGGTATAAAACGAAAAAAGGGGGAAAAGAAATAATATTGTTAAACTTGTCGTTTTGGTTTTTCGCAAAAAGAAAAAGAAGAAAAAAAAAAAAAAAAAAAAAAAAAAAAAGAACTTGGTGAGGAAATGGACAACACGAAGTGGTACCCTTGGACTGAGAAACGTCCAGGAGGTTAATGGTGTTAGATCAAACGAAATCCGCTTCATCAAGGCTTATGCAGAGACGAGATGGAATTCAATTGTTGAAACTATGATTTCCATTTCGTCCCTGTACCAATTCCTTGGTGAAGATGACGTGGGTTTCCTGGCTGAATTGAACTTCACGATCCATGTCTGTGCCCCTTTTGCAGACACCACAGATGTGGTGCAGGCTGATTCCGCTGGCATGGCCTTGGTGGCCAGTGAGGTTCACCGGGTGCTGCACAGGCTGCAAGAGATGAAGTGTGCAGAATGGCTCAAGGAGTCTGATGTTTCCACATTAGACAAGCTCATTCTTTTGTTTGAAAAGAGAGTACGAACAAATATGTCGTTCATGGGAATACGATTGTTCACGTTCTTAAACCCCCAAAACATGACCAATGAACTCACAGACAGGAATGAGCTGTTTGAGTGCTTGGTCAGACACCTGAAACCGTTTGCAAATGCACGGAACTTGGAGTCGTCAGAAGAACAGCTCCGTGTTCAAATTAATAAATATTGTGCAATGGGTAGGAGTGAGAATTTTAATTATTTTAGTTTTTGGAACACTAAACTGTGCAAGATGGGCACCCTGGCAACTTTTGCCTTGGCCCTCGGCACCAGTTTAGCTTCTGAAGCCCCAACAGAGTGCCATTTCAAAGTGGTTGCTAAAACTCTGCACAAATCAAGATGTAGACTTGATACAAAGGTTGTTAATGCTTGCCTGCAAATTGTGGTGAATTACCGCTTTGTGAAGCCCCTGTTTTTTGAAGGGGAGCAAAAAGAGAAGCATAGCCATGCAAAACAGGCAGAGCATCATAGAGTTGAGGAAAGTGAGAGAGATCTGTTTACACAGACTTAGCTTCCTTTACACTACTTTTCCCATCACTCACATTTCCCCTCCCCCTTTTTTTATTTCCTCGTTCCCTTGTATATCTTTAATTCTCGTTTACTAACTAAAAGAAGTTTCACAGGAGCTAGGAAGAAAAACAGGGAAGTACAAAAATGTGTCAAGGTACATGTTGTGGGCACTTGGGACACTCTGGCTGGGGTTGAGCTGTACACCACACACATTAAAGACATGACACGGAACGCAGAAGAAGCTACAACCTGGCTGTGGTGTGCCCCCTGTAAGTAGACAGTTCTTGTGCAGGGTGCCACCAACACTGGCCTCCTTTAACTCTTATCGTTCAGGTGGTGGGGATAACATGGAAATATAAGAAGTACATCAGATGTGTTGTTCGCTGTTGACCTCCTCATCGACAAACAGGCATTTCCTCCATCCACTTGGCTGGTCATCACCTGTAGCACCCTGAGTGGAAGAACAAATTGCAGATGCTCAGGGTGAGTAAACTACTTAGGGCACCAGCTGGGGTTGAGCTGCACACTGCATGCATTAAGGACACGATGCAGAATGCAGAAGCGGCCAAGGTGCACCCCCTGTCACTGAAAAAAAAGCAAAAAAAAAAAAAAAAAAAAAAAAAAATCATTGTCCAAAAATATTTGAAAAAAAAGTGTTTGCAGGTGTGTCAAAAATTGCAGAAAATTTTCGAGTCTGGTCAGTCTGGTCAGTCTGGCTGATCTGGTCAGTCTGGCCAATCTGGTCAGTCCGGTCAGTCTGGTAAAATAATATAAAAAAAAATTTTCCCAGCAGAGCCTTACCAAGGCTGATTTTGCCATTTTTAGGATTTTTCCAAAGGGAAATTTGACCTTGGGGATGGGGGTTGAAAAAAAAATTCCTTTTCAGGGGTCAGCAGAAAAGCTGAGAGACTACTGAGGCCCGTTTCCACAAAAAAGGTAAGAAGAAGAAAAAAGGGAAAAGATAGGGGGGGGGGAAACAATAGATGGACTACCAGCTGAGGTACTACAACATCCACCTCACGAAGCTGACGAGGAGTAGAGTAGAGAAGAGATAGAGAAGAGAGAGGGTTTTCATTTGAGTGTCTTTTTTTTCTTCATTATTCAATAAAGAATTCTTCTTTTTCTTACTAGAGTAGAAACGCCAACCAACAAAAGATTGGGGGGGAAAGGAGGGGAGAAGAAATGGTTGATTTGGCTTATTGCTTGTCCTCAGAACTTGTGTACTATATGATGATACTTGTCCTGAACCTGTTTTTAGAATGTTTTCTTTCCCTCTATTTTCTGTTCCCTTTTCAGTTTTTTTTCCTCTATCATCCTTTTTTTTAGGGGAAAAGGATTTGTTTTTTTTTTTAACAACTAGGTAGGTGCCTAGAATAGGGTTGTATGGTGTAAATATCCAACTCCTTTTTGATGTTAAATTTAAACTGAAGTGAACCAAAAACGCACTATTTTGTGAAACTTTTTGGAATTTTCCACTTAGCAAACTCCCCCCCCCTTCTTTCACAGGCATGCAAGTAACGATACATTTACACAGCACCACAGCACTTAAGTGGCTGGTTACATTTGTTCTTTATTCAGTTATGTTTCTTTCCCACCCTCAAAACAGTGATGGGTGAATCCTAATTAGGACTAGACTGGACTGGACCAGACCAGACTGGATCTGGCATGAATTTCGACCCAATTATGCCAGACTGACCACAGAGTTCAAACGTATAAACAGATGTTCCACCAGTTCTGCCATGTTCCACCAGTTCCACCAGTTCCACCAGTTCTACCAGTTCCACCAAGTTCCACCAAGTTCTGGTTCCTGTTCCACCAAGTTCTGACTTTTAAGTTTGGTGGAAGGGAATGGAACAACCCACCCCTGATGGAGCTGTGCATGTCTGTGGTATGAAAAAAAAAAAAAAAAAAAAAAAAAAAGACATTTAAGGGTACCTATGGTGTGTGGCAGGATGCCTGACAAGGGAAAAAAAAAGTTGGGGCCAGACCCATGAGACTGGTCAGACTGGTGGCAACTGACTTCTCAATAATAATAGAAAAAAGTGTCTCGAGTTCCTCTCCTTGGAAGGAGGGGTGGTCGAGAAGGTACAAGAAATTCTGTATATGGTTTATTGATCATGGATCAGATTGGGTACCAATAAAGTACAGAAACTGTAGCTTTAGAATCGTTGGTTAACCTCCCGGACCTCTTTCTCCAAACCCAGATAAGGCTTAGAGAGGAGGGTAAAAATCCGTTTGAAGAAGATGCTGTTGGCTCTGGTCCTTGCTTCTATTTTTCTTTCTCGAAAAAGAAAAAGAAATCCAGATGCGAACCCGCGCAAAACGGGAGAGCAGAGGACGGATACACGGTCAAACCCATCAGACTGGTCAGACTGGTAGACCCCTCAGACCAGCATTGTTACAGCCCCCCCCCAAAAATCTTGGGGGGCTGGGGCCAGATCAGGGGGGCCAGGGGGGCCAGAAAAAATTTTTTATAGTGCCCAAAAAAAAAACTTCCCCCAAAAAAAGTGGTCAAAACCACTCAAAAATTGATTTTTTTTTCAAAAAAATTTTTTCTTTCTCAAAAGTACCTATTCTAGGCCTTAATAGAGGCTTATAGTAAAAGTGGGATGGTGGTCAAAAATTAGTGCCCAAAAAATTTTTTTTGCTCACAAAAAAAGTGGTCAAAAACACCTGAAAAGTTATTTTTCACCTCAGAAAAATTGATTTTTTTCCATAAGAGTACCTATACCAGGCCTAGTTATGGTCCATCTGTCATTTTTCTCTTCTTTTATAACTTGATTGATTTTTTACTATAGGAAACACAGGAAATGTGGGATGAAAACAGGATGGTCCAGGGCAGTGTTGGTCCAGACCCTTGAGGGACTCAGGGGACTCCAAGGGACAGGACAGGAGTCCCCTGAAATTTTCAGGGGTCTGGAGGGGACTCTTGGGACCAAAAAATTTCTTTGTGTTTTTTGTGTCACAAAGGCCCAAATTTAGGCTGGGGCTTGCATTTTTTTGGCACTTTTGGTTTCAAAGGTTCAAAAAAAGAGGTCCTAGGTTTGGGTGGGATGTGAGGCAAGGCTCATACTACCTTGTTGTGACTATGAAAAAAAAAAAAATAAAATAAAAAAAATGTCAGGGGGTTTGGAGACCTGCTTTGAAAAAAATATTAAAAAGAGGCCTTTGCAAGAAAAGTACAATGCAAAAAAAAAAAAAAAAAAAAAAAAAGTAAAAAAAGAAATGGTGCAGTGTTTGCCCGATTTTTTTTTTCTGGGGTAAAATAATCACTTTTCAGGTGAACACTTTTTTTGGACCCCTAACCATCCCACACTTTTTTTTTTGGATAATTTTAAAAAATGAAATAAATTAAGACACATCAAATTTGACTTCACCAGAACATCCAATGTTGATAGGAAGCACACAGGCTTTGTCATCCACGTTGTGGTGCAAAGGATTCTTGCATACTGGTGAAACTGGGTGTCCCCACGGGATGCACATCCTTGGGCTTGCAGCCTCACTTTGGGGCATCCATGATCTCCTTCGTTTCTTGTTAAGTTAGGGCAGCATTTAGTTTATATTTTTCATATTTTCCACACAGGACCCCACTGACAAACAAGAAAGGGCTGGGCCATATTGCATTGAAAGCCCTTTGTGTAAATTCTTTTTTTCAAATCGTCTATATGAGCTCATCCAGACGAAAATGTCAACACTTTTTTGGGCACCTCCGAAAATTTCTTGTTTTGATTATTTGAGCAAAATGGCACTGTAAGGGTAAGTTCTCCCCACCCCATTTTAATAGTGATTTAGAGTCCAGCCCAAAAGGAAAAAAAAAGAGACATTTAAGGGTACCTGCAGTGTGTGGCAGGATGCCTGACGAAGAAAAAAAAAGTTGGGGTCAGACTGGTAGACCTGTCAGACTTGTATTTTCGGTTTTACCGGCCACTCTTCTTGGTTTTTTTATTGGTCATGAGTCCTTTACTTAACCTATACTTCCTTTACTCATAAACAACACAACAGAGATGCCTCCAAAAGGGAAAGAAAAACCCGCTAAAAATGTAGAAGCGAAAGAAGGAGAAGAAGTACGCAGCGTGGAAGTTCGGGTGTCGGGGCTTATGGTCGACAAGCTTAGTGACCCAGTGCTGAGCGTGCTGCTGCCTCAAGAGGATGAGGCAAGACGAAGCCCCGTTTTGACGGAGTGCGAATGTTTTGAAGGGGAGTGGAGGAGCAAGTCGGGCACACACGTTACCTTGAAAAAGGAGGGAGAAGGCATGGGGGCAACATGTACCAAGCTGGGTCTTGTTTGGCGCACACAACAAGTACTGAAAGTAGGTGAGACAACACCTGGTGAAGTACAAACCATAATAAGTGCAAGTCGTTCAATGTGGCTACCCTGCGAAGTAAAAGCCGAAAACACATGTGAGCTGCTTGTCAATGGGGAACCCTACCTGCGCACGGGGCTGCACGCTTTCGCCTTTGCCACCACGCTGTTCACATTAGACAGCTTCATTGTGACAACAGAAGCAATAAAAACACTGTTCGCTGTTGATCTCACGCTGCAGGTAATCCTCAACGACCCAAGCACACGTTCCACTGAGGCGACGGCACAGTCCGACAAGAAGGCAAAAGCTAAAACCAAGGCCGTTGTACCTGAAACTGAGAAAGCACTAAACGTATATGATTCAGCACCTTTCAATCTAGTCCCATTGGTGATGGGGCACACTCAAACAGAGGTGAAATGGGAACTTTCTCCAGGGAGCAGACAGCCCTTGCAGGGTTTCGCTTCGCTCAAGTTGACAATCACATCGTCCGACGAGGCGAAGCACAAGGCCAAGCTTCTGTCACCCCTACAAGAAAACCACCTCATGCCAATGTGTGTTTCCGTCACCAACATCACGAACATCCCTGACTCTCGGCCTGTAGCCATCAGCAGGACAGAAGATCCCATTGAGAGGCCTTTCGTGGACACAATAGCCAGTCAAACTCCCTGCTATGAGGACCTTCGCCGCCGTTGTAAGGGTGTCTATGTAAGTTGTGCCATGTGGCCAAATTCCACACTCTCTTCTTACCTGGTATCTCATGAGCAATCCCCTGGCGTCCACTACAACTGCTTATACCTTCTAGGCGAGATAGCTGAGATCACTCAAGGCGCTATTCCCGACATGTTGGGTCTTGTGAAGTACTTATTCAATAACGTTTTGAAGTTGCAGCTGCATGATCGCGATACGGATGCGGTGCCAGGCTTTGGTGTTGCTCCTATTTCTCTACGACCACTGCTGTACGATGATGCCCAGCAGCCTACACTGTGCCTGCGTGAGCAGGTCACCCCCTACAGGGCTGCCATTGATGCTGAGGGTGACGACAACACTGTCGTGAAGCGTACTGTACCCCAGGGGCAGTACCTGTCTTGGAATACAACGGTGGCTGTCAGGATTGCTCTTGCTACACCAATGCCCAAAGTCACCTTCAGTCTTTTTCTGCTGAACTTAACGGCTGCACGTGTGGCCAGTGCTGCCTCAGTGGCCATGCTTGCTGTCTCACTCTTCGCAGATCCTACTCAGGAACCTACGGGGTTCTCTCCAAGGCGAGTGATACACGCACCCCCTGTCCGACCTTTGTTCACAAGACTGATAATTAGGCTGTCTTATGCAAAAGATTCTACAAGACCGGTGCTCCATGCACTTATGGCAGCTTTACAAGGCATGCAAAAAGTTACGAAAGACGACGACGTTGTTATGTACACGCCCAGTGCAGCACCACCACCTGAAGTAGAAGAAGTAGCAGACCCCAAGAAAAAAGGAAAGCCCTCCGCGGCAAATGTTGGGCCATCTCCGCCTGTAGAAGCACCTCCGGAAGATCCGACAGTATTGCAGGTGATGTGTTCTGAAGCAGTGAGTGGGTTTGAAGTCATCGACGGCGAGGTGAGGATCCTTGTGTTCGAAGGGATGACCTGGTCTCTTGGTACGCTGCTCGACGCCTTGCATGACAACGTTAAGAGCTCCGACCTGCGAAGTGGCGCCGTCTCTGTGGTATTCAACCCCTGCGTGGGCTTCCCGAATAGGGCGTATCACATCTGGCCTAAGCTCGTTGCCGATATCCCTGAACCAAAGAAGGTCATGCCCGACAACATGGATGCAGGCGGCGTGGGGGGTAGGATAAGGAGGATACGATTGGAGCGGACGTTGGCAGACATCAGCGGGACACAAAGGAACTACGTGAAGAGAAGGGTCTCCGAAGGGGTGTTCCGGTCTGTCAAAAACCTGAATGCGTTGCGCAGTGTCGAGACAATGCAGACAGCCACAGACTTGAATCTGTTCCCCTCGGCAGATGACATCATTGCTTTGGAGCGCATGTACGGTACAACGCTCTCTTCCTACGACGTGTGCGGCTCTGTGGTGTTCTCCCCGTTTACACAACCCTTGCCTTCTCCCGAGGTGGTGACATGTGAGACAGTGCAGCAAGAGGCATCGGAGGGCGAAGGGGCACCCACGTCGCTTGCCGATCTCGACTCACTGATGGACCGTGACGTTGTTGTGATCGGTAGGCCTGCAGGACCTGCACATGGAAGGCGTGCAAAGATTGAAGCAGCGGTGTCTGTAACGGGGGCCTCTACGTGCTGGTTGTATGTTCCGCAGTTCGACGATGTAATCTTGTTGCTGCTCCAGAAAATGCCGAAACCTGTCAAAACAGTAAAACTTGAAGTAGAAGGCAGACTAGTTAAAGTGGAAAACACAACTGCTGTTCAGGTATATAGATGGCGTGAAGTGAACCAAGGACAGCTACACGGCACTCTAACAAACACAGCATTCCTGCTGAAGAAAAACGAAGACTCAAGGAAACTCGGCTACACACACTACCGTACTGTGCAGCAGCAGATAACAAAGAATAAAAGGGTTGAACTGGAGAAGCGCAGACGCAACATGGAAAAGGAACTGGAAGGAGAGAGCAGCGAGGGAGAAGCAGATGCCTGCTTCGACGTATTCCTTCCGCCCGTGGTGCCTGCCGTGTCGGTCAATTATAAGTACACAAATGCAAATAAGTTCAAAGGAAGCAGAAGACCAATGCAAGATGGCACTACACCTGAGTTGCCTGCATCGCCGAAAGTACCTGTCTTCGAGGGAGCTAGCGCAGCTTTTCAACAGCTACGAGGCGGGTGGAGGCAGCTCTGCAAAGATGAGGTGAGAAAGGGACTTGAAGTGCGCACCGTAGACAAGCAGCAGGGCAAAGTTCTCTCTTTCACAGACACGACACTCACTCTAAGAACGAAGAAGGGTGAGGCGATAACGAAAGGATACTCAAAGGTAGAGGTGAATGCGAAGTGTGCGCTCATGGACAACACCCACCCTCTGAAACCTACACAGAACCGTATCGAAGACTTGTCCTGCCGTTGGGCGCCTGCTGGGAACCCTTTCGAAAGAAAAGTAACTTCCGGTAAAGACTTTCAGGTTCCCAAGAGCAATAGACCGTTCTCTTCGTTCAGTCCAGATGACACTCTTGCAGTCGATGTGGCGCAAGACGCTGCAAGGCGGCGCCAAGAGGAAAAAAAGGCTTGGGAAGACAAAGTAGTGGTTGAGAGCATGATTTTTAAAGTGAACACGAGCAAACGCAACCACCCCATTGACAAGCAGAAAGGAATGCTCGTGGACAAACCTGTCACCAGATCTCACAGGAAACTGTCTCCAGAGGCACCCCCACTGTCTATACACAAGCCTGCCGACACCAGGTCCGCAAAGAGAGAGGTCAGCACTGTGTACTATCCTGGGAAAAGCCACAAGTGGCAGCAGCTCGAGAATAAAAATAAGCCTAGGATCAAGCCCCTTCTCGAAAGCGAAAAAACAGGACCGCAATGGTAGTGGCTTATATTTATTTCATGTTTCTTCCCTCCCCTCCCCCTCCCCCTCCTTCGATATTATTGTCACTCTTATTTATAATCACCACAGTTTGCGCACCCACCCACCCCGTTAACGTAAAAAATGGTCCGTGTCCTGGACATGGTGGAGCCCATCCTGGGCCTCCTTCCCGAAGTCGAGAAGCCTAAGACCAAGCAGACCGCGCAGGACCGTATCCTGTGGACATGTATGTTATGTAAAAATGGTTGCAAAGCACGCCTGCAGGTCTTGCGTTGTTCATCTTCCTTGTCTGCTGCCAGATCCCTGTCTTCGGGATCCGCCCCAAGGCTGGCAGGTATGCCTGTCACTAGCACATCACCACATGTACAGCGACCCTTTCTACTGGATGAGGGTCATCCTTGCCTCGAACAAGGGTACCCTTATGGAGCTGGGTATCTCGCCTGTCGTCACCGCGTCGCTCATCATGCAGCTGCTTCAGGTATGCAGGTGCAGCACAAGATAAGTATTTTGCAGGGCGCCAAGATTCTGTCCATGGACGAGAGCAACCCGCGTGACAGGAAGCTTTTCAGCGGTGCGCAGAAGGCTTTTGGTCTTATCATCACCTTTGTTGAGGTATGTAACGTGACTACAATGTGCCACACGCACAGGCCTGTGCCTACGTGATGTCCGGCATGTACGGTGATGTTGGTGACATTGGTGTTTTCTTCTCGGTGCTTATCGTGTTCCAGCTTATGACTGCTGGTGTGATCTGCATCCTTCTTGACGAACTGCTCCAGAAGGGCTACGGCTTCGGGTCGGGTATCTCCCTCTTCATTGCCACCAGCATCTGCGAAACCATCATCTGGAAGTCTTTCTCGCCCTTCACCATCAGCACCGGCCGTGGTGCCGAGTTCGAGGGTGCTATCATTGCTTTCTTCCAGCAGTTGTTGTTCAGCTCCAACAAGGTATGCATGCACACATCAACACACTGCACTTACAGGTCCGTGGTTTGAAGGATGCCTTCTACCGTCCCCACCTCCCGAACGTCATCAACCTGCTGTCCACCTTCCTTGTGTTCCTTGTTGTGATCTTCTTCCAGGGCTTCGCGGTCAAGATCCCCCTTCAGCACGCCGCATCCAAGCAGCCCGCCCCTCAGCCGATCAAACTGTTCTACACCAGCAACATGCCTATCATCCTTCAGACCGCCCTTGTGTCCAACTTGTACTTCATCAGCCAGGTTCTCTACACCAGGTTCCCGACCAACATCTTCGTGAACCTGCTCGGTCAGTGGGAGGAGCCTTCGTACTCCAGCACCGGTTTCGGCGCGTATGAGAAAAAAGAAAAAAAGGAAAAAAAAAGAAAAAAAACAGCCACGTGCCCGTGAGCGGTCTTGCCTACTACGTGTCGCCCCCCCAGTCCTTCGCTGACGTCGTCGACGACCCGATCCACGTTATCTTCTACGTTGTCTTCATCCTCACTACCTGTGCGCTCTTCTCCAAGACTTGGATTGGTATCTCCAAGCAGTCCCCCAGGGATGTTGCCCAGCAGTGGAACCAGCAAAACCTCATCCTGGTCGGTTACCAGCAGTCCCCCGACCAGCTTCAGGCGCACTTGGAGAAGTACATCCCCACTGCCGCTGCTCTTGGTGGCATGTGCATTGGTGCACTCACCGTGCTTGCCGACTTCCTTGGCGCCATCGGGTATGGGCACATATTAGGGTTCAAAGCAATTATCTTGTTCACAGATCTGGTACCGGGATCCTCCTTGCCGTGACTTTCATTTACCAGTACAAGGAGCAGCTTGAGCAGGTATACTGAATTGCTTGTTGTTACACACTCACAGGAGAAGGGACTGCCCGCCTTCATGGGTGGGAGGTAAGCTGAAACAGCTTGCAATGAACAAGGAAAACGATGGCGAAAAAAAAAAAAAATCTTTATTAACCCAACCCCTTTACATATGGAGCGAGGAGTGTCCTTTATATCGGCAGAAGATGTGGGTGGCCGTTGTGCCTTATTTTTTTTGAAGCAGAAACAAAGTGAAGGATGCTGCTGTGTCAGCCTGCTTTCGCCCTAAGTGTGCTGGTAGTGGTGGTGCTAGTGGTTGTGGGTCGCCGAAAGAACGTAAGCAAACGTGCCTTTCCTCTCATTTTTTTTTTTTTTTTTACCTTACAAGAAAAACACCCCCGTTAAAAAAAAGTAACGATGAAAAAAAAAAGTTTACCTCCGCTTGAAAAGTGACACGTTTACCCCCCTTTTTTGTTACCTTCTTCTCATCCTCCTGTGTCCCCCCACCGTAACCACCATTTTTCTTTTTTTCCCTCGTGTTCCCTGTAGTGATGTCACCTCCGTCCCTTCAACTCACTCATTAGTGGGCATCACTATCTCCCCTCCCCTGCCCCCCTCTACCGTTCCTTGATATGCTTCTGCTTTCCTTTTTTTTTTCCTTCTCTTTTGTCTTTTTTTTTCCTTTTATTTATTTCTCTTTTTTGAACTTCGCACCCATGGGTCTACCCACACCTTCTTCAGTGGGTGCTCTGGCACCACCGAAATGACACTGCTGCAGCAACAGTTGAGAGACAGTTCCAAGTCGCCTCCAGCCTAAGCTGACATAGGTGACAGGGTGCCGACCGGTAGCAACCACTCTTCATGCTGTTTCGCAATTCTCTGCCTCGTAGGCAGCCCTCCCAGTGGACACTAGCGTTGCTCGCCTTGTTCATCTACATGAGCTTAAGAATGGCCCACCTGTCGTTTACACCAGCCTCCCTCGCTGTGTTTCTCCCTGCAAATCCAGCCTTAAAGGCCTGGATAACAGGGGCATTTAAGAAAAGCCAGTGCAGTGCCGATTGATTTTAGTACACACGTTTCTTTTTTATTCCTAATCTTGTTTGTAATCTAGAATCTAGACCACTTGCAGTTTAGGGATATGGGCACGGATTTCACGCCTTTTCCTAATGGAGGACCTCCACGCATCAACAGAATAGAAAGAGACGTGAGCGGCGATGAGGCCTACAACTTTGGGGGATCGGGGAGAGAAGTAAGGTCGTTCTCGAACTTTGTAGCTGAGAAGCCTCTGGAGGGCATGGTGGGTTACAGCAGGAGGAGAGGGGATAGGGTGAAGACGAGGACAAAGACTGGACCGTACGTACCGTACGCGGAGCCGAGACCCGTAACTGCGAAAAGAGCAGCTTCGACCAAGAGCTTGAGGAGCAGAAGTGCTAGAAGTACGAAAAGTGCGAGGTCTGCTTCAAGGGCGTCGCGAAGCAGCGTGTCCCCCACCAGCGAGCCCCTGGCAACGCGCACACCCTCAGTGTCCCCCTTGGGGTGGAGCCATAACACTGTACGCAATGGTATCTTCGGCTACACGTCATCGCTGGCACCGAACACCGCACGCAGGCCACGTTCTCCATCTCCTAAGTGGAAGTATGCACACTGCCACATATTACCACATGTAATACAGTTACTCCAATCGCACACCTGGCATTTTTGAGTACGTGTGCTCCCTGGAGCCGAACAAAAATAGCTACCCCAGCCAGTCCTTTAGGACGCGCTCTGCAAGTAGAGACGTTCCGAAGGGCCGCTCATGGAAGTATGTGCTTGACACGCATCGCATTAACAACACAGACCTGACAACAGGCCGAAGGGGCTCTTCCACTACGAAAGTTGTCTCAGGTAGAACGCCTTCAGACCTGTACATATACAGCTGTCGTGGTACTTCACTGCTTACTGTAGTACCACGCCATACCCTAATACAAACCCTTCCTTTGGTAAGATGGCACGTTAGATTATATCCCTGTTCACCCCCCTCATCTCGCCTCTTTCCTGCCCTCATGTAGAAAGAATCAACGCTCTTAACTTCTGTACAGTTGGGTTTGATAGTGGCGTTGTTGGTTGTAGTTCTTGTTTCTTTACATTTCCACAGCAGGTGACTATATGTTGAAGACCCGAGCGAAAATTGTGATGTTTTAGATAGATACTTACCACTTTGTCAGTTGGCGTGATCGGAGGAATAGTTACCTGTTCTTACGACAGGACAGGAGTGCCATCTGGGACACTATTATCTGTTACTGAACAAAGGTTGTAAATATTTACATCAACAGGCTTCGGAGTAATGTCCCCGAAGGAGGTGGGGTGCGTGGCGGAGTGCCTTGTCTGTCGCAGCCATGTCGTTGTGAAGGTGGCAATGTTGGACGCGACGTGTTTCGAGGAGAGGATTGGGTACGCGAAGCCTGCTGAGAGGCAGCAAGAGTGGATGGACGAGCTGCAGGAAAGGGTAGCGGAACGCAAATACTGCAGCATGCCTTGCCCGTACTGCGTGCAGGTGGTCACAGGACATGAATGGGATGCGTTCACAAGGGGCGGCGACGAATGCTTGTTGTGCCCCATGAAGTACGTTATCTACGAAGAAGGCGAAGACCCACCTATCTACGTCAATAGGGCAGCGCACGAGGGGGGCAAGCCCAAGTGGACACTTATGCAGGGCGTGGGACCGCAGTCACTCGAGCTTGACAAATCAAGGTCGGGGAAGGTGTACAAGAAGAGCTACCGCGGGAGTGGTCTACGCGGGGGCTTCTTGCAGTCCGTTGAGATCAGCGTCCATGACGGGAAGGCTGACCTCCCGCCCCAAACCACTTGCCAGAACCTCCTGGACTCCCTTGTCGATGTGTATTGGAAAGCTGGCGACAATGCCCTCAGTTACTTAGAATCACTGGAACACAATTTTGGCCCCTTGCTTCTTGACGCCACCAGCGTGCTGTCAGAGCTCTCGACCATCAAGATGGACCCGTATGAGGGGCTCGCTACTTACCTTGAAGCGTACCCGCCACCTAAGGAGCACATTGAAATTGAAGAGGAGGCGCCCGCCTCTGTGAAAACGAAGAAGACAAAACATAACAAACCACCTCCCTCTTGCAGGGAGAACCGCCCAAGAGGGGAAAAGAGAGAGGTATGCCCATGTTTTGTGTTAATTATCACCTCAGGCCAGCCGGCGACTGATGCAGGAGATGAAGGGTGAACTTCGAGATCTGCAGTAGGTCCCTATTCATTTTTATTTTTTTTCTTTTTTTTCTCTTCAAGAAAAGAACCGCACTTTACTTTCTCTTGCTTACCATAAGTGCTCCTCCTTTGTGCCGCATGTGGCCATCAAAAAGAATTATGCCTCTTTCTTTTTTTTGTTTATGGCATCGTTTCAAAAACCCCCCCCCAAAAAAAAATGAGGCCAATTGACACTTTCAATATTTCTCTAAGTACTTTTTCCCAAAAAAAAAAAATTCTACAACTTTCCCGGCCCAGATTAGGAAAGAAAACACCCCAGAAAATGGGAAAGTGAGTGTTACTGGTACCCAGAAAATTCAGTCCTAGGGGCAAAAATGGGTTTTTTCACTTTGCACAAATTCAGTAAAAGAGGGGGTGACAAAAATGGATGCTTTTAAACTTGCTGTTGAGAAGCTAGGGGTAAAAAAAAATGGTATTCGGACCGAGAAAGGGTAAATGGGAACACCACGGTGATCAGGACACTCGCCACAGAGGTTTTTGAGAAGCTCAGTGGCAACGACTGTGCTGCACTAGTTTGTGGCGTAGTGTGTAAAGGGGAACTTCTAGCGGCACTTCTGCTATCATTTTCTGGTTGATTTAGTAGCCAACAAGACACCACACGGCGCCAATTGGCCAGAGGCATGAGGCTTGACCACATCACACATGATGAAATAAGGGCAGCTGGCCTTACTGTTGGAAAAGTCTTGTTCCACAGTAGCATGGGCACAGAAAAAAATAAAGAAAAAAATGGAGTGGATACTCTGGACTGACGGTGGGCGTCACTTTCGTGCAAAGGAATTTTGCTACTTTGTTCTTTTTGGTCTTCGTTATGTATATCCCGATCGGACGTTTTCCCTGTGGTTTCTGGGGGAGAAACACGGCAAAAACAATAGGGACAGCCACTTTGGTGTGCTCTCTCGTGTTTTTTGGTTTTGGGTGCCTCGTTCCACAACAATTAAAACTGTGGAACAAATAGGTAACATCACCAATACGATACGGTGCGCCATGCATGTAGTTACTGATGTCTTTGGCCCGTACAAAAAGAAAATTCTTGAGTTTCCGGATTTACAGGTGCATATGAGCTCAGGAGCACACCGGAGGGTGTATTTGCTACGTGTGCGTCCACGAGCTAGAAGGAACTAAAGTACATCATCAAAGAACTCGCTGCAGACAGGGCAGAGAAAAGGCCCCCAGTCTATGAATCTTGTGATGAGTATGAGGACGTTCTTGATAGCCTTCCCGGACTTGAAAAACGAGAAAGAATAGTAACCAAATTACAAAAATACTCGACACCCCATGACAAGCCCAAAGCACCAAGTACACCTACGAATGAGCCTCTTAAAACCCCCCAAAATGCGGTAGAAGGCCTAATAGTATGAAAAAGAAATGAGGTCGCCCACTCAGCAGCAGCACATCTCAGCCGCAGAAGACTAGGAAATGAAGGTTTCCACTTCCAACATCATTTCAGCCACCTTCTAGTAGTGAGTTCCGCTATTTCTTGCTATTGAAAGCATACTCTCTGACTTTACCAAAACCACTAAAACCCGATTTTGACCCTAAAACTGAATTTTTCATAGGTCAAAATAACACTCTTGAGCGATTTCTGACCCGGGTTCTTTCCTAATATGGGCCGGGAAATATGGAGAATCTTTTTTAAAGGGGGCGGCATGCCCAAAGATGCAACGAAAGTGTCAATTGGCCTCATTTTGGGGGGGGTTTTTTGAAATCGACCCATATTCTTATTTCTTTTGTTGCGAACCCTACCACAGACACACAGGTGATGGCCACTGTGTCGCACTTCAATGGCACGCTGCGGACAGGGCAGAAGGGGTGTGCACAGATGAATATGACGCCACAGATGTTCAGCGAGATCCCCTCCAGCACGGGGCTGTTCGGTGACCACAGAGGGGCCGTGGTCAGGGGCAGCGGAGGAGTGAAGGGAGGAGGGTGCAACCCTGCAAAGTACGGCACCCGACTGCCTATAGGCAACGTACACCTTGGAGGGGGGCTCATGAACGCACTGAGAGACAACGATATAATTATTTACACAGAGAGTAAGATCTGAAAAAAAAGAACGGGAATAGCTTCTTTCTTTTGCCTTTCTACTTTATTTTACAACACCACAGGGGGAGGCACTCACCCTCAAGATGGACATGATGGTGCAGATCCAGGAGCAAGGTGAGGTGCAACACAACCCTGAGGACAGGATGAAGTGCGACGAGTGGATGTACGAACTCGATAGGAGCGACTCGTTGGGGAACTCGCTGGGGGTGAAGCACAGTCCGAGGAGGAAGAGAAGCTCGACATCTGGTGTGACGAAGGCCATGAGGCTCAGCCTTGTGACAGGAGACATCACACCGGTGCACAGCCACCACACACCAACATCGCCCACTAAGTTCCCCCGTGCACATGCTGCTTCCTCACGCTCCTCGTCTGCCTCAACGCACTACACCGACAATGATGCACCAGCACCCTCTCCCCCAAAGCCCTTCCTCTCTTCCCAACAGAGTCAGCAGCCACAAAAAAACCAACCTGCATCCCCTCAGCGCAGCCCCACTGCATACTACGTCATCTCTTTCATACTCATCTTCACCGCGGTCTGCCTGGCAGGTCTTGTCCTCATCATTTACTACACCTAACCGTTACGTTGTGTATGAGGCAGCAATACGAGATGCGCTTGCGAGGCCTGAGAGTAGGCACGCGCCAGATGAGACCTGTGGGTAGTCCTATGGGTAGCGCACTTTGACTGGCAAATAGAAATTTATCTCAAAGAAAATGTGGAAAAAAAAAAAAAAAAAAAAAAAAAAAACCCGAAGCACTGCGTCACATATTGCAAACCCTTTTGCTCTTGTGGGTGAAAGGGGAAGGAGAAAAAAAAAATGGCAATCGTAGTATCCCCTTCCCCTCTCTCTTCTTTAAATTTTTGAGTGTTTTTTTTTTCTCCCTCTCCCTTTCCCCGCTTCCTTCCTATTTCAACTTTTTTTCGTTATGTTAAGTGCACGATGCCACTTTGATTATGTTGATCTTCTTTCAGTTATGTACACCGTATGAAGGTTGCTGATTGCAACCTTCGTCCTTTTTTTCTTTCTTTCTTATTGGGTGCGTGGGAAAGGCGGAGACAAGTGGGGGAGGGGGGAGGGGGTATCAAACAAAAAATAATAACATGACATTAGACAATTCAGCTTAGCAATGTGATCTTGCATAGAGACCGGATCGGCTGATTAGCGATCTTTTTGGCATGCAGGCAGCCCATCTGGTTTTTTCTTTTGGGGGGTTCAAGTTGAGCATGGGTACACATCGACTTCCCCCTTTTCCATTATTTCTTTTGCTATAAACTGCGATTTTACAAAAAAAAAACTTTTTTGTGCACAGGCTGCACACAGCCTCTTTGTATCCGGTCATGCCCTTGTTCATCATTTTGCATCTGACCTCTCGAAGCTTGAAAATTGCTGTAGACACCCCGCCCCCCCATTCTACGAGGTTTTAGTTTATTATGCACAATGAGGAAACGAATTTTTTTTAATTTTTTTTTAATTTTTTGAGGGTCAATTCGATACTTTTCCCCGAAAAGTATGGGGAGGTCAAAAAAAAAAAAAAAGAAATACACATGCAAATCAAAAAAAAAAGGAGGGTAAAGGGTCTAATGGTACATAAAGAAAGAATGGAAAAAAAGAAAGAAAAAAAAAGAAGAAACATCCTCTTGGTGTAGTCTGTTACAGATCGCGTCGGCTGTGATCCCACGGGTCCCCTTCTGGTTCCCCTTTCCCCGAAGGAGGGCGGAGGGGGAGAAGGCGAGGGAAGGAAAGAAGAAACGGGGTCTTCCACTTCCTTTCTCTTTTCACTCCCATTGGCGGATGTCATGATGAATGGCTTATTCTTTTATTCTCTCTTTTCTTTGGTTCTTTTTTTTTTTTTTTTTCCTTCTTGTATAATGGACAAAAAAAAAAAAAAAAAAAAAGCAAGCACAAAAAAAAGTCAATCTATCTATTTTTTTTTTTCCAGGTATCTTGGTTCTCGTGTTGTTTGGGGGAAAAGAAAAAAGATGCGCAAAGCGCCCTTGGAAAGGCGCTCAGAGTTTGTTCCTGCTCCTTTCTCTTCTTTTTCTGCTGCCGAAAGCCATTCTCTCCGATCAGTAACCCCCTCTCCTTCCCCCCTTTCCACGACTGTATCGTGAACTTTTCGAAGGCCTGGTGTCCCCGCCGCCAGCTTAGCACACGTCATGCCCTTCAACCCCATCTTTTATTTAAAGGTTTTTTCCTTTTATGTGTACGTGCGTCAAGCACTGACTTCTTTGCGATACATCTTGACACAGGCATTAAGAGACCATCCCATGCTAGGGTGGTGTCAATGCATTCTGTGGGCTGTGCGAACCGTGCTGACAGGTGACTGGGGGATGTCAAAAAAAGGAAGAAGAAGAAAAAAAAAAAATAAAAATAAAAAACCCTAAAGTCTTTTTTTGCCGCGATTCATGTTGGTTCTTCTTTTTTTTTTTTACTTATTGTCTTATCCTCCCTCTCTGTCTTCGTGAATAAGTTGGTTTATTATTATTATTATTATCTCCCCCTCCCCCCCACTCCCCTTTTTTCTCCAGCTTGCAGTCTTGTCGTGTAAAAACAACTCGACTTTTCTTTTGTGCTGGCAAAGGGGGGGGAGGGGGGGGGTCACTGTGTGTTTACTACCCTTTCCCCCGCCTTTTGTCTTTTTAATTCCCCCCCCTCTTTTATTGAAGCAGGGCTGACCTGTGACACCACGAGGCGGTTGTTGGGTATCTGATTGGGGTCCTATTATTATGAGTATTCTTTGCATTTATCCAACTCACATACTCGCTTATGTAGTCACGACAGGCGACACAAGATGACTGAAGTGGCGACCAGCAAGGGCAAGGTGACGGGTGTCACAAAGAAGGAGTGCCATCTGTATTTCGACATCCCGTACAGGCAGGGGGTGTCAGGAAGCGGGAGGTTCACAGTGGGTGAGGAGGTGGCGGCATGGGGTGGTGTGCGTGACGCGAGCAAAGGCGGTTTGGAAGTGGTGCAAGCATCGTTGGGCGACCTGCCCATCCCCGGCCCCAAGGTCCCGCTCGGGAAGGACGGCATCCCCGTCAACATGAAGGAAGAAGCACTGATCGTAAATGTCTTCACTACCGACACCACTCCCACGACCCCCAAGCCTGTCATGGTGTGGATCCATGGTGGTGCCTTTGAACACGGCTCCGCCAACAACCCTATGTACGATGGCTCGCAGCTTGCGAAGACACAGGGCGTCGTCGTGGTCTCCATGAACTACCGCCTGGGGTGCATGGGCTTCCTCTACAAGAAGGGCGCCACGTGGCAGTCCAACCTCGGCATCCACGACCAGATCAACGGCCTCAAATGGGTTCAGAACGAAGTGCATGCCTTCGGAGGCGACCCTGCCAAAGTCACCATCTTCGGCGAGTCGGCGGGTGCCATGTCCGTCACGACGCTAGTGTCCTTGTCTGACTCCGTCACAAGGGGGCTCTTCAGGGGTGCCATCTGCCAGTCGGGTGCTGGCTGTGCCTCGATCCCCCTGGACCAGGCAGACAGGTCAGCACGCATGCTGTGCGAGGAGCTAGGCATCACGATTGATGAGCTCACACTGGAGTATCTGCAGAAGCTTCCGACCCCTGCCTTGAGGAACGCTGAGACTGCGATGAGAAAGAAGGCCACCCACACACTGATGCCGTGGTCGCCTGTCATCACCGATGAGATTCCGTTCCCACTGCACCAGATCCAAAAGGGCGTGGGGAGAGAAATAGCAGTGCTGTCCGGGTGCACACGTGACGAGTTCAACCTGTTCATGATGGGGATGAAAGGGAAGATGCCGAAGGGACGCGCGTTAAAGTACCTTGAGAAACGCATGTCAACCATGCAGCCAAGTGTGGAGAAAGTCACGCAGGTAGCAGAAAGGATCACACAGGCGACAGGGAAGGACGGGCGAGACCTCTACTCCAAGGTGTGCACCGACTGGCTGTTCGGGGTGCCACACGAGAGGCTCCTCGATGCGCACGGTGGTAAGTCGTTCAGCTACCGCTTTGACTGGGAGAGTCCTCTACCGAAGATGAAGTCCTGTCATGCTCTCGAGATCCCATTTGTTTTCGGGACCCATGTCCACCCTGTCCTCAAGATGTTCGCAGGCAAAGGCCGCCAGGCAGACCTCCTGTCACATATCATCATGTCCTCGTGGGGCGCCTTCGCCCGTACCCTGAACCCTTCCACAGCGGCAACCGGCGTCTGGCCCACTCACGACTCTTTGTCCAGACCCACCATGGTCTTTGGTGCTGAAAAGCAGGGAACTGCTGTACTGAAACGCAACTTGAGGTCCGAAGAGCTGGCGGCATGGGAAGGTGTTCTCTCTGCAAAGCTCTGAATGTGTCCTGTCGTCTTTCTACATTTCTCAGACACCAGCTGCAAGAAATGCTCACGTTCCCCCTTCCTTCCTTCTTTCTTTCTATTCTAAACATCGTTTTGTTACCAACCACCTCACTCAGGACTCACTACCACACACATGGAGCACCGCCAGATGATAATGAGGTCAAGGGCAAGCGGCAAGGGCAGGAAGGGTTCCTTTGAGGGGTGCCGTCCTGGAAGTAGGAATGAAGAAGGAAAGATTGTGGAACCAAGCAAGAAGAAGAGGAAGCAACAGAGGGCTATGGCCGTAAAGGCAAAGGCAGAGAAGGGAAAGTCACCTCTTGAGAAGTGCTTCAAGGGCAAGGGGTGGAGAACGCCTAAGACGCAGACACTTGACGAGGAAGACGACAAGGAGGCTGTGGGTGTCACCACACCGCAGATCCCCCACTTTTCGTTTAATCTGCCAGAGTCAAGGCCCGCTCCAGTACCCATAAAGATCCGTACCAGATCCCACCGCTTGTAGGCATATAAGAGCAGCTGTACCATAAACATTTCCCCCCTTCCCCCCCCCCCCCCCCTTTCTTTTATTGGCTTTCCAAATAGAAAAAAAAATCTTAAAACGACACTAAGGAACGTTGTTGTACTCAAGGCGAAAATTGTTCTAAAAAAAAATCTGAGAAAAAAAAACCTTCCCTGCCATGAGAGTGCAATGTGTCCTATCCTCCCTTATAGCTTTTTCTTTTTTTTTTTCTCTTCTTTCTCTGCCTTTTCACCTCTGTTCCTTCTTTTGTGTCTATGGTTTTCCCCCTTTCCCTCTCAAGTCCCCGGCTGTTCTGCTCAGGGGCACGGCGGGGGGGGGGGAGAGCAAAAGAAGAAAGGAGTAAAGGTGGGAAAGTGTTTCATATATGTCTCCCTTCTTCCTTTTACCGTTTACATTCTCGCTCTTTTTCGCCTTTTTTTTTAAACGTAATGTGAGAAACCTCTGAGGCCTATCCATCGAAGTACTTCAGGTGTTGACCTCCTGGTTATCTTCCCGAATGATGATGATGGGAATGGTGGGCCATGTTTTAGAAGTTAAACCAATACGTTCCCCTCCGGGGCTTACCCGGGTTTTTCAATACACTCTTACCCTCCCCTCTTCTTTTTTTTCTCCCCCCCCCTTTTATCTCCTCCCGTCTTTCAAAAAAAAAAAGAAAAAAATCGTTTCAAGGTGAGCTCAGATGTTCCGAAGGAGTGGGGGTGTGCTGAACCCCGCCCGGCGGTTCAAAGGCTACTCACGACGGAAACAAGAAGTGGGAACAGTCACGGGGATGGGGATGGGCTTCAGTGAAGCCTGCTCAGTGCTCGGAGTAAAGAGCTCTCCATATCTCACGATGGACGAGGTGAAGGCTATGCGAGACAAACTGGTGATGATGTATCACCCTGACAAGACTGGGGGGACAACCACAGCAAAGTGGCACGAAGTACAGCAGGCAGTTGCGGTGCTCAAAACAAGTATTTCACAAGCAAAAGGCAAGCACAAGAGCTTGCAAGACAGCGAAGCACACGACGGGCCTAAAGTAGCAGCAAAGGGAAACAACGAGTGGTCCAATGCGGCCTACGCCCTCTACCGTGTGCACAAGTGGCGGGATGCAAAGATCGCCCGCAGACATGAGCTGCTTGGGACAGCAGTGCAGACAGGCGTGCTTGAAGAGTTGGTATGCACTACAATGGGAAGAAAAAAAAAAAGTTGGAAGCACCAGAAGTGATGTACGAAAAGGATGCCCGGACACGTTAGCTTCACAGGGCGCGTTGTGAAATAGACCCCCCCCCCCCCCCCCTCGCTATTCTTCTCGTTCGAGCTTTTATCTCAGTCAGTGATCAAGGATATTGAAAAAAAGGCACCTCAGGCGGGTGGTGTGGGTGTGATATGCACGCCAAGACGCTATGCCGGCAGCTGCGGTACGCAGGGTACGTCACCAGACCGCAAAACATAAAGGTGTGCAGAGTGAAACAGGCGGCACACAAATGAAACAGATCACGGCGGACAGGCAGGACATGCTGCCATCGAGGTTCCCTATCAACACGGACATGGCGACGAACGTCTTCAAGGCGCGGAGGAATAAGGGTGTCACTGTGTCCCATCCAGCGACGACAGTTAAGGTAGATAAATAATATTTTAACAGGAGATAATTCACACGCACCCCACACAGAAAGGGCCGCGCAGACGAGGGCAACTTGACGAACGGGAACAGGAGTTTGTGGAAACGGCACGCAAAGAGCTGGAAGCAGATGGGATCACGGACGAGGACAGGTTCAACGCGTGGTTGACCCAGAACCACACCGTGTTCCCTGACAAAGTACAAGACCTCGATCCACATGTGAAAGCGGCAGTGAAATTTGGGGGCCTGGGGCTGACAAGAGAGGCAGAAGAGATGAAAGAGCACTACTTTGAAGCGCGGCGGGAAGAAGCCAAGGCACTGCGGGACAAAGAAAACGCAGAGCAGCAGTTGAAGGCGCTGGGGTTGCAGCAGGGTGTCGACGCGAGCAATCCCAAACACGCGAGCTTGATAAAGAGAAAAAAACTGACAGAACACCAGTACAACAAACTGGCAGCACGGAGGAAGGAGATCATGTCAAAGGCGAAGGGCCATGTGATGTCGAACTTCAGCGACAAGAGCATGCAACACTGGAAGGGGGTGCTGAGCACAGAGGACTCGGTGGGACGGTCTGTGGAAAGCCGGAGGATGAAGGAAAGCAAGGGGATCGGGATGGACTTACTTAACGCGAGGAGAGCGGCGAAAGGCGAGTCACCGATCACCGTGCACTACCCCACAGGCGGCGATGTTGACATCAGCATGAAAGCAGCGGTGGTGGCAAGGTGCGTGTTGACCAACGTACCCACGCTAGGTGACTACCCTATCGTGATCCCTGCATCCCTGAGGGACGCATACGTGGCAAAGGAGAGGGAAGGTGTCAACAAGGTCCTCAAAGGGCTTAACAGGAATGAGCGTGCCCGTCTGGGCAGATCGATGCGGCGGTACGAAGCATACCAGAGCGCAAAGGCAGCATGGAACACCTTCAAGAAGGCAGAAGAGGTAGGCGGGGTAGGCGATGCAAAAGACTGGAAGCGAGAACACCCCTGGGAATGGAAAGGGTCCGAGCCCAAGACATACACGGCACCCGACCCCAGCGACCCGTACGGCAGCTTCAGGAAGCTTCAGAACACGGAAGCAAGTCGCGATGCTCTGCACACACTCATGACCACAAAGCAGACGGCAGACATGCCGAAGAACAGGTTCACCACCGAGTTCGGGCGTTACCAGAAGAGGCTCAACAGCAAATACGGATCGTCGCACAGCAGGTGGGGCACCGATGACAAAGTAGTGGGGAGGTACTCCGGAGCAAGGGCGAGAATCACAACGATTAAGTCCGCAGACTGAGTTGCTGCTTTAGTTATCAGTTTCCCTTTTTTTTTCCACGGGGCTGCTATCATCTTCGAGAAGAAGAAAAAATAAATAAAAGGGGGCAACAACAAAAAAAGAAGAAAAAAAGATGGCAAAAGAAGCAAGCTTCTTCAAGATATTGACCACTGTGACCCTCCCCATGTGGGGGCTCATGGTACCGCTGTCGCTGGTGGTGTGGCTGGTGACGCTGCCGCTCAGCATTGCGAAGAAGATTATCAGCCTCATAAAGGGTGTGGAGAAGGCGAAGATGAAGGTTGAGGTGAGTGGGAAGGCTGAGAAGGATGCGGTGGACACTGTACTGTTTGTCCACGGGTGGCCGGACTCTGCAAAACTATGGGACCAGCAGGTGGTGGCCTTCACGGAGGCAGGGTACAGGTGCATCGCTGTGACGGCACCTGGCTACGACGGTGAAGAGGTGGGGTGGGGGTACACACACGAGCAGATCTCAGAGATGCTTGCTGAGGTGGTTGAGAAACATACAGAGAGCAAGAAGGTTACGGTGTTCTGCCACGATTGGGGTTGCTTCTGGGGCTACCTGCTCCAGGCCAACCACCCCGCCATGGTGAAGAGGATGATCGCGCTTGACGTCGGGGGCGTCAACAAGCCCAGCGCAGCTGGCATCCTCTTCATTCTGTCCTACCAGTTCTACAACATGTTAGCCTTCCTCCTCGGCGGCCCTGCAGGGGCCTTCATGAACAAGATGTTCCTGAGCACTGGGAAATACAAGGCCCGCCCCATGTCTCAATGCGTGGCTGGGGTGAACTACCCGTACCTGTACATGGTTATTAAGATGTTCACTGGCAAAGCCGGTGCTCCCCTGCGCCCTTACAAATCCATCCCTATGCTGTACGGGTACGCCAAGAAGAAGTTGGTGGGCTTCCACACGCAAAAATGGATTGATGATCTTAACACCGCCAGTGACTGTGGCAGTATGTGGAAAAAGAAAAAAAAGGGAGGGGTCCAATCACTTTTACAGCCAAAGAATTCGACTGCGATCATTGGATCCCCGTGCACAAGAGTGAAGAGCTCAACAAATGGGTGTTGACGTGGCTTGAGGCGAAAAACTCAAAGCTGTGAACAGGGAATGGATAGCAACAACAAAAAAGGGCAAAGTAGGGGGAAGAAAAAAAATTATGAGAAGGAAAGAAAGATGAAAAAAAAAAAAAAAAAAAAAAAATGTGGGGATTCTTTTCGAACTTTTTTTTCCGACACCGCTGGAAGAAAAAAAAAAAAAGATTATACTGATGATTGTTCAGCCTCCCTCAACTTAATACAGGCTCAGGAACATTCTTTCCCCCTCTCTTCTTATAGAACCCTTCCAGTTTCTTTTTTTTCTCTCTCTTCTTCTTTCCCCTTTTGTCTTCGCGAATGCACGTCATAATTATCCCCCCCCCCCCCCGTGCCGTTCTTCTAAAAACCCACAACACCCCAGCTGCTCATGAAGCACAGGTTATGTTCGAATATCGTGAGGTACTTGCGCCTCCCGGTACGGGATGCAGTGGGGGCAATGAAAGAAAACAAGATAGTGCCCGATGAAGAGGGACTGAAAGAAATCTACAAAAAGTTCACGAGGGTGGGTTTTGAAGGCAACGTCATGCTGGCAGCGACCGTTGTAAAGTGGCACGGAGGACGCTACGGCTGGGCAGGCGGCGGGCTGATGGATAAAATGCTGCTTGAATGCCTTCAAAGCATGCCTGAAATCTGTGTAGCTGTGTACCGTAGATTACAAACCAAGGGCCCTGCAGAGCTCAGCCTAGTCTTTGAGAGCTGCACTGAGCTTAAGTCCTCACTCGCGCTTCTCGCGGAAGCCGAGGCTGCAGGCATCCCCCTCACCGAAGCCTGCTACGCATCTCTCATTAAGTCCTGCGGGGACGACGTCAAGGCCGGCTTCATCGTCTTCAGAAACATGGTGTCCACCACCACCCCAACTGCCATTACCTACGCTGCCCTCATGCGGGTCTGCCTCGCTGCGCGTGACTTCAAGTCTATCGGTTCTCTTTACACCGAGCTGCGGTCCAGGAGCCCAGACCTACCCGCGGAGATATACCACATCTTACTCCTCGCAGGCCAACAACCTTCGGGGCTCCCGCTTCCCATAGCAGATGAGGTCTTCAAGCAGGCTATCAGCAAGGGGCACACGCACCCTGATATTTATTACGCTTACCTTGCGTGCCTCGAGCATCATGGCGATGCGCGTGCGAAGGAACTGTGGGCAACCATAGTCAAAAAGAAGAAAAACAGAGGCAGGACGGAAAAAATCGAGCTTCCTTTATGGAATGGTAGGTCTGTTAGGTAATCGATTTTCTTTTTGTGCTTTGCATTTTCCCCCTTTGCAATACCAAACAGAAACAACAACAAAAGATGGTTAAAGACGTGTGGACCAAGGACGGCAAGTCCCTGCCGAGGAACAGCTTGTTCTCGAACCTGCTGGAGCTCGGTGTGTGGGCTGTGGTGGGGCCAGTGTACATGATGACGCTGTTCCCTATCACAGTGGTTGTGCAAGTTGTTAAGCAGCTCCTGAAGAAGAAGAAGGTGTTGAGGAACCGCCCTGCTGAGGGTGTGGACAGGATCGAGCTGAGGGGGGGGATCAAGAAGCACGCCGACAGGAAGTACGACGTGGTGCTGTTCGGTTCCACCGGGTTCACGGGACAGCTCGCTGCCAAGTACATGGCGAAGCAGTACAAGGACAGCAACGTGAAGTGGGCGATCGCGGGCAGGAGGGCCGACGCACTGGAGAAGGTGAAGCAGGAAATCGGCGCAGACGTGCCCATCATCATTGCTGACACGTCGAAGCCGGACACGCTGCACGCACTGGTGAGCGACACGAAGGCCATTGTGACGACCGCAGGGCCTTTCAACCAGTACGGGACAGAGGTGGTGAAGTTCTGCGCCAACTACGGGACGCACTACAGCGACATCACCGGCGAGGCTGATTGGGTGCGCGAGATGATCGACAGGTTTGACGGCATCGCAAAAGAGACGGGCGCACGCATTGTGTCCTTCTGCGGGCACGACTGCATTCCTTGGGACCTCATGACGTTGGCCACCGCGGCGGAGCTGAAGAAGAGGACGAACACCGACCTGAAGGCCATCACCATCCACGACAGGGTCCGTGCTGCACCCAGCGGCGGCACCCTCGCCACTGTGTTCAGCATCATCTTCGCGACAGAGAAGTACGTGCCCGCCCTCAAGCACGACCCCCTCACCGACGTGGAGGGACAGGAGTCTGGCGCAAAGACTGTGAACAAGAATGTGAAGCTTGTGAGTTACTCGCGTTTCCAGAAGGTGTGGATGACACCCTTCGTGATGGCAGGTGTGAACGCACTGTCGGTGAAGAGGTCCAACGCAGTGAACAAGTACGGCACCCGCATGGAGTACAAGGAGGGCAACGTGGTGCCGTCGTTCTTCGCTGCCATGTGCGCGATGTGCCAGATGGTGTGCATGGGGGCTGTGGTTGCCTTCCCCCCGTTGCTCAGCCTTGTGCGCAAGTACGTGCTTCCCAAGCCCGGGCAGGGGCCTTCTGTGCAGAGCATGGACAACGGCTGGCTGCACCTTTCTGCTGTGGCAGAGGGCGAGGACGGCTCCAACGTCGAGGCCGACATGTACTTCAACACTGACGCAGGTTACCGTGACACCGCGAGGATGGTTGTGGAGTCGGGGCTCACCCTTGCGCTCACTGACGAGGCCAAGCTGCCCAACGGTATGGATTAATTTTTTTTCTTCTTTTTGTATAAATCTAAAACCAGGTCCCGGTGTTCTTACCCCTGGTTGCGGCTGCGGCCAGCCCCTCCTTGACCGTCTGTGTGCCACAGGCACAACCTTTGAGATCCTGAACTGAAGTTGAGACGGATTTTTGCTGTTTCCTCCTCCCCCCCCCCAAGAAAAAACCTCCAACAAAGATTCTGGGTGTCACCCCTTTCCCCACTTTCACCAGCTGCCCGAGAGATGTGTACTACCTTGGGGGGTGAAGAGTGGCATGAGGGGAAGGGTTGTAGACACCC
Organism: Diplonema japonicum; assembly: GCA_964019335.1. NCBI lineage: Eukaryota > Euglenozoa > Diplonemea > Diplonemida > Diplonemidae > Diplonema > Diplonema japonicum. The sequence goes on from OZ025651.1 coordinate 674,611, forward strand.
GGTTTTAAGAGACATCATTTTGTTCCAGCAACAACAAAAATAACTATTTATTGCCAACAAATTATGAGTCATTATTTAACTCGAGTTCCCGCCCTGCGGGCCCTGCAAAAAAGCGGGTAACGAGAGTTAAATAATGGCTCATTTGGCGGCAAGTAAGTCGTTTTATTTCACTCTTCGTCATTTGAGTCACTCACTCTTCACTGCTTTCACTGCTGTTTTTTTTCACACAGGTCAGCCTTTTTGGGGAGTTTCCTAAGGTAATATGGGGTTGCTATTTCGCCGTGGCATTTAAAGGGGAAGTAAGGCACTTGTTCCCACTTTTAAGGGCTGGAATGGCCTCAGATGGCCAAAAATAGTCAAAATACGCCCACCCCAAAAAAATTTTTCAAAGGGTTGGGTGCATTTTTTTCCACGGCGAGACTCATTTTTCCACTCTGAAGGGCCATTATTTAACTGCAAAATCTCATTATTTAACTAGTTAAATAATGGCCATTTCGCGTTAAATAATGAGGCCCCTAGTGAGTGAAGAAAATGACGAAGAGTGAAATAAATAAATAATATCCCCCCCGCCAGGTCCCCTTTTTCTTTTGCGAGTCAAGAAAATGAGACAATTTGAAAGTGAGCAGCAAAACGCCCGCCCCGCCACATGCTAAGCTGGGAAGCTCGCAAAGAGTGCTCACAGTGCTGGGTGGGGGGGGGGTCCTCGCAAGGACTTCGTGCTTTCTTTTTTATTTCAATTCCCTCCTGACCCCATTTTTTTCCAATACTCCCCTGCACACTGAAACTTTATCGATTTTTTTCCCTCTTGTTCCCCCCCCCCCCCCCCCCTTCTTCTTCTCTTCTTGGCACCGAGCTCGTGCTTTATGGTGGGTCACGATCCATGTGTTCAAAATGCCTCACCTTTCTGCTCTTCTCTCTTCACTTTATATTAACAATAGTATATTTGTCAGCACTACTATTCCTCAGCACGGTTAGTTGATTTTTGTACGGGGCCTTTGAGATTTAACCCCCCTTTTCGTACCACAGCTTATAAAATCCACTGGTGTGCCAGAGTAGTTTCTTTTTTTTTCCACAAGAAAAAAAAAAAAAAAAAAAAAAAACCCGCCACACGAGAATGAAAAGCAGGGGAAGGTCGCCCCCTTTTTTTACTCCTTTTTCTTCTTCATAATTTTCTTTTTGCCCCTCTTTTTCTTTTTGCTCCATTGATTTTTTTTCTTATTCCCCCCCCCCCCCTCGTTTTTTCCTCTGTTCGCATCTTAAGAAAGGAGTGGGGGGAGGTAGAAAAAAAGGGAGGAGAAAAAAAGAAAAAAAAAAACACCAATGCCTGCTGTAAAAGGCTCAAACAATGTAAAAGGAGCAGCAAAGAAGAAAAAGCCATCAGATGAGTTCGGGATGAAGCAAGGGTCGTTGGTAGACAGCCTTGGGCTTGGCGCGGTTGACCTTCCAAAACTACCTGGCGGGCAGGATAGCCACTTGAGCACGAGCGTGGGCTTAATGGGAACAACAAGTGTTGTTTAGTTACACCGTTAGTTACACTTGCAGCAGGAGGAGAGTCCCCCCCCCCCCTCTTTTTTCTTCACCCCTCCTCTGGATTTATAGGCTCTCGAGAAAGGGAAAAAAAAAAAAAAAATGTTGTATTTCACAAACATATGGAGAATGCCTGATGCATGGCCCCTTGCGGCATCAATGGACACTGATACTATTCCAGAGCAAGAGAAATGGAAGAAGCACTCCCAGATGCTTGTAAAGAAATTGTGCGAGGACTACGGCAGAGGTGGGCTGCCGAAGCTGATGTCTGTGGAGCACGGTGCGTATTGCTACCACATTCTAAACAGCGACGGTGTGCTGTACCTGACCTTTTGCCAGAAGGGGGACAATGTAGCCGCTTCATATGCATTCCTTGAAGAGGTGTGTGAGGGGAACATTAGTGTTCTACTATTTACTAAATAAAAATCTGGCTGATTTTTTATGTAGTATGATGTTAATGAGGGAAATTCGGACACCAAGAAAACTGCTGCAAAAAATAAGGCGAAATTTTCTCATTGACTAATTGTTTCAAAAAAAAAAAAAAAAAAAAAAAAAAAAAAAAAAAAAAAGTCCCGGCAATGGAACACATATTATTAAAAGTTTAAACATATTGAACCCACGACCCCTGAAACCCTGACGAGGGTCCTGACCACTTACCTACGGCGGTGTCAGCGGCCCCCAAAAAATGAAGACAAACTAAAAATCCCTGAAAATGGCTCAAGAGTAAAAATCAGATACTTTACATTTACGGCACGTTTTAAAGCCAAATTTAGCCTTTTACTTTACGTTTATTCTGCACTTTACATTTCCTCGTCAGGGTAGAAAGTGGTTTCTGATTTTTATGTTTCTGCAGAATTTCCCTCATAACTTTACAGAATTATAAGAAAAAAAGGGAAAAAAAAAAGAAAAAAAAAAAAAAAACCACACAGATTTCGCGAGAATTTTGGAGTCTTTACGCGGAACAAATCCCCACCGAGACCCGGCCTTACAAATTCATAAAATTCGATATTTTCATCAGCAAATCTCGTAAAGTGTATCAGACATCGCACTACACCCGCAGCATACCGAACGTGGAGAAGCGCACCTACAACCAGGTCATGGGGATAGCAGAGGCGCAGACATCGGACGACAACCCCGCGCTGATCCTTGGGGGCATCGCGTGCGGTGTGCTCTTGCTCTTGTTCATCGTGTTGTACTTTGTACTTGCTTAGATTTTGAAAAAGGGGGGTTTTTTTTTAAGCCAGGTTTTTTTTTCCCCTTTTCCCCAGTAATCTTGGAGAGAGAGAGAAGAGTACACAGTTTAAGTGTTCCCCCCCCCCCTTTTTTTTGCTCATCTCCCCCTCAAACCCCCCCCCCCCCCCACCAACCTGTGTTTTCTTTTTATTGGAGGCTGCCTCAAGTACTTCTATCCCTCATTCTTTCCACCCCCCCCCCAGCAAGAAAAAAGAGAAACGGCAAAAAGTTTTTATGCTCACCATTCTCACCTTACCATCTCTGCAGATGGGGCGGGCTAGAGATGGTCTCCTTGAACCCGAAGGATGAGTTTCGTGGTGACCCAGTAGCAGGGAAGGTTCCCCTTCACAGAGCAAATGGGTCACAAAGCAAGAGTGCTAATAAATGGCTCTCTTTCGGGTCATACAGCTGTTCTGGGGAGAAAACTAGGACGGCTTGCGAAAAGAATGCTGAGCTGGGCTGCATTTGGGACCGAGACGAGTGTGCGACTGTTGTGCACGGAAGGTATAAAAAAAAGAGGCATACACACAAAAACACAAACACCAGGCACCCACGATCTAAGAATTGCTCCAGTTGTGCTGTCATGTAATGTGATAGAAGGATAGCTGTTTACACGCTTTTTTTTTTTTATTCTTCTTTCTTAAGCTTTCTTCGTACTTTTAAATTTTTTTTTTTTACCTTAGCTTAACCTCCCAGTTCTAATCACCCCTACAGCGCGACTGGTGAGATGCCTGCCCGGAAGTCCTCGACTCCGAGGCGGAAGAAGAGCACGAAGGGCTCAAAGGATGCTACAGCTGAGAGTCCCAAAACCCCGCGCAGCCCGAAATATGAAGGAGATGACTTGAAGAAGGTGTTCGCGGAGTTCAAGAAACCGGGCGCTGAAGGTGCAATCCAGACCCTGAGCGACCTGGCGGTGAAGGTGACGGAGGAGCAGGTTACCGAGATACGAGAGAAGTCCTCCGTGGAAGGGGAGTTAGACTACCCTGTGTTTAAGAAGGTGATCGAGGAGTTCATCGAGCAGTCCTACAAGGACGAGGAGGAGCACCCGAAGAAGCTCGTCCCAACCAAATCCATGAGCTCGAAAGGGTCACTGGACCCTGCAGCCGCACTCCGTCTACAAGAGCCGATCCCAAAGGGGAAGGAGACCGTCCGTGTCGTAGTTAGGGTGAGGCCCTTCATGCCGTACGAGTTCAAGAAGGCAAAGGAGCTCAACCAAACCATGAAGCCCGTTGTGTTTATGACCAACAAGGAGTGCCAGCTGATGAACACCGACACCGACGAAGCCAACCACTCGTTCAAGTTCGACCAGTGTTTCTGGTCCATCCCCCCCAACCAGTGCGAGCACGGCCTGCCGCAGGCATCGCAAGAGGACGTGTACAACTACACAGGCGTGCCCGCTATCAAGCACGCCTTCACGGGGTTCAACACTTGCATCTTCGCGTACGGGCAGACAGGAAGCGGAAAGACTCACTCCATGCTTGGCAGCACCGATGACCCTGGTATCGCTCCAAGACTGATCAACCAGCTCTTCAGTCGCATCCAGGAGCTGAAGGATAAGGGCGAGAAGACCAAGTTCGAAGTTCGCGTGTGCTTCCTTGAAATCTACAACGAAAAGGTGATGGACCTGCTGATGAACTCCCACGTGTACCACGATGACAGCGACGACGACGCGCCCAAGGTGAGGAGGAAGTCCTCTGTGGGCTCGCCGGGGAAGAAGAAAAGAAAGAGCCAAGCGCCCGGCGGCGACGACAAGTACAGAGAGTGCAAGGTGAGGTTTTCTCCCGACAAAGGGACATACGTCGACGGGATCACAAGGCTGCAGGTGCAGAACGCGAAGGAGACCATGGGCAGCATGCAAGGGGGGATGAAGTACAGGGCTGTCGCCAGCCACGCGTTGAACGCCACCAGTAGTAGGTCGCACGCTATCTTCCAAATCTGCCTGAAGCAGACCTTCATCCTGGGCACGACACGTGTCTCGAACATCAACATCGTCGACTTGGCAGGTTCTGAGCGTATCAAGATGACGAACGCATCGGGCAGCGTGCTCGACGAGGCGAAGAACATCAACCAGTCGCTGTCGACACTGAGGAGGGTCATTGACACGTTGATCGAAAACTCTAAAACACGCTCCAAGAAGATCCCCCCCTACCGTGAGTCGATGCTCACGTGGGTGCTGAAAGACTCTCTTGGCGGGAACAGCAAGACCGTCATGATTGCCGCTGTGTCGCCCCACACCAGCAACTACGATGACACCCTGAACACCCTGAGGTACGCCCTCAAGGCGAAGAGCATCGTGCTGCACGCTCACGTCAACGAGGAGCAGACCGCCTTCATGGTCAACGCTCTCAAGAAGGAGCTGGAGCTTCTGAAGCAACAGATGGCAACCGGCGGCGGTGGCTTTGCAGGCGACCCAGTCGAGTTGCAGCAGGCCATAGAGGATCTGAAGAAGACGGAGAACGAGGCGGAGGAGTTCAAGAAGCGTGCGGAGACCGAAATGAAGATGAAGGACGAACAGGTGAAGGAAGAAAAGAAACAGAGGTTCGCTGCAGTGTTCAGGAACGCCTTCTTCATTGAGAAGAAAAGGATGGACACAGAGGACAGGCTGGCTGCCAAGGACAAGGAGATCGAAGACTTGAAGGAGGAGCTCCGTGCGGCACACGACGAGATGCGCAACATCCAAGAGCGGGCAGCCGAGAAGTCGGCACAGGAGCAGCTCCGCACACAGTCTAACGCCGACGAGGTACGTAATGAAACACAACACCACCATACCACAGATCGAGAGGCTCGATGAGGAAGTGAAGCATTGCAGAAGGAAGGAGACGGAGCTTAGGTAAGGGAAAAAAAAAAAAAAAAAAAAAAAAAAAAAAAAAAAAAAAAACCTTTCTTTAACATCAATACAATACAGGACTGAAATCGAGCAGGGCAAAGTGCAAACACGCAGGGAGAGCGTGAGGGCGGATTCCTTCGAGACACAGGTGGACAGCTTGAAGGACGAGATATCCAAACTGTCGACGTACGGGAAGGAGGAGGTGGAGAAGCTGAAGGTTGAGAACGAGAGGCTGAAGAAGGTGGAGTCGGAATCCATGAAGCAGCGCATGCAGCTCGCGGAGCTGGAGCACGAGAACATGCTTCTGAACAAGAGGGTGAAACAGCTTGAGCAGGACCTGGCTGCGGCGAAGAAACAGATCGAAAGCTTGCTCGACGACAAGTCGGAACTAAGAAAGCAACTCGCAGAACTGCAGGACGCGCACGACAGGGTGATGGAGGACAAGAAGAAGGTGAAGCAAGAATTCGAACGGGAGATACACATCATGGAAGTGGAAATGGAACAGAAGGACTTGCTGCTCAACCAGCTAAGGGGCGAGACGAAACTAATGCGGGAAGAGGTTGACAAGGCTGTGGACGAGAAGCGTCAAGTAGACGACGCGATGGCCGGCATCAGACTGACACACACGAAGCATCAGAGGAACTTGGTGTTCCGCGCGAACGAACTGGAAGAATGCCAAGCAAAGATCGTTAAGCTGGAGAAGGTGAACTCCCAGACAAGGCAGGAGCTCTCCATGGTGCAGGCGCGGTTAGTTACAAAGGAACACGCACTGAGTGTCGCTGAAATGCCGTTCTCGCATCTGTCGCAGACTCACGCGTCCCCCTCGACACCCGGCAGGGGGCTCAATGACTACGACTTCAAAGGGTACGTGACAGACAAGTACTTCCCCAAAGGTGATAAGCGTAACTACGATATGAACAAGGCATCGCCTTTGGACTCCAGGGTTGCGGGAGAGCGTGCGTGGGTGGGCAGTGGGTGTGTGCACGGGCAGTCCCCTCACAGGACAACGTCTCCAACCAGGTCTTACAGATCTACCTCGCCCCCCACAGCCCCGTCAGATGTGGACTTTACGTCACCTGGAGGGAGGAAGTCGCCACGTAGTTCATTGTCTCCGAGGGGGGCCATTAATAGGGTGAGGTGATGGAGAAAAAAAAAAAAAAAAAAAAAAAAAAAAAAAAAAAAAAAACGAATGAATGAAAAGTGTTGTAATTCGCAATCCCCGCCCTTCACACGCACCCACGTTTTTGTTTGTCTTGTAATACCCACACCCCCTTCCCCTTCCCCTCCCCCCCGTTTTGTGGCGTTGTTCTTGGTAAGAAAAAAAAAAAGAAGGCAAAAAAGTGAGAAATCATTACTCTCTTTTTTTTTTTTTTAAAGATCCTACTTCCGGTATTTTTTTTATTTTTTTATTACAAAATTATGAAAAAAAAAGAGTTCCACCACTCCCAATACTTGCGACTCTATATGCCCCTTTATTGTCCCCCACCCCTTGTTTCCTATTTTTTATTTTCTTGTTCACATCTTCGGTTTGGTACTCCGGTTTTTCTCTCTTTTGTGCAAAGGGAGTACCTGATTTCTTTTTTTTTTTATTTTTTTTTTTTACTCTCTTTAATTTCACCCCTCCCCCTTTTTTTTCATTGCAACCTTATATTGTATGATGGCACGTTTACAAAGATGAGACAAGGGAAAAAAAAAATAAGGGAAGGAAAGGGGAAAAAGAGAGAAGGGAAAGAAGGAAAAAAAAAAGAGAAAAAAGATAAGTGTCGAGTTTTTTTTCTGCTTCCCACCCACCTCCTCATTTTTTTTTCTTTTTTATATTTCACAACGCACATTTGTTTGTTGCAAAAAAATTCTTTTCTTTTTTTTTTTTTTTTTTTTTTTCCCCACTCCCCACTCCCACTTTGTATTCTCTTTTTTTTATAAAAAAAAAAAAAAAAAAAAAAAAAAACTTCTCCCGGAAGAATAATAACGCTCCATATTCGCTAAGAGACCCACCAGAACCCGCATTTTGAAGAGCTAAAAAAATTTCTAATTGCTTTTTCTAGGGTTGGAATGGATTTATTTGCGTCCGGGGCCCAATGTTCGACATATGGAATTTTTTTTTGTAATAAAATTTTTTTTGGTGATTTGCCTTACTTTGTACTATACAAAATGAAGCAGCTCCGGTGGAAAAAACACGGCACAAGTGGGGTTCGAACCCTGATGAAAAAACCACTGCGTCGGGATTCGAACCCGCGACTCCTGGAACAAGGGGGCCTGACAGGTGAGCACGGTAACCACTCTACCACACAGGAATTCAAAACTCTGACCCCCCATCTTTACTCACGCATCCGGCATAGTGGGTGGAGTAGGTTCCCTTCTTACCCTGTTTACCATGTTTTTCAAAGGGAAAAGTGCCCAGTTGCAAAAGTTTGGCAAAAATGGCCAAAACTCAAAATGGCGACTTCCAAGGTCATTTTGGTTGGCCCCCAATATTTTTTTTTTGGAAAAATCTTTTGGAACTTCCTTGGAACTCACCGTTCTTTCATGTTCGACATATGGATTTTTTGAAAAAAAAAATTCAATGAACCTTTGGGCATTTTTGACATTTTTTCCCCTATAGCCCCCTATAACCCCTTTGGGACATAGGGCGGGTCACTTAGCGAATATGGAGCGTAAAAAAAAATCTTTTTTTTCAAACAGGCAAAAGAAATGTGGAGGGGGTACAAAAGTAGAAAAATATGTCCTTAGTACAGCAGTTATCACCTTTGCAAAATTCGATGTCTTTGAGCAGCGGAAGTGGGATGATGGGGGGTTCTTCAAAGGGGAACACACCGTCGCAATCACCAAGGGAGAGCAGGGGGCCCTCGGTGAGGGTCGTCGCGCGTTACGCAATGGATGTCAGAGTCGGCAATAAATTCAGAATTTTAGAAAAGCTGGGTGCTGGAAGCTTCGGGGAAATCTTCAAAGGAAGAAATATCCAAACAGGAGAGCTTGTCGCTGTCAAACTAGAACCCATCAACACGAAGCACCCAATGCTCCTACCCGAGGCCCGACTCTACAAAATGCTGGGACCCGACGGTCCAAGAGGAACTAAATGCAATGTCCGAGATGCAGGTATCCCCCGTGTCCACTGGTACGGGTTGGAAGGAGATTTCAACGTCATGGTAATGGACCTCCTCGGCCCCAGCCTAGAGGATGTCTTCTCCTTCTTCAACAAAAGTTTCAGTCTAAAAACGATCCTGCACCTCGGGATACAGATGACTTCCCGGATTGAGTACATCCACTCCAAACACATGGTGCATCGCGATGTAAAGCCCGACAACTTCCTCTTGGGAGTTGGCTCCAAGGCCTCCCTTGTATATGCCATTGATTTCGGTCTTGCGAAGCCTTACCGCGACCCTAAGACCCTCGAGCACATTTCTTATAGGTCGCAAAAACATCTTTTAGGGACTGCTCGTTATGCATCGCTGAACACCCACCTTGGTGTCGAGCAGTCTCGGCGGGACGACATAGAAGCTGTCGGGTACATACTTTTGTACTTTCTTCGGGGATGCTTGCCTTGGCAGGTGTGGGATTAAAAAGAACTTTAAAAAGAAAATTATATATACAGGGTATAAAGGTGCAGCGGGGTGGGAACCGCAAGGGGGAGACAAAGGAGAAACATCGCATCGTGAAGGATATGAAAGTTGCCATCACCCCTGAACAGCTGGGGAAAGGGTACCCTCCAGAATTTGCAACATTCTTGAAGCAGAGCAGAAATATACGGTTTAACAACAAGGTACGGGACAAGGGGAGGGAAAAAAAATCACAGCCTAATTATGAGTATTTTCGGAATCTGTTGATCGATGTGCGCACCAGAGAGGGCATTGCTGATGACGGGGTGTTGGAATGGACTCCGAGCAAGGGCAATCCTACCATGGAGGGTAAAGACTCACCCAAGGGATGAACTGGAAGACAAAAAAAAAAGAAAAAGAAAAAGAAGAAGTCACGTTGTTTTCCTTTTAGCCTTTTTTAACTAACTATACCCACTTCCCCCCCCCCCCCCCCCCCCTTCTGTGAACAGAGCCATTTGACAATGATTGTTTGTGGGTTGAAAAGGGAGAGGGGTGAAGCAAAATATACCCCCTTCTTGGAAGTACTTTTACGACGCAACGGGGTGGTGTGTTGTGTTCTTTTTTTTTTATTTATTTTTATTTTCCCATATTCTTGTTTTCCTTTACAAAACCCCTTACTTAAAAAACAAAGAAAGAAAAGAAAGAAACCAAAAAAAAAAAAAAAAAAGAAATACACACACAAAAAAAAAAAGCTACATAATCCAAACAGCAAAATACTTTTTTTTAACTTCATTCCCGGGATCACGGTAAAAAAAAAGGGAAAAACCGCCTTGGGAAAAAAAAAATGAAAATTATAATTGGATAGGTGGGGGAATAGGTGAATGAAGTAAAAAAAAAACCCCCCCCTCTCCCCCTCCCCCCACACACACGTTGCTTTACAGCTGCATGCATTAAAAAAAAAACAGAAAAAATAAAGTTGAATTCTCTCCTCACCCCTCTTTTTTTTTTTTTTGCTGGAACAAGTAAACAAATTTTTGAAAAGAATTGTTATTGCAAAAAAGAGTAGAGACAGCTTGCCCGTTTATCCCTACTGTAGGTGAAAACGGCTTGCACAAACAATCAGCCGACTCTTTTTTTTTTACAATGTCACGAAAAAAAAACACTTTAAAAAAAAAGGTAACAGCAAATATCATATGTCAGCTCCGCAGTCCTCCTCGTCCCTTTATGTGGGCGATCTTGCCGGAGATGTTACGGAAGCAAACTTATTCGATGTGTTCAGGGAAGTTGGGCCTGTTCTCTCTATCAGAGTGTGCAGAGACGCAGTGACCAGAAGGTCGCTAGGGTACGCGTACGTGAACTTCCAAAGCCCGCTCGATGCGGAACGCACCATCGAGACCATGAACTTCTGCAAGATCAAGGCCAAGCCATGCCGTATCATGTGGTGTAAGAGAGACCCCTCCCTCCGTAAGAGCGGTGTCGGCAATATCTTCATCAAGAACCTTGCACACAACATCGACAACAAAGCCCTCCACGACACCTTCAGCGCCTTCGGTCAGATCCTCTCGTGCAAAGTGGTCCCTTCAGGCGAAGGTGAGAGGGATGGGAAGGGCTACGGGTTCGTCCACTTCGCGACACAGAACGCTGCGGACGAAGCAGTGGAGAAGGTCAACCAGATGCTTCTGAACGGCCACCAGGTGTACGTCGGGAAGTTCGAGAGGAAAGACAGAAAGATCGGGAACCTCTCAAAGACCTACACCAACTGCTATGTGAAACACTTCGACCCCAAAATCACCGACGAGGAGATGAAGAAGTTCTTCGAACGCTTCGGAAACGTCAACTCCGTCAAAATCCTGATCTCCGACGACGGCGAAGCGAAGGGCGTCGCATTCGTGGCCTTTACCGAACACACCGCCGCGCAGGACGCAGTGGACGCCACTCATGAATCGGAGCCCGAAGGTATTAAATTAAATATAAAAATAAAAATTAAAAAACAGGTATTGTGATGCCCGGGAAGAAGCTGTACGTGTCCCGCCACCAGAAGAAAGCGGAGCGCGAGCACCAGAAGAAGGCGGCGGCCAAGGAGCGTGCCACGCAATACATGAAATACGCGAACCTTTACATCAAGAACCTCGACGACAGCGTGAACAGCAACACCCTGAAGGAGGTCTTCAGTGAGTACGGCGACATCGTGTCCGCGAAGGTGATGTACGACAAGGCAGTGCACGTGAGCAGGGGTTTCGGGTTCGTCTGCTTCAAGGAGCAGGACTCCGCGAACAACGCGGCGACGGCGATGAACGGGAGGATCCTGTCGGGGAAGCCTCTGTACGTGGCAGTGGCACAGAGGAAGGACGCGAGAAAGGCACAGCTCGACCAAATGTACAGGACAGGCCGCCCTGGTTTCGCAACTCCCAACATGCAACAGGGTGCTCTTGGCGGCGGCGTCATGAACGCTCAACAGCAACAGCAGAGACTTCAGGCAGGCATGATGAACCCCAACATGCAGCGTGCTGGGATGTCCGGGATGGCAAGCGGCGTAGGAATGGGGGCAGGGCTCCCAGGGGCTAAGGGCGCCAACATGATGAGAACAATGCCCACTGGTAGAGGGCTTGGTGGGATGCCCGGGATGCCGGGTATGATGGGTCTTGGGATGCAGAGAATGCCTATGCCTCAGCAGATGCCTCAGCAGAGGCCTGCCCCTGTCGCGGCAGCGGCGGCTGCTGCTGCCACCAGGCTGCCTGCGCAGAGCATTCCTTCCTCTGTGGGTGTCGACCCTGCACGCCTTGCCACCATGTCCCAGGAGCAACAGAAGAACCTCCTCGGTGAGAAGCTGTTCGCTAGGATCAACGACATGAAGCCTGAATCGGCTGCAAAGATTACTGGTATGAATTGGGAATTTAAAAAAAAAAAAAAGAAAAAAAAAAAAAAAAAAAAAAAGGTATGCTTCTCGAGATGGACAACAGTGAAATCATCAACCTGTTGGATTCCCCCGAGCTGCTGCAAAACAAGGTCACAGAGGCTGTTGCTGTGCTCAAGGAGCACAACCAGTAGGTGGAGAAGGGAAATATACAGATAAAAGGGGGGAAAAAAAAAAGAAAAAAAAAGAAAAGAGAGAGATGCTTCAAACTGAAAAAAAAGGGGGGGGATATCCTCTTTTAACTCACCCCTCTGAACGCTCAAATTTACCACCCGGCCACCTCCCCGGAATTTTCTTTTTTTATTCATTAAAAAAAAGAAGACATAGACGAAGAAGATGAAAAAAAAAAAAAGAAAAAAGCAAAACACCCCAGCCTTTTTATTTACCCTTCCCCCCTCTTTTGTTGGCGATGTCCAGTGGAGTTCATAGTTTCACTTGAGACATTTTTTGTTTTCTCTTTTTTTTTTTTTTTTTTTTTTCTTTTTTTTTCCATCACTTTTTTTTTTGACTTTCCCTCCCCATTCCCTTTACTTCCCCTTTTCCCAGTCTAACACAGAAGATCTTCCCCTTCCCCCCCCTTTTTTAAAAAAATTAACTTGACAAAATTAAAAAAAAACTAAAAAAAGAAACCTTTAAAAAAAAAAAAACACACAACACAAACGGGCGTGGCAAGAAGTGTATTTTTATATTTTTTCCCCACTTTTCTTTTTCTCCCCCTTTCCCCTCTTTTTTTTTATTTTGTGAATTTGTTGCGAACTTGATAGCGCGCTTGCAAATTCTTTTTTCTTTTCTTTTAGTTCGAAAAAAAAAAAAAAAAAACTTTAGGGGTAGGTGTGGGGTGGGCGGGCGGTGGGACCAACTAGGGGTATTTTTTTTTTTTTTGCTTTATTTATTTTATTTGTTTCCTTCACTCTCTCATATATTTTTTTTTATTAACTGTGCGGCAGTCCCGTCTCTTTGAGGAATAATTTGAAAGTGTTTATTTTTTGTTGTTGTTTTTGTACACTGGAAAGGAAAGAGAAAAGAGGGAAAAAAAAAGGAACAGCTGGGAAGAAATTTTAAAGCACTATGTATGGTTAGAGAAGCACAAAGGGTGCCCCCCCCTTTTTTTCCCCCTTTTTTTAAATTAATTCTTTCTGGTTTTTTTTTTGGGTGTGTTTTTCTTTCTTCCTATTTCCTCCCTCTTTAAGAAAAACCTGGATATTTAAAACGGACATAATAAAAAAAAAAGATGAAAATAATATAAAAAAGAGAGATAAAAACAACTCCTGAGATCGAGAGGAAAAAGAAGAAAAAAAAAGTGGGAGATGGGAATTCATTTAGTATATATTATGTGCCTCGAAGCCGCACCCATCCTCTGTTTTCTTTTTTTTTTCCCTTTCCCCACCCCTATTCTTTGCTCCCTTTTTTTTTTTACCCACCCCAATTTTTTTTGTTGCCCTCCCCCTCTTTACTCCTTCAGTATTCTCCTTTTTTTAATCCCCTTTCCCCCCCTCTCCTTTTTTTTGTTTTTTTTTACCCACGATTTTCTTTTCTTTTTTTTTTGAAAGGGGTACCTTTTTCTTTTCTTTTTGCCCCCCCCCTCCTCCCATCCCCTTGATTTTTTTTTTGCCTCCTGTCCCTTTTTCATTAAAAAAAAGTTGCTTTCTCCAAAAAAAAAAAAAAAATGTTGCTGTCACAGCCAACTCTGCCTCGCACGGGGCTATTACCTAGAAGATTGGCAGCAGTCGATGCGGAAGCAGCAGCGGAAGGAACAAAATGGCAACAACGGTCGAAAAGGAAAAAACTCCCAAGAGTACCGACGCATATAAAAAAAATCGCTTTGTTAGAAAAGGGCCTCCTCCTCCCCTGCGGCGCTACAGAAGTCGACCGAAAGATTCTGGACCCGAACAGCATTTTCCACTGGATCCACGTGCTCCAGCATGACGATGAAAGCACGGAACGAGATACTATCTACTTCACAAGAAGCAAGTCGGACAAAATAGACTTTCGAGCCGTACCCCGTCACCTTGTGGACATCACAAATGTCACAAGGGTCGAGAGGCAGCATTTGATCACCTTGGTGGACGGGGCCGTTGACACCGTCACCACCCTGAAAAACCTTGTTTCAGAATCGATGCTGTTGCTGCGAATCGACCGTATCCCGTTTTTCTCCTCCGCCCGGAAGCGCACCCTCACGAAGGTCTTCACAACGTGGGCGCAATTACGACGCGTCCGGACGTACCACGCAAGACGAACAGCTCTCCGATCCGCCCTTTTCCACCTCCACCCCGTTCTCCGAAAATGCATCAGAACGTGTAAAGAACATGCGGAGCAGATCAAATCAATTGCGCTCTTCGTGTGGGGGCCGTCTGAGACCAACACACTTGACAGCTTTACACAAGTGTTAACGGCGCACCGCAATGCGGCCATCACGAATGTCAGCCGAAAGATCGAAGACATTAAAGCAGCTGCCTTGGAATGCTGTTCTGAAGTATTTTACACCACACGCTTCGACGGGACGTCTCTTGAGTTCTTAGCCAACGCCATGCAGCACAACTGCTGCTGGAAGGGTGCCGTCGAGTCGAAGGCAGGGCTCATGCGGCGCACGCAGATGAACGCGCCGGCCGTAGAGCTAGGGCCGCCTGAGGGGTACGTCATCTCTTTCACAGAGCAGACCGCAGTGGTCACGCACACAATGCGGATCTTGCGCCTGTTCCGTCTGCTGGACCAGATGGCGACCGTTGCGCTTCATGAATCGTTGTTGGCCGCAGTCGTCAGCATAGCCGACGAGATACCCAACCCGCCTTGCTTCTTCCACACTATGCTTGCGGAACATGGGTTCGTCCTCTCTCTGGAGCCCCCGCCTATGCACCTTGCCGACGTCATCACTTCGTACGTTGCGTCTCTTGTGCAGCACATGTCGCATGTTCCTGTCCTCGCTGCATACCCCGAGTTCGAGCAGCACGTCCACCGTTTGCAAGAGGCCGCCCTTGATGGGGAACGCAGCGCAGAGTATAGCCAGCACCTCGTGTTGTCGGTCAAGGCCGCCGTCGAGGACGACCAGCGGTTCACCAACGCGCTCGCCACGATCGAGGAAGGGGTCAGAAAGGCTGCCTCAGAAGTCACGTGTCACGTGCAATGCTACGTGCCTCTGATGGAGGACATGCGGCGGTGCTCTGAGTACACGATCGCCCCCACCGTGGACCCTCCGTTGTGGGAAACGTATGTCGATGACATCGAGTCCGTGAGGCGTACCATCAACAGCATGCAGGGCTCGCTGCAGGTGCGCTTCTTCGACATCGATGCTAGCATGCTGCAGGCTAAGCTGCTTCCCATGTTGGACACCGTGCTTGCTTGCTTCGCTGATGAGATTCCAAAAGTAGCCGCAGTGGAAGTGGCATCTTTGTGCGATGAGCTTGTGGATGCAATGGCGCAGGTGGCAGCACGCCCCGAGACAGCCGTGGAACACCACACTGTCATCAGAAGAATAATCAATGTGCAACAGAACCACTACCTCGTGGAGGCTAGGTACCTCAACTTGAAGGCTGCGTACGACGTGCTGCAACGCCTGCATGGCGAGTACAGCCAGTTGAACGACACCCACTTTGTCAGACTCACCACCACCTACCAGTCGTACACGACCATTCTATCTGGCCTTGAGGCTGATAAGGACGCACTCTTATGCAGCTACCACAAGGTTTTCAAAGTACTGTCGAGAGAGTGGGATGCTGAAGTGAATGAAGTGCGGCTAGTTGTTGGAGCTAAGAAATTAGCGGTGGTAGGGGAGGACCCCGACGTGGCGCTCGGCGCACTGACGACAGCGCTGCAGACCCTCGCACAAATCCTTGAGTGCACTGAGCAGTGCAATGTTTTTCACAACGACATTGGGCTACCGGAAGATGATACCCATGCAGAGCAGGCCCTGAGAGAGGAGGCCAACCAACGTTACGTCATCTGGGAACTGTGGAAAGCTGTCTCTGAGTTAGACCGTCAGTGGAAGCAGGCCACTCTGTTCCAGGGTGAGCTGCGCGACATGGAACCTACGCTGGTGAGCTTGAAACAAAAATACCAGAAGCTGAACAGAGGAGGCCTCACGCACACCCCGCAGATCCTCAGCTCTGTACGTGACATCTTGCTCCAGTACACGAAGGTGCTTCCGGTGGTGACGGCCATCTTACATGCAGACATGAAACCTGCACACTGGACACAGGTTGCCGGAATACTCGGAGTGGACACGGCGGAGAAGGACACTATCACAGTGGCGGACCTTTGCAGGCTAGACGCACAATGTTACGCGTCTGAAGTAGAAGCCGTAGCGCAGCGTGCCGGGACGGAGGAGAAAGTGAGAAGGTGCTTCTTTGAGTACAACGAGAAGTGGCAGGACGAGGAGGTTCCTTTCGCAACGTGGGACGGGCTGATGAAGTACCCTGTGTTCGGTGACTTGCTGGCGAAGAAGTGCGAGGCAGAAGACACGGTGGAGGTGCTGGCGTGCCTGAAGGGGAAAGGCTGCGCGGGAGTCGAACAACAGATAACGTGTTTAGCCCAGAAGTTGGTGGTTGTGGCACAAAACTTGCAGCTACTGCACGAGATGCAGGTGTTGTGGATGAGTTACGAGACAGTCTTTGCATCACCTGAGATGCAGCGAGTGACAGGTGGGTCGAAGGCCTTCACCGACTACGACAGATGCTTCCGCGACATCGTCAAGAAAACCACCACAGCGGGAGCTTCACTGCTGCACCTATTGTGCGCTTCAGCAATAACTAAACAGCTGCAGCAGAACCTCTCTACGGCAGGTAAGCTTGCAGCGTGCGTCCAAGACTTCCTATCTGCTAGGAGGTCGGCCTGCCCAAGGCTCTGCCTCCTCGACGACACCCAGCTTCTCTACGCAAGCGAATCTCACTTCAAGACACCCAATATGAACCAGATCCTGCAGCTCTTTGGTAATCACGTGGAGAATTTCAGCATCTCATCCGACGCCCTCTCTGGGTGCCAGCAGGTGAACGGCATCATCAGCCTTTTGGGTGACGAACTGCAACTAAGCTCCGTCCGAGTGAGGGGGCACCTGGACACGTGGGTCCCTGCCGTAGATGCTGCCATCAAAGACAGCGTGAAAGGACTCATCTTGCAAGGGATCGAGGAAGACAACGATGACCCTGTCCATCTGGCCACAGTGTACCCGTCGCACGTAGCGTTAGTTATCTGGAGAGTGCTGTATGGAAAGGTGCGGGGTGAGCGTAAGCAGAGGTTAGCTACGCAGAAAGAGAGCCTGGTGTTGGCCCTGCAGGGTGGGATGCATTCCTCTTGTGAGTTGACGTCACTCTCGAACTTATTATTAGTTATCGCACACCAGATGACTCTGGACGTGCAAAGTCCCTTGTTCACGCTTGGCACAGAGGGCACTGTGCGGATTGAGGTTGCGGGTGAAACTATCGCGTATGGCAATGACTTCACGAGCGCTGCCCTTCCTGAGCCCCTGCACGCGGGGTCTATGGAGCTGTTTGGAGAGATGGTGCGGGCGAGCTGTGGGGAGCATGCCCTGGGCGTGAACTGCTATACAAGAAGCGTAGAATCTGCCTGCCAAATAGCACAGTACACTGGTCGTGTGTTCTACAAAATACCCTACTGCAGTACTTGGAACCTCGAAGAGCTCACAAAAGGGACGGCGAGGCGCATCCTGGGTGCTGTGCACTCAGGGTGGTGGGTGGTGGTGGAATGCTTGGAAAGGGCCACGCCGGCCCATGTGGAGGGCATATGTCAAGTGGTGCGAGCGGTGTGCGATCGGGAACTTGAGCGCCTTGCCGGGATGCCAGTGGGAAACCTGAACAGAGACACAATGCTGATCGTAGGTCAGCACACCGGTAGGGTTCCTAAAAGCCTCGTGGAGGCGTTTCGCGTGAGCTGCTGGATGAAGCCGCCGGTGCTGAAGGATCTACGTCTTGTAGGTGAGACCATTCTAGCAAAGGAGTCACGTGAGATCCTCATGTGCCTCACAAATGTGATAAAGTGCATCCAAACATGCTGCCAACTGTGGTCCGACCAGGGAGGTCCCACGCCGCTCTCCACTTTGCTGACAGTGTTGAAAGTCTACCGATGCAGCAACGAGAACTCAGACCTGCGATACATTGCCAGCACTGTCCTCACCAACACGGCAAACGTTCTAAGCGTGGAAACAGACGTTCAGACGGTGATACAGTCGCACTTATCAAACATCAGCAGCTCCATGAACCTGGCCGACGAAGGCCCCCCCAAAGCCTTGCTGCCAATCATCAACTTGTCCCTCATGAGGTGCCTTACAAAGCAGCCCCTGTGTCTTGTGGGGGAGGTGGGCTCAGGAAAGACTCCTGTCATAAAATATGTTTCGCAACAAATAGATGCAAGCAGGAAGACGGTGGCACCCTCTGCTGTCACTGCGCGAGAACTGTATGGATACACAAGCGTAGGAGGGGACTGGCAGGAAGGACTTATCCCGAACATTGTTGTGTCTGCTTTGAAGAATAACCGCCACACTGCGATCGTCCTCGATGCCGACAACACAGGCGACTGGATGCAGGACCTAATCCCGTGCTTTCACAGCAGCCCTTCCCTCTACGCCTCCCCGCGTGACGGCTTTGTAACGTGGAATGAAGGGATCCAGTTTATTCTCGAGTGCCGCTCGCTGGGTTGTTGCCGCCCTGGCTTCCTCGAAGTGCTGTTCGTGGTGTCCTTCGAGACGGTTGTAATGCCTGCCGAGAAGGTTGTTTTATGGGCCGTGCAGAGCTACCTCAACAAGGTTGGCTGCGAACACTACACTGACCCCTACGTAGGCGACGTGCTGCTGCGGGTTGTCTCAGACCTCACCCCCCATGCCGACGGGGCTGCGTTAGCCTCTCTCGAATCTGGTTGGCAGGTTGCCCCCACCTCACGCAAGGTGTTGCTTTCTCGCGTTGGCTCCCTCTTCGCAACGCTGCTGCGGGGGCTCAACATCGATTCCAGTGAGTTCCGCAAACGTTGCGACGAGTGCATGTGGTTCGCCATCACGTGGGGCGTGGGTGGGTCATGCATACCGAGCAATAGGGACAAGCTACTTGCAAGCCACCTGAAGCCTTCGCAGAGGAACTACTTTGAAGTAGACGTCGACGGCGTCCCTTGGGGAACACGCGTTGTGAAAAGCTCCATGCTGCACGAGAATGCCGACGTGGTGCGCTGCAGGGAGGTGGCCGCGTTGTACCAGAAGTCAACTGTTGGCGTATGCGTGCTTGGTGCCCGTAGGTCGGGGAAAACCACTAGAGTAAAGGACCTGCTCAGGTACGTGGAGTCGAGTGTCGCAGGGGTTACGGGGCACGGGCATCACATTGACGACGCACGACACGTGTACACAAAAGTGCGGACAGCAGCTGAGAAGAAGTCGCTGCTTATGATAGTAGTTGAGGACATGGGACTGTGCACACCCGCCTTGCACGAGACTGTCAGGGAGGTGGTGTCCTTGGGAGTGGGGAGGAGCAAGAAGGGTACACTCTGGGATCTGCCTGCCAATGCACCGAAACCGTGTCTGATAGCCACACTAGCGACACCCACAGGGCTGTACCCTGCCACGTTGCTAGCGAAGATGGGCATCCTGCACATCGACGACACAAATCCTCAAGGGGCCTTGCAGCTGTGGTGTGTGCACCTCCTGAACAACATAATGGACGGCGTCCCCGCCTGGTGGATGGCCCCGCTGCTGAACAGGACTATCGTTGTAAAGGTTGTTGCGGACATTGTGTCCCTCAGCAGCGATGACAGCCTCCTGCTTGACCCCTCTGTGGGGCTCCAACTGTGCCGCAACTTTGTTAATCTAGCAGGTGCTCGTCTGCTGGAGATGACGAAAGATGGGTTTGCACTGAGCTTATGCCAAGTGATACAAGAGTATGCTGTGGACAAAGTGGCAGAAAAGGAGAGAGACAACTTCCTCGAGGGTGTTCGAGGTGTCTTGAAGGGGAGGATGGGGGTGAAAATGGGGAACGAGATTGCTGGGCCTGCACAAGGGAAGGTTCTGAGGTGTCTGAGACACTCAGCTGTGATAGTTATTTTGTGTCAAAGCGAAGAGATGCAAGCAAGCCTGCCGGAATATGTCCAGTCTTCAGCATCCTTGAAATACTGGTCGTTCCTTGACGCACGTGGGCATCACATCCGCGGTTTGCTGGTGAGGTCCCGCCACTGCTTCCCGAATGGTGCGAAGCTTGTCCTTTATGACCCTCCTGTTGACCTCACCCTGTGCCTCGCTCTGCGCCACCCAACACCCTTTTCCGTCCCGCCGGAGTCGATTGTTTGTGTACACTCCTCACTCCCCCCGCAGTTCGAGCCCACCCTTCACGGGCTGTACACTACGGTTGCTTTGTAAAGGGCTTGGCTGCCCTTTTTGTTTCTCTGGTTTTATTGTAAAAAAAAGTGCCTTT
Source organism: Diplonema japonicum (assembly GCA_964019335.1). Taxonomy (NCBI): domain Eukaryota; phylum Euglenozoa; class Diplonemea; order Diplonemida; family Diplonemidae; genus Diplonema; species Diplonema japonicum. The sequence continues at coordinate 695,044 of OZ025651.1, forward strand.
TCAGGCGTTCTTTTTTTTTTTTTTTTTTTGCCCCCTCGGTTTTTTTTCTTTCAACGGAAAAAAAGAAAAAAAAAAAAAAAAAAAAAACACAACAGGGGAGACGGGATATATTTTGTAAAAAAAAATGGGAAACGAAAGCAAACTAGTCGTGTTCGGGGCGGGGGGCGTGGGGAAGTCTGCAATTTCGGTGAAATTCGTGCAGGTAATGTTCAAGAGAAGAAGAAAGAAAAAAAAGAAAAAGTAACAAAAAAAAAACAAAAAAACAAAACAAAAAACAGGGTAAATTCGTGCAGCTATACGACCCATCTATCTGTGACAAGTACAGGAAGCAAGAAACAATCGACGGCGAGGTGGAGATCATCGAAGTCGTAGACACCGCAGGGCAGGAGGAATACAAACCCCTGAGAGCACAATACTACCAAAAGGGCGAGGGGTTCATTGCGGTCTACAGCATCACAGACCGAGGGAGCATGGGTGAGGTGGAGAAACTACGGGATGATGTCCTGGAAGAGAGGGGCTGCAGCTGGGTGCCTATGGTGCTCGTGGGGAACAAGTGCGATCTGGAGACTCAGAGGAAGGTGACAAAATCAGAAGGTGAGGCGTTGGCCAAGAACTGGTTCGGGGAGAACAAAGGCATACCCTTCTTTGAAACGTCTGCTAAGGACGCCATTAACATCAATGAATGTTTCCATCAAATCGTGCGCGAGCTGCGTTCTCAAAAGGCAGGTGGTGGGGGTGGGGGTGGGGGTGCCCCGTCTGCCCCTGCCGCAGCTACCACCCCTGCGCCCTCTGCCCCTCCCCCCTCGGCCCCGGCCGCCGCCGCGGCCCCGGCCGCCGCGCAAGTTGATCTGGTTGAAACAGGTGCTGCTCCAAAAGTGGCAAAGGGCCCCCCTCCTCCGAACGCAAAACCCCCTTCAGCAAAACCAGGCGGCAAGGCCCCTAAAAAAGCAGCCAAGAAACCAGGTGGCAAAACAGCCGAAAAAAAGAAGAAGAAGAAGAAGGGTGGGAAATGCTCTGTAATGTGAGGAGCGATTTTTTTTTTTTTTTTATTTGCAGGAAGGGAGGGGTGGGATGAATGAAATGTATACATAAAAAGAAGAAAAAAAAAATAGAAAGTGTCATGAGTCAGTTCCGTGATATCAAAAGAATAGGGGGGGGAGGAGGGAAGGGTGAGATGGTATTAAAAGGGAAGCGGCCCTCCTTTTTTTTTTTCAGCCTTTCCTTCTCTCTCTTTTTTTTACCACCTCCCCGTCTTTTTCTTTTTTCTTTTTGAATTAAAATATTATTCCCTTGCCTTTTCTCCTTTTTTCTTTCTCCCCCTTCACCATTTTTTTTTTTTTTTTTTTTTTTTTCCTTCCGTCTCTCGCAAATTCTTTTTTGTTCGTTTTCATTCTTCTTTTTTTTTTTTAAGGGTGGTCCTCAAAAGTGGGATTTGCCCTTAATACACCGCATTTTTTTCTCAAAAAAAAAAAAAAAATGGCCCATTCCCTTTAAGTAGTGAAAACGGCTGTCTTTTCTTTTCTTTTTCTTTTTCTTTTTCTTTTTCTTTTTCTTTTTCTTTTTCTTTTTTTCCCCCTCGCCCCCACTTCTTTTTACTATGAACTCCCCTCCGTAGGCGGTGCAATAAAAAAAAAAAAAAAAAAAAAAAAAAAGAGAAAGATGGCCACCCGTGAACGTGTGAATGCAGTGGAAAACGCAAGGGTAAAGGGAAAGCTCAGCCCAGCAGAGCGAAAGACGCTGATGGAGAAGATAGGCCAGTTGGAGGAAACGGAGCTGGAAGAAGAAATACAGCGATTGGAGGCAAAGCTGAAGCGAGACGTGTATGTGGCAGCGGAGTGCAAAGAACTGTTGGAACCTTACAGCACACTGCAAACCACGAGGGACCAACTATTTGCGGCGAGAACCATCAAGTTTTCGAGGATGACCGGAGAAGGGTATATGACAAAAAAAAAAAAAAAAAAATCACCAACACAGAGGGGAAAAATACGCTTCTGTAGTGCGGATACAGTGCTTATGCAGAGCCTACCTTGCTGGGCTGGCGTACAGAAAAAAACTGGAGTTGAAACGATCTAGTTTTGTTGCACAGTTAACTACGGACGACCTCAATGAATCTGTACTAGTGATCCAAGGGGTCATCCGGCAAAAACTCGCGCGGAATGAGCTCGACCGTCGGCGATCCACGCTATACACACAACACGTTGCAATTTCAGGAAACAGTAGTTTCCAAGACAAAGTCAGTCGCCCCGAATCACAGACACGATCCCTACCCTTAGATGAGGGGAACGCACAGTTGCTCCCTTATTACACCATCCACGACGTTTCTGGAGTTCCCCTCAGCGAAGAAGACCTTACAGAATTGTTCAATTCCCTTGATTCTGGCCCTAAGGGGTACCTTACAAAGTCCGAATTTAAAAACTTCTACGCAACATTGGATTCTTATGGTGTGCCCGAACCAGAAGGGTACGTTGACGATTTGCTTCGGCCTTATACTGTACTAGGTGTGATGGAAAACAAAACTTTAAAAAAAAAATAAAAAAGGTGATGATAAGTTAACTTATGATGAGTTTGTGATTGTAATGCTCAAGCTATCTCAAAGATGAGGGGCGGCAATATGTATTTTGATCGATATTTACACCCTTATGTCTTTTTTTTCTTTTCTTTTTCAAGAGTCCTTCCCCCTCCCCCCCCACCCATTCCCTCCTTTTTTGGTAAATAGTTTTTCCTCCCCCCCCCCCCCCCTCTTTTCCCGAGAGATGAAAATTTTGAAAAGATAAAAAAAAAAAAGGTGCTCGCAAAAATGTAAAAAAAAAAAAATAAAATAAAAAAATAAAAATAAAATGCCTCCAAGCAACGCCGAGGAAAAAAGAGGCCGCAAGCGGGCGGCCCAGGAAACCACAACAAAAGACGGAAAACAACGGAGGAAGAGACCACAAAGCCCTCCTAAAAAAGAAATCGAGATGCCGGTACCGATAACCGCGAGGCAGCGGGCGATCCTGGCAGCGGCGGCAACCGCTGAGGAGAACAGGAGATGGGTCACGTGGCAGTGGCAAACGAGGAGACATCCCAACGCAAAACTGAAAAAAACACAATCACCCGAAAAAGACGGGAAACCCCCAGGGTCCACTTCATTCACAAACCCAAGACCACCTACCATGCCCGAACTGTATCTGATCAAACAATTAACCCGACCAATTCTCGAATCCCAAGACCTCCAAGGCTTCGCATCATACCTTAAAAACTGCAAAAGAGTCGTCGTGTGCGTCGGTGCAGGCGCATCTGTCGCAGCAGGAATACCAGACTTCAGAACACCAGGAAAAGGTCTTTACAGCAACCAGCGACTCCGAGAATACAATGTTCCAAAACCGGAAGACGTATTCAACCTCAGATACTTTAAACGCAGACCAGACGCATGCTACGCGATGCTGGACGAAATGTGGCCCGGGCGATGGCCGCCGACACGTGTTCACTACTTCCTCCGACTTCTCCACGAGAAGGACATGCTCTCCAGGGTGTACACGCAGAATATCGACGATTTAGAAAGGCTTGCCGGCGTACCACCAGAGCTTCTTGTCGAAGCACACGGAACGTTCTCCTACGTTCAATGCGTAGATTGTGGGTTCAGCCCTCGCATAGAAGTTATGCGGAGTGACCTTGGTAGAGGTGTCCGTCCAATGTGTCAGGAATGCACTAAAAACGTAGTTAAACCGGTCAAAAGCCCTGCACCAGACATCGTAGTGAAGAACCCCACAGAGCTTCCAAGCAAGCTGTTCGTGTACGGCTCGTACCGGCCGGACGACTCGGCGAGGATTGAGCCGCTTCACCTTCTCTTCAAAGATGGGTTCGACTTCATGCCTGCCTATGTGAAGGGCGTCAAGCTCTACCACGATGCCCGCCCTGTCATAAGCATCCCTGATCAGACAGCAACGATGGACGACAAGGTGACAGGGTACCTTATGAAGACAAAGGACGAAGCTGTGTTCAGAGCGAAATTATCCGAACTCGATGTCCGGGAAGGATGTCCTGTGTTGTGTAAACGGGTGACAGTATGGGCCCACCCTGCCGACGGCGGGGATCCCGTGCAAGCTGAGGTTTACCACTATCCGAATTGTGCTAAACACACTGTGGTGCCTCATGGAGATTGGGAGAAACGGCGGGACTGGAAGTCCCTCCCTGAGGTGAAAGGGTTGATCAAGCCCGGGATCGTCTTTTTCGACGAGGAGCTCCCCGAGGTGTTCTCCCCCAAGCAGATCGAGCAGGACATGAACTCCGCAGACGCGTTGATCATCATTGGAACGTCACTGCGGGTGACGCCGTTCTGCTGGCTCCCTCAGCTTGTCAACTCGTCGTGTCCCAGACTGCTTCTCAACCTCAATGCCAGAGAAGTTGGTGTGAAGGCAAACTTCACCATTGACTGGCCTGGGTGGAGAGATGTAGCCCATGATGGTGACTGCCAAAGCGCTGTTACACAATTATGTGAGCTCTTAGGGTATGAAGATTATTTGGGAGAAGTGATTTTTTTTTTAAAGGTGGGAAACGGAGCTTTTGCGCTTGAAAACCGAAGGGGACGCAAAGATGCGGAAACAATGGAAAGAACAGGTATGGATGGGAAAAATATTATTTGGAGGGGAAAAAAAAAATACAGGAAACGGTGCGGCGAGACCCATCGGAATTGCCCAGACCCGTTTATCCGGAACAGTTGGAAGGAGAGTCCATGGAATTGTATCTCAGCAGTACTGATGAAGAGGACGAAGAGGAGGAAGACGAAGAAGAGGAGGAGGAAGAGGAGGAGGAAGAGGAAAGCGCCACACCGGTCACCACTCTGCAACCAACAGTCTCTGCCCCGCCCCCGTCCCCATCGACTCCGTTAGCAAAATAGTAGTTTTCTTTTCTTTTTTTCTTTTTTATCCCCTTCCCAAAAAAAAAAAGAGAAAAAATGTGTTTTTTTTTTGTTCCTTCTCCACCCCCTTCACCTGTGAATCTTTTTTTTATTTCTTTCTTTCCCCCCCATTTAAAAAAAAAAACCCAGCATGCATCCTATATGTTTGGCCATCCGGCGTATAAGAAATTCTGGAAACTGGGAGCAAAGGCTTCAATTAAGCAAGCAAATCGCGGAGAATGGATGGAAAGAGTTGACCCCATGGGATGTGGCTGAGGTAGCCTCCTTCGCGTGGTGCGTGAAGGGTGACCGAGAAGGAACGAAGAACGTAGTGAACGTGGTGGAGAGCTGGGTGAGGAACGGGGGGATGCTGACACTGCACACAGCGGCGGTAACTGCTGACGGACTACAGAAAGCCGGGTTGCACAACGACACTATCTTCAGATCCATCGCCTCTACCGCAGTGAAGGAAGGCCCAAGATGCGAACGCACACAGAAAAACCTTGCAAGCTTCATAGAAATCCTCAAATGTGCACTGGTGTTGAAGTTCCCATCATATTTAATACTAAAAAGCGCCGAAGCACACATTACAAACGTGAAAATATCGCACCTCAACGACTTCCCCATCCTGACAAAAGCCGCCGTTAACTGCCGTAAAAGGATATCACCCAAACTACTGGAGAAGCTAGCGTGCGACTTCTCCATACTCGTCTCGATAAAGAAGAACCTCCACCCCGATCATGTAGCTACGTCTGTTGTTAATTTCGTACACCTCCGCAACAAGGATCCGTTTTTGTACACTGCCGCTGTACGCCATGTTACCGGTTCAGATAAATCGAATCTAACCCCCGATACCACCACCTGTTTGTTAGTTAGTCTTGTGAAGGTTCAGCAGGATCAGCCCGGTCTGGACTTGCTGCACTTCTTCACACGGAAACGGTCGGATTCGTTTTGGAGCGGTGTATCGGCCACGACCGCACGGCAGTTACTTTTCGTCGCGGCGTCCCTTCGGTCGAATAAACCCGATCTCTACACCCGATTGGGGAACATTCTTCTCGGGAGCACACCGAATAGCTGCGAAACCCCCGAAACGCTATCAAGAACATGCGCTTTCTTCACCCAAGCAGACTACACCAACCATGATAGGCTTGTTGTTTTAACCGACAGAATGCATGATATGAGAGATACCGCTGTTTTGAAGAATGTCGCTGTCCTATTCGACGCATGGGCTCGTTACATCACCCGCCGGAAGAATCTAACATTCAAAATCGCAAAATCCGATCGGAAAACACACGATATGTGGCAGGTCATCCTCCCCATATTTTGCGAGGGGGAGGAGGATTTGCGGGCGAACGATGCCGGCGAGGTCCCGGCTGCAAAGCTTCGCGAGCTCCTCAACAACGTTTTGCAAAGAAAGCCTGCTGTGAGACCTTTAGACACCGCAATGATAGCTGGGGTGCTTCATGTTGTGGACATACAGGAGTTTCAATGGCCGGATTGGGCTTTGTGTGACATCGACCCGTCACGGCTCTTTCCAGAGGTGGTTGTTGAGCTTTGTGTGGGTCTGCACCACACGGGCCACTCGATCCCGCGTGCTGTGCGGGATTTTCTGATATCAACGAAAAGTCTTCAGCACGAGAGTGTTCACAAGTTAATACCTGTTTTCTCTGATGATTCCGCGGTGCTCGCGTCCATCAGCAGTTTCGTCGCAGCCCGCCCCTGGTCTCCCCAAGAAATTATGTCGCACGGGGGACCTATTCTTGCAGCGTTTTCACACTGTCAGTACCTCCCTCCCGACCATCTTGCATTGTCCGAAATCATGGAAAAGCCTCTTCTTTCGTCATCGCTGCCCACGGTGCAAAAAGCCGTGCGGCAATGGAGGGCTCTATGCGGAAACAATTAAACCCCCCCATCCTCTGAACGTGCCGTCGGCTTGCAAATTGACTTCTCCCCCCCCCCCCCCCCCGCGACAATTTGTCTTTTCGAAAAAAACTTTTGTAAGGGAAAGAGAAGAAAAGAAAATGGACTATGTTGGCCGGCCGCTCACCTGCAAGGTGGTTCCGTTGTTCGGTGAATGTGACTGTTTTGCAACACTTCCAGAGCAGGCCGTGGAAGGGCTGAGAAACGAAATGCGGATACGCGGCCCGGGGGTGGTGGTGATCGAGATCGAACACGGGGACAAGGTAGACTACGTGAGCTGGGGACAGCAGGTGCAGGAGAGAACCGAGGGAGGGAACTGCGTGGGAATCCCATCGCTCATGATGAAGGAGCTCAACCTTGAAAAGGACACCATGGTGGGCATACGATACTTCATCAAGATACAACAAGCGAAGGAGGTGCATGTGATACCAGCAACAGTCGACGACTCAGAAGTCATAGAACACAACCAGACAAGACTCGAAGACCTCATTCTAAGACAGCTGCGCGTAGCATATGAAGGGCAAGTCGTGCCTATATTTGTAAGGCAGGGTTTGCACGTACGCATCAAGGTCACGAAGATCACCGCTCCACAGGTCTACCCCACAAAGGTACCTGTCGTCACATTGGGTGACGGGACGGAGCTGATTGTTGAAACCAAGATGCGCGACAAGCCCGCAGCCTCCGATGCCAAAAACCCCCCTCAACCCGCCACCCTTCGTGTAGTGTCAACTACCCCCACCGACGGTATTCCAGTGCTACGCATCACAAAAGAGACTTTGGAGAAGTTCCATTGGGTGGAAGGCTCATTGATGCCTTGCGTGCCTCACACAGGGATTGCCGCCGTTGCCTGGGGAGGCGCGAAAACCGACAAAAAGGTGTCAGCGTCTGGGGTCAGGCGACACACATTTAACATAATTGTGAAGCTTCATGAAAACGGGGATCTGGCAGTGAATGAAGCGTCTGTGAGCTGCAACATCCCCACAGGGTCGTTGGTCCTTGTCGACCCCTCTCTCGAATCGTCGGGGACGCACACAGAGCTTGCTGCTCGCACCACCGTTGCGAACGTAGCTGGCGACGTTTCCGTTGTGCAGACAGAAGCCTGGCAGGACCTGAAGCGCGCCCTTTCCTTCCAAACCCCGTCAAGCGGCGTGCACTCTGTGTACAGCGATGCCCATGCCGCGCGTTCCCTCGGCGGTCTCGCACGGTCGACCTTGATCGTAGGCGGGTCGGGCAGCGGGAAGACAACAGTTCTCGAAGCGGTGAAAGAGCACGCTTCGATTTACACAGTGCACTTCGCGAAGGAGGACCCCGACACAGCGGACGACCAGAAACAGGAAAAGGCCGCAGAAACCGATAAAGTGTTGAAACGTTTGGAGAAATCCTTCTTAGAGGCGGCCGTCAACGCACCATCCCTGCTGCTCATCGACGACCTTGACCAGCTGGTCGGTGAAGCACCGGAACAAGGCAGAGACCTCAACCTGGAGATGCTTGCCGACACCGTCTGCGAGCTAATGCTGAAGCACGACCAGTCTCCCGCTGTTTCGCACATGGCTGGCGTACTACCTCGCGCTGCAAGCAGCGGTGTTACCGTCATCGCCACTGCAACGAACACTGACAAGGTGAACCCGAAGATCTCCCCCATGTTCTCATTCTCCGTGAAACTGCCCCTCCCAAACGGCAGTGAACGTGAAGCAATCGCCAGGAAGACTCTTCAGACCGAGGGCTTCAAGCCACACAAGGGTGTGCTCTCCCACTTGGCAAGGGAGACCAACAACTACACCCCGCGGGATGTTGCAGGACTGTCCTCCAAAGCAGCGCATCAAGCGAGGATCTCGTCAACGGAGAAGACGGTGCTGTGGGAGCACTACGAGGCTGCCATGTCCGACTTCACACCCGCCTCGCTGTCGGGGATCAACATGTACAAGCCTAGCGACCTGTCGTGGGCTGACGTAGGGGGGCTGGACGATATTAAGAAGATCTTCAATGAAACGGTGATCCTCCCCACGAAGTATCCCGAGCTGTACGCCAACCTGCCTATTAAAATGCGGTCGGGTGTATTGTTGTACGGCCCCACGGGGTGCGGGAAGAGCCATGTGATTTCGTGTGCGGTGGCAGAGGCGGGGTTGAACTGTATTCAAGTGTCAGGCCCGGAGCTGTTAAATAAGTACATCGGGCAGTCCGAGCAGAGGGTGAGGGAGGTGTTCGAACAGGCACAGGCAGCAGCACCGTGCATATTGTTCTTCGACGAATTCGACTCCATCGCACCTCAGAGAGGCCACGACAACACAGGGGTGACCGACAGAGTGGTCAACCAACTGCTGTGCCACCTAGACGGGGCTGAGGGACGATCTGGAGTTTATGTAGTGGCAGCAACGGCAAGACCGGATTTGATTGATAAGGCGCTCCTACGACCTGGTAGGCTGGATGTCTCTGCGTACTGCGGGATGCCTGGCCTGGCGGAGAGAGAAGCTGTTCTGTGTGCAGCAGGGAGGAAGTTGAAGATTGCGGACGGCGTGAGCATGGCCACACTTGCTGAACAGACGCAAGGGTACACATCGGCAGACCTTGCTGCGGTGTTGTCCACTGCGCGCTTGCAGTGCATTCAAGAGATCGTCGACACCTCCGCAGCACTTGCCAACATGAACGTGGACGACATTGTCACAAAGGAGGCGAAGGAGTCCGCCAACGAGGCGTGGGTGTCCCTGCACGCTGCCCCAGCTGACCGCGATGGTCTTGACTCGTATATATCAGATCTCGGCCTCACATCGGCCACCGCCACCACGCTCCTCCCTGAGGCAAAACTGCCCATCATCACCGGGCCCATTCTTTCGTCTGCGCTTGGCACGACCAAGGCATCGATTTCAAAGCAAGACGTGGAGCGCAACACAAACCTTTACAAGAAGTTCCAAGCTTCCCGAAGCAGCTCGACGAGGGACGAGAAGCCCAAGGGGCAAAGGACCACAATGGCGTGAGTTTATTATTTTTTTTTCTTTCCTCAATCCCCCCCCCCCCCCCCCCCCCGATTTTATTACCCCTCTTTCTCAACCATATCAGGAAGGGGGGGGGGGGGGAAATGCCGTTCCTCAAAGAAGCAGAAGGAAGCAGCGGTGGGTGGGGCGACAGGATGGTTCTCATCAATCAGCTGCACAAGGAGCACGCCATTTCAGACGGCAACGTGGAAGAGCTTTGCTTCGATGATCCCGACCAGGTGATGAAGTACAAGAGAAAACAAGCGGTGCTCAGCTTCCAAGGCGCCAAGAAAGATGGAAGAGACAAGTTCGACCAGGTCTTCAAGGCCCTGGAACTGAAGGAGGTATCCAAGGTACTGCTCCCTATGAATGGGAAGGAGGAAAAAAAAGACCACACGGAAACCGCTGAGAAACCACCTCTGAAACCGACAAAGCATCAGTACAATACAAGAAAGCAAACGAAGATGGCAAAGGACACATCGAAGCCCATAGAGATAATTATACCGTTGGCACACGACCGGGTTAAAAGCTCTGCTGTCCACACCGACAAGGCACTTCAAGTAGAGTACGCAGCTCGATATTTAGAAAAATTAGGGGTCAGCCCATCGCCTGTAAATCTACAACTGATCACCAAACACGTCCCGTTATCAGCGTGCAAGATCCAACAGATCTTCCACCCGGGGCTGTCAAATCACGACAAGAAGAATTATATAGTGATCAGGCCGAATCAGAAGCATGCCAAAGTAAACATCTCTTCATTATACGACCCTACAACCATCCCCTTTGAGGAGCTGCCCAAGGATCTTCTCGACAAGGATGACACCAGCAAGGACGGGAAGACGGGAAAGGACAAAAAGGAATCTCAGCTTAGAAGCTTCGAAGAATACAGAGAAAGCTACTTGTTCCCTTACAACCTGCGAGGGAGACACTCTACAGCCTGCATGAAGGATATCCCCCACAACACGATGCTCCCAGCCACGGGTAGTATAAACAGCAACACTATAGAAAACAGAGCACTGTCTTCAACAGTACTTTCAACCACTGTTCCCGGAAAGCCCTACGCTCATCCTGTTGTTGCTGATGATCAACGTGTGGCCATTACGGAACAGCAATTAAAGCTTCAAGACAGCCTGGTCGGATTGATCAAACGGCGTGCGGAGTTATCTGAAGACGAATTGAACAAACTTCGAGAAGAGGTTGAATTGAAAGCTGCCGAGGGTGAATTATCTGCATTGGAATACCACCCGGATCTGGACAACGATAGCCCAGCACGTGATCTTCAAACGAAAAACACACCTGTGAAGGATATCAGCACACCTGTCATGACAAAGGAAAGAGAAAGAGGTTTGGACAAGGAACTGGCCAACCCTCCATCTGCATCAACAGGGCACATCAGAAACCTACTACAATCATTTGTGGAGGACTTTCCGTTTAAAACACACTGGGGCAACGAGGGGATGAAGGAGAGGTTGATGCACAATTTAGAAGGGCCCGTCGTTGTCAGCTTTGTCCAGAAATTCATCAGTTTTCTGTATTGGTCTTTTCTGGCCCCGCATGTCGAAGCTGTCGCCATGAAGAGGGAAGCGCAGAACTATGACGAAAATTTCGTAGAAGTGTACCAAGACATGTTGGAGATCACCGTTCTGAAAAGGAACAAGCAACATTTTTCGGTTGACCTTCCGGTCACCATCCTCGCTTTGCGGGTTGTGACGGAGACCATCTTCAAGATTGCGTACCCATTGTGGTCCACGCTCTCTCGTGGGGAACAGCTCCTGTATGAGGTCAACTTGCTCATCACACAGCTGCTTGACCCAATGAATTATTTTAGCCATATTTCTGCGATTGAGAGTAGCCCGCAAGCGCTCAAAACTCTTCATAAAAAGAAGGTTCCGCCTCGTATGGGGCTTTCCTTCACGTCACCCATGACCCGTTTTATCATAGGGGATGCGCGGTCGAGGGAGGCGAAGGCGTTGCTCTCCAGCACGCGGAAGACCGCGCAGCGTGAATCTGCAATCTTCTCGCAGCTGACGCCCACCGTGCGGGCTAGGCTTTTGTCTATTTTGTCGGGGTACAGGCTGGAACACGGCCCTGGTGGGCCTGGGGGCAGTAAAAAGCACCGACAGAAACCGCCGCTTTCTCCCATGACACCCCCACCCACTTCCGCTTCGCGGTCCACACGACCAATGCTCAAAGAATGAGAGGGGGAGAAAAAAGTTCCGTTATTTTTCCGAGCAAAAAAAAAAAAAAAGAAGAAGAAGAAGAATTTTTGCAACTAATTTTCTTTTGTGCTTCTCGAGCAGTTTGTCTTGTCGTGCATACCTCTTCTTCTTTTTTTTTTCCCTCTTTTTTTTTTTTTCTTTCCAGAAAAAGAAAAAAAAGAAAAGAAAAGGGGAAACAATGCTAATTTTTAAAAAAGAAGGGGAAAAAAAAAAAAAAAGACACCATTCCTTTTACAGGCGTCCTGCCACATACCGCAGGTACCCTTAAATGTCTCTTTTTTTTTTTTTTTTTATTCTCTTCTCCCCCTCCTGTAAAAGAAAATACAAAAAAAAAAATAAGGGAAAGAAGAAAAGAGAAAATGTTTGGCATTCGGAAGAAGCTGATGTCAAAGGCGGAGGAGGCCTTGGGGGTGGACCTAGACGGCGACGGCCAATGCGGGGGCGTGGAAGGCATGAGCAGGGACGAGATGATACAAACCGCCTTCACCGATGCTCTGGCGGAAGGCGTGGAGAGCGCAGTGGTGACAGCCATGAGGGCTGGTGGCTTCAGCGGCAACAGCAGGGTACGAATCCCGTGGCCCGAAGAACTGGGGGGCTCGATCGAGCAGGCTGTGCAGAGGTTTCTCCCCGACTACTACGACCGGTTTGTGGCCACACTCAACGAAGCCGCTGAGAAGGCTTCAGAGACCGCAAGAGAGGTACTACTTGCTGCCATCAGAGGGCTTGACTTATCTACGGCCGTGGACCTTATTAGGTACAAAAAAAAAGAAAAAAAAGGAAAAATAAATAAATGGCAGGTCGCCAAACCCCCAAGCCTGCACTGATTACTTCAGAAGCACCTCTTGGGCACCCCTTTACGACGGGATGCGTGGTATTGTGGAAGAGGCTCTTCACGCCTGCAACGTGACTGCACTGTGGGACGATGTATGATGAGAAGAAGAAAAAAAAATCTTTTTTATGATTAGGTGATGGATGCGTACGCACGTCTTCCTAGCGCAGTGAAGTCCATGGCGGGGCTGCCTGAGACGCTTTGCACTGACATTGGTGACTATTCCACCAACAAAGCTGTTCATGGGCTGCTCGTGTACGTGGGTGACAAGGAGGTGGGTATTAGAGAAAACCCCATGGGAGCTGTGTCCAGCTTTGTGCAGCAGGTGTTCAACCCTGACTTTTTTGCATAGATGGAGAGGGGGGAACGGTGTTTTTTTTTTTTTTTTTTTTTTTTTTTTTTTTTTTTTTTTTTTTTTTTTTTTTTTTTTTTTTTTTTTTTTTTTTTTTTCGGCCTCCCCCTGTACGAGCTGCTTTTAGTAGTAGTTGAAAAAAAATCTTTTTGAGAGAGAGAGAGGAATAAGTGTAAGTTTTCTTTCTTTTTTCTCTACACACGGACGTATATTTTCTTCTTTTTTTTTTGTTTTTTTCCCCAACAGTGAGCCCCCCCCTTATGCACACTTGAACTTCAACTTTACAGGGCTCTTCTCTCTTTTTATTTTGTTGTGTTTGTAAAGAGAAAAAAAAAAAGAAGAAAAGTGGGGAATAGAAAAAAAAGGAAAAAAAAAGAAGGGAACAAAAAAATCCCCCCAAAAAAAAGTACCTATTCTGTTACACGTTCTTCCAACAGTTTTTTTACAGGTGGGGAAGTTGGGTTAGCTGCAATGGGATTAAAAAAACAATAATATGCTGAATTTAGAAAACTTCTTAGAAGAGCTGGGCGTCACTGTCGGAGGAGAACGCAAAAGAGGAAATGGAGAGACTGAAAGGCGTCGATCGCGGGTTGCAAAGAGAGGTTTACACCTTTGAATATTTCTTCAGGAACTTCTCCCTCCCCCCCTCCCCCGTAATTTCTCTTCTTAAAGACAGCAACAGTACACGTGGATCAAAAAAAAAAAAAGAAAAAAAAAAAGAAAAAACCAGCCGATCTATCCGGCAAATTTTATGGCAATTGCGGCTGCCCACGTGACGAAAAAAACAGACACAACAACGCATTATTTCGCAACAGAACTGGAGAACAGGCAGCAAATGGAAGTCGCGGAACCCAATCCCAGAACGGAAGACGAGACCCACGGCTCTGATGTAGAAGACACAATGGAAGAGTCCCCCGCCTCGCCCACAAAAAAAGAAGAAGACACCCCCGAAACGTCAGGCAGCGAGTCAGAACACGATGACAAGGAAAAAATCCCGGATTTCAAAAAAGGTGACAAAGTCAAGACCCCTAATGGCGTCGGTACAGTCACAGGCACGCATCGAGGCAGGGTGGGGGTCATGATGGACGATATCATAACTGGATACCCTTCGCAAAACATCAGCATGGCAAGCGGCGAAGACGGTTTAGAGGAGAGCCCACGGGTGCAGACAGTTTCAGAAGCAAAAGCTCCTCCAACACCCCCTGCAAACCCTACACCTACTCCCGAACCCCCTGAACCCGCTCCAGCTGATGAAATCGACGATAGGTACGCGAAACTGCTCAAAGTGAACACCGATTTAGAGAAGCAGCTTGTTTCGTTGAAAAAAGCATTGTCTTCGATAAAATCTGCGTCCCCTCAGCGGAGGATCGACCCCAGCGCCACACACACGCAGCTTACCTTACGCACTGAAGGGCTTGATAGACAAACCCTAATGTACAAAAAGGAAAACGAATTCCTAGCCGCGAAACTGTCCGCTCAAGCAGCGGGACCCTCTCACCCGGTGCTCCGAACCATGTTAAACGAAAAGGCAGACGAGCTCAAGGAACTGAAGGCGGAAAACAGGCGTCTGGCGTACCAGCTAAAAACGATGGAGCAGAAGCTCTCCAGCAAAGACAAGTTGGAAGAGGTTTACGAAAAGCGCAGATCAGATTGCAGAGCGGAGATGGATCTGCACAAGATTAAGGTCAAAAAGATGATCGAGTCCCGCACGAGAGAGCAGGAGACACTGAACTCAACCTCTAAAATCCTCGAGGAGCTACAAGAACAAGTCACACGAGAGCACATACAACCTATCGACACAAAGGTGATAAAAGAAACAGAGCTGAAGCTTGAAGACAAGACAAAGCGGATCGGGGTGGTGAACTACCAGACAGCCGTGTTGAAGAAGTCACACAACGCTGAAAAGATGAAGCTGCAAAGGAACATCAAGAATGACGCGAACAAGCTGGCGGCGCTGAAGCGCGAGCTGGAGAAGCTGGAGACCAATCTGCAGGCGAAGCAGGAGATGCTCACCACCAACCTCCGCATTAACCACGAAGCGAAGCAAGGCACGCTGAGACACACCCACACATCGGGGAACAAACTGCAACCGCTTCCCGTCATCCCCCATAACAACGGGTCAACCGTGTCTCTGATGAGCAAGCCAACATCCTCGCCCAGTTCGACACCCAACACTTCACACACGCCTCTTTCGTCTTCTTCGGGTTCAGTGTCGTCACGTGCTGAAGAGCTTCAGGTACTGGGGGGAAAAAAAGAGAAAAAAAAAACACACACACAGCCCTGTCCTCCTACGCCCAAAACTCCCAAGACCCCCCTTGGAGCGCCACCTCCAAGCACCGCTCGCAAGCACAATGCTTCTAAACAGCCCGCATCCACGGAGAGCAAGCCCGACAGTGAGCCACTCTCGCGCACAAGCAGCTCAGACATAGGGGAGAGACCCAACACGGCTTCTACCGTTGACGATACGAACAAACCCGTTGAAAGGGTTGTACAGGAGGAAGCTGAAGAGAAGCCCGTTGAAGAGGATGCAGGGAAGGAAGCTGAAGAGAAGCCTGTTGAAGAGATTGCGGAGAAGGAAACTGAGGAGAAACCCGTTGAAAAGGATGCAGAGAAGGAAGCTGAAGAGAAGCCTGTTGAGGGAGTTGCGGAGAAGGAAGCTGAAGAGAAGCCCATCGAAGAGGATGACAAAGCCTCGGAGTCCGCATCTGAGTCGTACGACGAAGAGAAAGCCCGCAAAGTGGAAAAAGAAAACGAAAAAAAAGAAGAGGACGAGCGGGCAGCCTCCGAAGATGAGGGAGTGTCGAAGGAAGAAGAAACAGAAAAAGAAACGTCTGAGGAAGACAAGAAAGAAGAAGAGAAGACGGGTGAAGAGGAAACTGAAGGTGATGGTGTCAGTGGTGACACAAAACAAGAATGAGAATGCGCCTCCCCTACATCGGCAACCCTTAACGAACTGTCCTTTGCTAGTTTGGAGGGTCGTTGTAGTTTCTTTACAGCACGTTGATCGGGCCGTGTGTATAAATCTCAACCCAATGCAAGAGTCCGAGAGAATAGTGGGGAAGGGGACGGCACAATATTGCTCCCCTTCTCTCCGTCTCTCGTGTGAGATTCCCTCCCCCTTTGGCGTGATTTTTTATCAGGAGTGCTCTTCCCCTTCCCCCCCAGCAAAGTACTTTCCTCCCCTCTCTTTTTTATTTTTGTGTGCCCACATAGTTTTCTTTCTGGATTTGGTCTTTTTCTTTTTTGCATTGAAAATTCAAGCAATCTCTTTTTAAAACCCCCCACCCCAGGAAAAGAATCAAGATGCAGATCTTCGTGAAAACCCTGACTGGGAAGACCATCACCCTTGAGGTTGAGTCCAACGACACCATTGAGAATGTGAAGGCGAAGATCCAGGACAAGGAGGGCATCCCTCCTGACCAGCAGAGGCTGATCTTCGCAGGGAAGCAGCTCGAGGACGGGCGCACCCTTGCCGACTACAACATCCAGAAGGAGTCGACCCTCCACTTGGTGCTTAGGCTCCGTGGTGGTGGTAAGAAGAAGAAGAAGAAGAACTTCACCAAGCCCAAGAAGAACTCCCACAAGCACAAGAAGGTGCCCCTTGCAGTCCTGAAGTACTACAAGGTCGATGGTGATGGCAAGATCAGCCGCACCAAGATGGAGTGCCCCCACCCCGACTGTGGTGCCGGTATCTTCATGGCTGCCCACAAGGTATTCAATCACAAAAGGAAAAAAAAAAAAAAAAAAACTTTTTTTCCAGGACCGTCAATACTGCGGAAAGTGCCACCTGACCTACGTTCTTGACCAGAACCAGTAGAATGGATCGAAAAAAAAGAGGAAGGGAAAAAAAAAAGAAAAGGGTGGGAAGGGGGGGGGGGGGGAATGCCTCGATCGTGTCAGTGATGGACGGAAGACGGCTTTTCTTTTTTTTTTGTTAACCCATAAAGGACCGCTATTTTTCGTCTAAAAAGTCGATTTTGAACTTTTCGTTCAAATACCAAAATAAAATGGCGAGGGTGGAGTTAGAGGGTGCCCACCCCATGATAGCCTTTTAGAGCCGCAGGAGTGAAAAACTTACAGGCAATATAGCGTTCAGTATAAAAAAAAAGTCGCGCAATAAGGCCCCTCTTTAAAGAGTGGGCATGCAGAGCACTAAAAATGCCTTAGCAGAATTTTAAATTTTTTTTTTTAGCTGAATATTCAGCTCCGGTCCTTTATGGGTTAAGTCATTTTCACTTTTTTTCTTGTTTTTTTTTTTTTTTTTTTTTTTTTTTTTTACTTGCGGTGTCACAACACGGAAAAAAATTTTTCTTTTTTTTTTTGTTCGTTGCTCTAACTCCATAAAAGGGCGGGGGGGGAAACCAAAAAAAAAGAAAAAAAATGGGGGACATGGTGGAATTACCAGACGTGGAGATAAAAGTGGTGATCTTAACAGGGTTCGTCATTACGCTGGATGTGAACCCGAGGGACACAGTGTTGGACCTGCGCCAGATCCTAGGCGAAGCAATGGAGTCTTGCTATGTAACGTCTTACCACGTGTATGACAAAAACGATGAGATGCTTGAGGACTACGACACTCTCGGAGACATTGCGAAGGGTGACGAGTACACGTTGAAATTCAAGAACTACAACGACAAGGAAATGCGGCTGCACGTGAATCATCTACAAGGGCTTTTGGCAGCGAGGCTGGACGAGGTAATGGTGTCGCCAATGCCCACCACCCAGCACAGCAAGGCTCTGGAGCCGCAAAAAACAAAGTCCTATCCCTCCTTTGCAAAACTGATAGGTAACGACGTGCAAAAAATCGCCAGCGACCTCGACGATACTTACCCCGAGCCTAAATCTTCATCACACCCGGAACTACCCGATGCCGGTCCCTTCGCGTGCGCGGAAGATTTCACAAAACCCGTCACCCTCGATGGCTTTTACGAAATGATGCAGCAAATCCCTTCCGTAAAACACGCCATCTCGCAATCCCTTTCCATCACATGGAGCGGGTTCAATCCTCCTCAAAGACACCGCAGGCTGCAAGGCGATCTTGGTTATATTGATTTGCAATTTCAGGGCGGGGCATTATACCAGGTAACGTGCACACCGCATGGTTTCTTCGTGAACCAGACGAAGACCCGATCGGAGCTGAACCCCGCGCCCGCTGCCAAGCCGCATCATTCCGAAACCTTGCTCGGTCTCATCTTCCAATTGAACCCGAAGTACAAAGAAAAGACCTGCGAGCTGTTCCGTGTCAGAGCGTCCTTGCATCCTTTTGAGACAGGCCCAATAGCGGTGCCGATGCACCGTTCCGAGTGGATAGAACCTCAAGACATTCAGAAGCTAGGGGACATCCCCAGCGGAGGGCGTCCTATTGTACAGGACTACCACGTGCCTGTGCGGACATGGAACGACGAGGTGCAGAGGGGTTTGGAGCTGCCGAATGGTACGTTTGAAGAGCGGTTTGTGAAGGACAAGACGCTGTCCCGTTTGCACGCGGAGTTCGTTGATTTTGCAGCGCAGGCCGCGGTAAGCGCTGTGGACGGCCATGTGACGCCGTTAAACCCCCAGGAGCCCCCCGAACAATGGGTCTACCTCATCAACAACACCTTTATATCCCAAGCCGTCGACACAAGGCAGACTTACACCGAGATCGGCGGCAACCGTGCTGCTCGCGTTTTCGCCAAGCAAGACATGCACGGTCTCCATGCCATCAGGAAGCTGAACACAAAGCTCTCGACAGTCTCGACAGCCATCTTTGACTACAAGGGAAAACGAATGGTCTGCCAGACCCTCGTTCCCGGTATTTTAATGCAGAAGGCAGACGGAAAGGTCGCCTCCCCGCAGGTACACGGGCTTGGGGAGGAGAACGAAGGCGCGTACCTCATCGACGAAGTCGTGCAGGATGAACTGAAGAAACTTGCTCCCGCGCTTCACTTGGAGTCCCACATGATGAAAGACGCGGAGGGTGAAGAACACGTGGTGCATGCGAATAGTGAGATCAAAGCGATGCACAGCAGTGATGACCGTCGGTACCTGTTGGAATGCAGCAAACTGACGCCACGTGACGTCAACTGGCCGGACAACTACCTGGCGTTCACACGATTCGAGCTCATCGAGGATTTCATCAGATCAAAGCGAACACACCCTGTCTACGCCGAGATCAATGCTGAGATGTTGAAACGAGGGAGCACCGGCGAGTCATCCGTCGATGGGCACTTCTGGGCGATGGAGAAAAACGCGGAAGCCGACATAGAGCACGTCCCGAAGTTCAACTGCGATATGCACACTTTCATGCCGAACATGCAGCTGACGGACCCGAAGGAGAAGCAGGAAGCCAGCCAGGAAGTTCTTAAGGAGCTCGCAGCATTCTTGAAATCGAAGCTCGCCACCATTGTCGATGAAATCGTAAAGACAGAGGTCGTCGACACAGAGTGCTTGAAGGACGTGTTCCACGACTACGGCGTGAACATGCGGTACCTAGGTGAGGTGATTACTATGCTCCCTGACTGGGCCACGAATGCCGCATCTCTTTGCAGAACCGAGATCGTGTCTCGTATCCTGAAACATAAAATCCGCGACGTGATGCTGGAGAACAGCTTGGAAGACGTGGCCACCCCTGTTGCAGAGCTTCTGAGCAGCGTGCTCGGCGACAAGAAAAAGAAATCAGAGCCAGGAAAAAAAAAAAAAAAGAACAAGAAGAAGAAAACAACCCCAGCTGCAAAAGACAGAGAGGAGAAATGGATCGAAGACGCTGCTTTAAAAAGCTTCAAACATAAACTGGAAGAAGGCTGGATCTCCACCATCGACAAATTCATGTTGTTGAGAGCAGTGTGCTGTAAAACAGGGATCACGGTCAAGCAGAGAAGGTACGACTTCACAGAAGACGAGCCCATCGAAGCAGAGGATATTATTGACATGTGGCCCATCATGCACCACCACCCGCCGTACTTCAGCGCCATGGAAGCTCTGCTGGACAACAGCCAGCAAGAGGGTCCTGAAATAACAATTCAAAAGGTCCGTCAGGCTTTAACACACGCCCATATTGTGGTCGGTGCTGTTTGCACCGAATCCGCTTTATGCTTCCAAGCCTTGGCAAAGATGATGCTTTCTGACATCGACACCGCCATCCAGCACCAGTACAAGGCACTCATTATCAGTAGAAGGCTGCTCGGGCCTACCCACGGAAACATGGTTTCTTTGTTGAAAAACATATCGGTGATGGCTTATATGACTGGGCGGTACTACCCTGCGATCCAATACCTCCGCAGGGCGATGTACCTCAGTCGTGCGCTGTGTGGTGATGTGAGCTTTGATATTTTGTTCACCCTAGCGAGCTTCTACAACGAATCGGGGCACGCTGAGCAGGCGATACACATCCTGAACCACACTGTGGAGAAGGCGACGAAGATCTCGGCTGATAGCGACCAGCTTGCTCTGTGCACCCAGCATCTTTCGCTCGTGTACGGGCACAGCGGGTATTTGACAAAGGCTGTGGAACATCAGAAAAAAGCGCTTGAACTTTTCAACAAAGCCCTAGGGCCTGACAATGCTCAGACAAAGGAAGCTGACTCGTGGTATGGAAAGGAATATTTAAAAAAAATAGCTATTTACTGCCAACAAGTAATGACTTTACCGACACTCTGAAATTACTTCACCACGAGGGGCACAACAGGGTGACAAGGGGCACAACAAGAGAGGGGTTACAAAGGTTACAATACAAGTTGTTTTTCCTCCTTTTGTTGACTAAGAGCTGCCGCTGTCGCTGGCATTGCCACTGTCACCATCTCTAATCAGGCCTTCCCATACCTGGCGCGGCCGCTGGCTCCTTTTTTTCTGCTGCTTCGGTATTTTGAAGTCTTTTGGGGTGCTTGGGTAAGCTGACTAAGTTACCCTTACCCACAGAAGAGTTACCCCCAGAAACTGGGAACAAGGCCTAGCCAAAAGTGGGCAAATTGGGAGGAAAAAGTAGTCCAACTTGGAACTGAGCCGAGGCAAAAGTTGCAATTGAGCTGAACCTGGGGGGAAATAGCAAACTGAGAGGAAAAAGTAGCCCCACTGGGAACCGAACCGAGGCAAAAATTGGCCGAGGCATATTATTTAAGGACGGAAACCCCCTATTACTTCACGGAAAACAGGCCATTATTTCACCGTGAAGTAATGAGATTTAGCGTGAAGTAATGAGATTTAGCGTGAAGTAATGGGCCCCCCAGTGCGTGAAGTAATTTCTGAAGAGTGAAATAAAAAAAAAAAAAAAAAAAGGTACCGTCACTGGGTCAAAACTGCTGTTGAGAAGGCAAAGACTGCCAAGGCCATCGCTGCAAACAAGGCTGCTGCGCCAGCGAAGAAAAAGTAAAAATTTTGTTTTTTTTTTTTGATTTTTTTTTTCTTCTCTTCTTTTCCCCTCCCCATCAACAGGGAATTTCTTCTTCTTTTTTTTTTGATCAATTTTTTTCGGGGGGTATCAAAAGTGTCCCGATTGGGCTGTCTTCTTTTTTCGGGCCATTGCATTCTAAGGCATCGAAGTGCCGTGCACCATACAACGGGGAGCTTTAAGAGACTACCCAAAATGTGACCTCCTAAGAAGTGTGCACTTAGACGGCTTTTGTTTTTACTTCGTTTTTTACTAGATAAAAATAACGGTCGTGCTCCAAACTTTTTTTTGAGGAATGGTTTTTTGATGCTCCCCCCTCCCCCCCAAAAAAAACTTTTCTTTCCTTTTTATATTATTATAGTTCCTTTGAAGAGTCTGATGACTGTCGCTTTACATTTAGTGTTCTGAAAAAGAAAAAAAATCGAGAGGAAAAAAAAAAAAAAAAAAAAAAATACAACACACACACAACTCCACTTTCCCCCCACTTCAATTTTTTTTTGTTTTTTTTTTTTTTGCAAACACGAAAAAAAAAAAAACTTTTTTTTCCCTGAGGTGAAAAAAAAAAAAAAAAAATGGAGCGAAGTAACACGGACGAGTTTGAGATAGTGATGGGTGCCAGTGACTGGAAGGCGTACAACACGCAGGTGAGCGCGATAATAATGGAGTTCAATGAAGAGCACATCCGAGGGAAGGCCAAGGGGCAAGGAATGCTCAACTACATCCCGCTGGGCAATGTGTTCACACTGGAGGTAGAAATGCCCTACGGGTTCCCGGCGGTCCGGCCTATAGTGCGACTATCTGAGCCCGACTTCAAAACCGTCACGCAGAAGCACCTCGACAACGAGGGGTTTATAGTCCACCCAGGCCTCTTATCATGGAAGCACCCCGAACCACTTTCAGAGGTTTTGAGGAAGATATTCACCGATTTAAGTTCTGACCCGCCGAGACCAAAAATCAAATGGGGTTTTGGTGCAGCGAGTACACCTGACTTAAGGGCACCATCGGCACCTACAGAAGCAACACAGCCAACACCATCGAAGCCTAAAATAAACTGGGGTTTCGGATCGGTATCAGCCAAGGAGGTCCGCATGGATGTTCGGACAACGGATGTTAAAGCATGCAAGGTGGCGGAGGCACCACCGATTCCTGCATTGTCAGTACCACTGCCATCGTCGTCGAAAAATGTTTTCAAGCCCTCACCAGTTCCGGTCGAAATTCACAAGAAACCTGTGGAAGAAGTCGCACTGCCCTCTGTTCCCGACGTTCCAAGATCGTTTCCTAGCGTTCAAAAACTTTCTGTGAGGGAGCTTCAAAAAATATCCTCTGAAGGCTTGGACACCGCAACCCTTCGTAACCTCTCTGAGGGTTTCTTCACAAGCTCCGACAATGTCACTGAGAAAGCTGTACTAAAAAGCCAGGCAAACTCGCAAAAACTCGCGGAAGCCGAGGACGACCTCCAACTTTCCCGAACTAAAGTTTTCGATCTGCGTGCAAAACTTGCCTCTCTCAAAGAAGAGCTTGATGTAGTTAGTCTCTGCAAGGCGGACGTCATTGAGTCGCGTAACTCTAACGTGCACTTGACTGCTATCAGAACCGAGGCGCAGGATAACCTTCGAGCAGCTCAAGCTCAATTTGAGAAGTCCCGCGAACCCCTTGCTTATCTGAACTCGGCTTTCTTTCCTCTTGCGGCCGAGTACCACAAGGTCATGCTTTCTATCGGTAGCTCCCAGTAAAAGAGAGAGAGAGGGGGGGGGGGGGGGGGGGAGATGGTGTTTTATTAACTTGTTTCGCATCAATCACAAGATTCGGTATTTTCCTCCACTCCCCCTTTTTCTTTTTCTTTTTCTTTTTTTTTTTTTTACACGTGGAGCTTTTTTTTCTCTTTTTTTTTTCTCTCTCTTTTGCTTTTTTCTTTTTTTTTTTCTGGTTTTCACTTAAACGAGGAATTGCGCTATGCAGGGCTGTATTGAGGTTGGGGCTCCCTTGCCTGCTCTGAATGAACAACGAAAAGAAAAGAAAAAAAAAGGGGGGGGAAGCGCCAAAAGAATGTTTAGAATTTCCCCAGCTGACCTTTGGAAATTTTCCCCAAGATTCTCTCTATAGCCCCTTGGAGCAAGTCCGGGATTGACCAGACCGATGGGCGTAGGTTTTATTATTATTATTATTATTATTATTCAGGGTGACGAACAAGCAAACTGCACGATAGCAGAATCTTGGTTACCCGGGGGCCCCGGCTGGGACTGAGCTGCACACCGCATGTATTGAGGAGACTACGTTCAATGCAAAAGAAAGCCGAAGCTCGGCCGAGGTGCGCCCCCTGGAATCAAGTAGACAGTACCTGTGCAGGGTGCCACCTACACTGATCTCCTTTCTCCTATTTTTTTATTTATTTTATGTTTCTCTTTTTTTTCAAATGTTTGTTTTCTTTTTCTTTCCCCCCCCCCTCTTGGGTTTCCCCTCAATTGTTTAGCGAGAGAAAGAGAGGCATAATATCTAGCAATGTGACGATTTTTTTTTTGTAGTTTTTTTTTTCTCTTCTTATAAAGAAAACTTATGCTCTCTTCTGTTATCTTTTCTGCCTCATTCGTTGTTTGTTCTGTAGATTCTAACCACAAAAAAAAAGAAGAAGAAAAAAAAGAAATCTCCATTTTTTTTACCTTTCGCTTTTCTTTCATGTACCTTTCCCACAGGAATACCATGTGTTCATACAGCGATACTTTGAATGATTATTTAAAAATAAAAAAACTGGGCAGCGGGGCGTTCGGGGATGTCTGGGAGGTGACGAAAGACGACCGGACCTACGCAATAAAGCAACTTACACACCAAACAACCGAACAAGCAAACAAGAGCCTCGCAGAGGCGTTCCTACAAAAAGAAATGGAGCACCCCAACATCGTGAGCTGCCACGAGGTGTTCCTGACAACGGATGAAATGTCTGTGTGCATCGTGATGACGCTCTACGAAGGCACATTGACAGATCTCATTAACAAAAACAAGAAGCTACCCGAGAGCACAGTCCTGCAAATGCTCCACGCCGTGTGCGAGGGGCTGTCCTACCTGCACGAGAATAGAATAATCCACCGTGACGTGAAGCCCGACAACATCTTCTTCAGGACAACACCCGACGGAAGCTTCGAGTTCGTCTTGGGCGACTTAGGGCTCGGCAGGAAAGTCGGCAACACGCTGTTACAAACAATGGCTGGGACACCACTGTTCATGGCGCCAGAATGTTTGTTCGACAAAGGCTACTCATTTAAGGCGGACATGTGGTCTTTAGGAGTAACAGCCTGCCTCTGCATGTTCGGGCAAACAGTGGTGGAGGAATTTACCATTAGCCTCCGATCCGAGGAGCGGGAACAAACCCATCGTGACGTGGTGAAGCTTCTGGAGAAGAACATGCCGTGCGTTGAGCTTCGTACTATGATCTGCAGGCTGCTCAACCCAAACCCGGAGAAAAGACATGCTGTGCGACGGGAACAGGTTCTCTTCTGCGAAAAGCACGGGAAGGAGATGAACCTCGTGTGCTCCATGGCAGGGTGCGACAGGAACCTGCTATGCTTCGACTGCCTTCGAAACGGCCACAACGGGCACATGTTTAACCTCGCCAAGGACATCGAGGAGCAGACCGGGGTGTATCTCAACGACTGCAACGCGAGGCTAAAAACAGCAGAAGCACGCCTGCGAAGCCAAAAATGCGTAGGGGCAATGGCAGACCTCATCCGCACGCAGATCAACGCGGGGTTTCAAGAAGCACAGGACGCGTGCATCGCTGAACTCCAAAAACAGAAACAAAAACACCACCTCAAGGTGGACACCTGGGAGAACAACGCAAAAAAAGAAGCTCGCGAATGCCTCTCACAAAAAATACACCTTCAAAACCTGAAAAACAAAGTGGACAACGCAATGGATCACGGTGGTCCCTGCGAGAAGGCGCATCTGGCCGCATTACTGGAGGAAACCATCGATTCGGCTACGAGAGTAGATCCGTTGGTGTTGTTCCAGAAGAATCTGTGCTTCACCGGACCATCTCGCGATGCTGCTGAAGAAGCTGCTCGGCTGGCTGCGGAAACAGCGGTGATGGAAGTGCAAAACACAAAGACCCCTGTTGAAGAAGATCGCAGCACTGGTGGGATTTCTAAAAGTTTAAAGAGTCTACTTCTCGGACAACACATAGAGGTAGCCTACAACGAACTTGACACCATTGGGCAAGACGGATCCTGTTTGATCATCGATTTCAAAGGAGCACCGAAGATCGAAGTGGCAAGGAAACACATTGTTTTAATATCAAGCTTTGAACACGTGAAGATAAAGGGCGTGGAGCACGATATTGCAGACGGGTTTCTATCTTGCGAAGGGTTCGCTGGTTTGAGACCGAAGATGAAGCATTTGACTATCTCTCTTACTGCCAAGATTCGCATTGGGGACGGCTTTGCGGCAAAGCAAGAAAGTTTGCTTTCGCTTACATTTGATTTAGGTACATCTGCGCATGCTGTGTCCCTCCTACACGGATACGGTAAGAGGATTACCAGTACAAAGGGTGCCAGTATGGCCACTCAGCTGGGGGGTGAGCTCTTGCGGAACATAAACCAGCTCAGCCCGATTTCAAGGTTTGGCAGCACATTCTTAGATAGGTATCGTGCCTTGTCCGGCCCTCTCTCGTTCGTCACCTCCGTCGGGACTAATTTTCTAGGTGGTTGTCGCAACCTGAAAACCGTCGATCTCCGACCCCTCTCTAATATTTCCTCGCTCGGTAACAATTTTTTATCTGGGTGCAGGTCTCTGGAAGTTCCTGACCGATTTTCTTTACCGGATTTGGTTAGGAGGGCCCTCCCAGAAGAAATCTAATTTTTTTTTTTTTGCTATTTTTTCCCCCCCCTTTCAATCTTCAAAAAAGAAAAATGAAGGGAGGGGGGGAAAAAATGCGGACGGGACGAACGGTGAATCTACAATATTCCCGAACGGAAAAAAAAAAAAAAAAAGAGCAAAGACTCGATGCGTGCCAATATTTTTTTGCATTATCGTATCATTGCCCTCCCCCTCCCCTCCCCTACACATATGTTGGCAAAGGAACATGTTTACTGTTTTTTTTTCTTCTGCAACATAGCCCTACACATGTTGATTAAAAGGATAGTTTGTTTATGGTAGTTTTTTTCCGCCTTGTTCCTAGTTAGTAGTTTTTGGAGCTTTTAGACTGAAACAAATAATGACGCATCTATTTCCCTTCCATTCCCCCCCCCCCTTTTTTTTCCCCCGGGTTTTCTAGAAAACCGTTAGCGAGCGAGGATTTTCTTTCTTTTTTTTTTTTTTCCTACGAATTTCTTTTCTGTTTTTTTTTCTTTCTTTCTTACATTCAAATGCATCCTTGTGTCGAACAAAAGAAACTTCTACTGTTATCAAACGAAGCTATTCATAACAGACGTTAGTTCATTTGGCAGGAAATAAATAAGGAATTCGGTTTTTTTTTTTTTTTTTTTTTTTTTTTTTTTTGCACTCTTTCGGGTTTCAACCTATCATTACCTATCTGCAGCATAATCCCAACTTTGCCCAAAAATACCCAGTTTGATCGACGCTTGAAAATAGTCGCCGGAAAAAAAAAAAAAAAAAAAAAAGAAAAGAAAAGTTAGTATCCGGAGTGAACCAGTGTTAGCATTGACCTAAGAGGGTCTAAGTAGATTCTCAAAACACACAAGAAAAAAAAAGGAAAAAAAAATGTTTCTATTTTAATAATTTACGCTATTTTGTAACGCAAAACGAACCTTAACAAACATTTGTTTAAAGTTTGTTTTTATGTGATATTCCTTTCGGAGGGCCCCTTCAAATTTCTATTTCAGGGGTAGCAGGATCTTGGCCGGGTCTAGGCACGCAGCGAAGTCTGTCACCCAGGTACAAACAGACTTTAAAAGATAGAGTTTTAATATTTCACATCCTTTTTTTTCCCCTTCTCTTTTTTTTCTTTTTCTTTGGGTTCTTCCCTTAGATGCGGAAGTTAAACTGAATGCTTTTTTTTTTTTTTTTTTTAGAGGGATCTGTTTCCTTTCTCTATTTCTTTTTCCTTATATTATTTGAATACCATTTAGTTAGGTCTATAGAAAGTCCCTAGAAAAAAGAAAAAAAATTATTTTGGAGCACAAATGAAAAGCAGGACCTGGGTGCAACAACAAAACCGAAGCTGTGATTTTTTTGCTTTTTTTTTTCTTTTCTTCTCTTTCTGTCGTCATGCTGTTCCGTTCCAAAAGAACATGATGACCCCCTCCCCCCATTGTATATCGAAATTTTCGAAAAAAAATTTCCACCCCCCACATTAATTTAGTCGTTCACGACCCCTCCCTCCCTCTTTTTTTTTCCACTAACTCTTTTCTTTTCCCCATTCCCCCCCCCTACTTTTTTATTCAACAAAATCGAATTATTACAAAAAAAACTAGGGGAGGAGCGGGGGCGGGGGGGGGGGGGGGAGGAAAGAAACAAAAAAAAGAAAAATGGATTGGCAAGAGTCAGACTCGAACCCGGGGTCGAGACGGAGCGGGGTGCACGCAAAACTGTCGAAGGGAATGGACAAGATATTCCCTGTAATACTCGCCTTGGAGTCACCTTTTAACGACACCCCTATACAAGGCATATTATCATGGATGGGACTGTTCGTGGAGGCCATGCAACAAATGGCGTTCTGCGTAAACCCGAGGTTCGGCTACACAGCAACGGTACCGAAGGAACTTGCGTTTTTCCTGTATTCTTCTCACATCCCTTTATGGGACAGCCTGTACGTGGACCTACCATATTCTTCTTTCCTCATATGGTACTGGTGTGTGGTAGGCTTAACCCTGATCGTTGTTGCATACATAAGCTGTGGTATAATGGAATATTTTGAACAGATGCAGCACGCGGTTGCCACCAAGGTCTTGGTTCCCTTTGTCCACGTTGTTGTGACGGTGTTCGCCGTGCCTTTTCTTCACGGGCTTGCTGCCAATATGTTCTGCTATGAAAGAAGCTTGTGGGCGTTCCCTTCTGAGCAATGCTGGGAACTTCAATCTACACTTTACTTCTGCTTTTCCATCGCGGTCATGTGCTGTGTAGTGGGTATCATGTTGGTCGGAGCTGCTGGTTTATTTACTGATGATTACGCCGCGAAGTCGATTCTCGCACGCGCGCATGGGAGGATGGACATATTCGTTGTGTTTCAAAAGGCGGCGTTGGTTTTGTTCTACCATCTTCTTCTCGGACCTGGTTGGCGGGCTTCATACTGCTTCTTCGTGATTTTACTGAACACAGCTTGCTTCGCTGGTTACACGTTCGTCCTACCGTACTATAGCATACGAACGAATCAGATTAAAAGCGCGATTCATCTCTCGGTGGCGGCTGCGGGGGCGATTTCGTTCTGCGCTGAGTTTGAAGAAGATGCGTACACTCGCCATAATACAAACACACTGGCGGTGTTTTGCTTGATACCCTTCGCAGCGATGCTGGGATTCTTCATCGGGGGGATGCGCCCGCTGGCGGAATGTCTTGAAAGAATGGACCATCTGAAGCAATTTGGAGAGGTGTACCAACACAAATGTTACTTCCCCACCGGCCTCGTTGATCAAGACCAGTATTTTTCACGCATGAACTCCTTGGAAACGGATATTTTAGAAAGCGGGCGGGCGGAGGGTTTCGAGGACGAAAAATACTCGTCAATAGAAATTCTCATCCCGTACCTCGAATCGGTTCTGCTGACCACCGACGTGGAGGTCGCTACAAGATTTCTCGTGTTGTACAGTTCAGCGACATCATCACCAGCGGGTTCAGAATCATGTGTAACATCCCACATGACAGCCTTCGCGGCCAGAATATTCATTAAAGGAATCGTTCGGTACAAGAAGAAAACGATTGTTCACTTCCACTTCGCGAACTTCGTGAAGACATTCTGCCCGCCGTCGAAGCTCGTCTTCTCGCTGGAGCAATGCGACGCGGTTCTGAAGGACGATCTGGACATCTCTATGAAATTCCAGGCGTACCGCGTCCTCCTTTCATTGCGACTACACCTCGGCATTCACGACCGCTCCCATATGTTCAGCCTAACGAAGGCAAAACGTTGCCACAAGGACGCGTTAAGCGATATGAGCACATTCTGGTTGAAACTAATGGACTCAAAACACGATTTACTATCTTTAGCGTGTCTCACAAATCAGATCACGGAGAAACGCGACAAGGGTCTGCGGGAGTACCAGCGTGCCATCCAAGAAGGATCGACAGACAGAGAAGTTCTCAGCAGTTATGCTTCATTTCTTGAGTCTGTCATGCTTGACAAGAAACAGTCCGAACACATTCAAACTCACATTTCGGAATTGGGCGAGGAGCTTGTGAAAAGCATGATGAGCTCCAAAACCAACGGGAAGGCAACGAAGAAACACGGCATGAGCGACCTCATACCTTCGGAATCAGAGGAATCCGACAGCATGGGTACCAGCGGCAACAATTCCGCTGTTTTCATGTCGAAGTCCGCGATGGTTGCTCTCACACTGGTCGGGCTTATGATCCTCCTTATATTCGTCCTCGGGACCGTCGCGTCGATCTTCCAAAAGAAACATCTTGAGGAGCTGTCTGTAGTGGGCATGGCGAGAACTACCATTCAAATGGCGTCTCGTGAGATTGGGCTCATTCTATCGGTACCATCAACACAACTGTTTTCACATCAAGTCATTCTGCGTACGGAGCTTGATCTGTTCCTCAAAAGCCATAATAAACTGACGTACGGCGATGCTCGTTCCGCGTACGGTCCTATTTTCGATCTCCTGCAAAAACCAAGATACCTGCTCACAGACTGTGAGGACACGTGCCACCGTATCGCCGGGCTGTGGTCCTTCGGGTTGGAAATGGTGTCTACCTTCACGTCGGTCGGGTTTGCAAATGCAAACGGGACCACGGACCCTAGCAGTGTCATCGTTACAAAACGTGATGCGAGTTTTGTCGCGACGAACTCGATCCAGGCAGCCGCGTGGGGGTACAGTGATCTCGCAGGGTTTTTAAAGGAACAAGAAGACGTGTATGAACGTTGGTTCACCGTCGGGATGAGCTTCGCATTGTTCCTGTCTTTCTATGTCATCGTCATCGTGAACGTCGTCTTCAACTTCAATTTTCAAAAGATCGGCGCGAACAAAATGGTTGCCATCCATTTGTTTTCGCTGATCCCGTTCACAACTCAGAAACAACTGCACCTCGCTTCACGCGAAAGGATAAAAGAGTTCGATCGCCAAGCCCGCGAAGCCGACAAAGGTACTGAACAGCTCGATACCGAGGCTTTGGGACAAGAAGACGACGAGGATGAACAGGATGTACAACTCAACAAAGGCGCCAGCATGGTCGGTCCTAATGGAAAACGCCCTAGCATGTCGAGATCGAAGTCTGTACAAGAAGGCGACTCGGGTATTAAACTGACCTCAATCATCGTGAAACATAAGAAGCGCAGCGGGAAGAAAAAAAAGAAGAAAACCGTCACCTTCAACCTCGTCCAAACACAAAATGAAAACGAGCCGAAGGACTGCAAGCCTGCAAAGCTTGTCGAGGAGGCCCTCAGCATCCCCGACATCGATCAGGTCGGGTTGACCGTTGAAGAGCGCATGGAATTGCTAACAGAAGACAACGCGCAAGAAGAGGCCCATGAACGCATCCCCGACGCCGAACCGGAAAAAAAAGCCCCCGCTGGAAGATGGCTTCCCATAATCATCGCAATTCTGTTTTTCGGCATCTTCGGGACTATGTACTCCGTGCACCCTGCGTCGGAAGATCTGATTGATGAAAGCAAGCTTTTCTACGATATTAGCAGGCATCTCTTCGGTTCGTTCGAACACCGTATCGGTCTGTCTCAGGCTGCTATCAGTTCGGCAGCAACGGGGTCACATGATTATTGGTTGGCATATTGGAACTCCCTCGCTTCGCGTGCTCCAATAGACAATAAGGACAACCTCGCACGCGACTTGCGCGACAACGAACTGACTCTGTTTGGAGATGTGTGTCTGCTGTGGGACAACATAGTTGAAACGGATAAAATAGCACTTGCGATCGCCGGGTCTGGATGGGGTTTAGACCCGGACCTGATGCAGCATCTCACAGCGTTGACATGGGGCGCCAACGATGCACTTGGGTACCAAGGCAAAACAACAGATTTAACAGGTACGGCAGACGAGAAAATCGAAAGGGCGTACGGAATCCTGGTGACGAAGAAGTATTTCGAGACGGCGAAAGCGGCGGCGGACAAGCAGAGACAGCTCCTGAAGCTCGCGAAAAAACGTACCGAGTCGCAGGTGGACGATTCGAAAAACAAGATCTCGATCGCGATCGGGTTGTGCTGTGCGATGTACATCATCATCCTCCTCCTCGCCGGGTACACCATGCAGAACAACTCCGGTGCGATCAAAATCATGCTGCTACTATGTATCGTGTTACTTGTCCCACATATACTTGTTTTGAACGTACAGTCAGACCTCAATTCAATTCAATACGATGAAGCAGCCGAAACGCTTCGCGTCCTCACAGATGTGGAACAGTCGTTAACCGACATGCATTCACAAGTGCAGGCTTACGTGCTTTCAAAGGACCGTGTACATTACGAAACATTCTGGAAGCTGTCCGACGAAAGCACCATCGACAGGGAGCTAACATGGATCCTCGGAGCTGCTCCCGACGGCGGGCAGATCCTCCACGACTCCATCCGCAGGGACATCGGCAACCTGCAAAAAATCTATTTCATCATGTTCGAGATGATGTCTTACGAGATGTCTTCCAGCAACTTACCCTTCCGAACGGAGCACATGGGATACCAGTGGAACATCACGGCAGAAGGACGGAGCGTCATCCCGAAAGTTTCATACTCAAACCGGACCCACGATATGCTGTTAACCCCCGATGAAAAAAGTGTTGTCATGAAAGCAACATTATTCAGCGAGGGCGGCACGCTGCTAACCGCAACGAGAAGCCACGTCAACACTCTGTTTCAGTCGTTGGTTGCCAACCAGGTGGACGATGCGATCGACAACAAAGACGGCATCGAAAAGAAAAAACTCGCAGTTTTGATACTCCTGTGCGTGTCCATGCTCAACATGTGTATGATGTCCGTGGTGATGGGAATTGTGGCGACGGACATACGCGTCCAGAACGTAAGCGCAGTGGTTGAAAAAATCAACAAGGTTCTGTTCCAAGGCACCACAATGAAATGCAGAATTGCGTTTCTGCTGGTTCTCAGCGGCGTAACTGTTCAGTACGTCCTCGCGTTGAATCTAATATCCGTCAGTGGCGGGAAGACCATGGAAGACATCAACCTCGCGACAAGCCGAGAATGGACTGTTGCACGATCCGCCATCGCGGCTGATCGCCTGTACCAAGCCTACATCAACGGCGATGTGTCCAGCAATGAAATTTCCGACCCCTACCGTCTCAGGGTGCAGGAGCTTATTCAGGAGCTTTCGGACATCAAAAACAAGCTTTTTCTCGGGTCGACTACTGTCGACCGTATGTACGGGAAGTGGTTGATAAACCTGCAAGAAATCTCAACACTCGGAGCTGACGCATCTGCCACTGCGTCTCGGACCCCGCAGGCCATTCACGAGGAGCTCATAGCTACTATGCGACCGCTCATTGAAGAATTGTGGAAGTCGGGCGACACGCTTGTCTCAGATGTGAAGAAGGATGTGAACAACGCGTGGTTGTACCTGCTTCTATGCTCGTGTGTGATCCTCATCGCAACCTTCCTCCTCGTGAAGGGCGTGCTGAGCCCCGTGGTCATACAACTCGTAAATGAGGAACACGGCACTAAGGTTCTTTTGAAAATGATTCCTTCGAAAGTATTTTTTTTTTCTTTTCCCCGAAAAAAAAAAAAAAGGTAAGAAGCATCGTCCCGAAGATTGCGACGTACCTGGACACTGGCGTCATAACCGATGAAGAGCAGGATAGAAAGCTGCACCCGACGTGCAGCACCATGATACGTTTCAAAGAGGAGTTTAACAAGTCTACCGAAGAGACGCAGCAAGCAGTGGTCGAGATGCTCGAGCGATCTCAGTATGGAAAAGAAATACAAAATGAAATGAAATAAAATAGGAGTGGAATCGTGGTGACGGACGAGGGGGGCATTATCGTGGCCATAAACGAAGCTGCGCTCCGTGTGAGCTCTTACGAGCGGGCGGAGGCGATTGGCAAGAACGTTAGCATTTTCGTTCCATCTGCCATCGCAGGCATGCATCAAAGCTTCATAGAGAACTACTTAGCCTCGGGTGTGGCCCGTGTCGTGGGGAGAGGCCGAGACGTCCTCCTCCAAGACAAGTTCGCCAACTACATCCATGTCTACGCCCAGATCGACGAGCTGCGGCGTGGGCCCGAACTGTTCTTCATCGCGCAGTTGGATCCTTACATCACTGCTCAGAAATAAACCAAGAGTTTTCTTTTTATATATTTTACTTTTATGTACATGAATATAATTTTTTTCTTCCCCATCTCTCTCCCCCTTGCTTTTACGTTTTCACTTTCTTTTTCTTTTCCAAGAAAAAAAAGGATTTTGGTGGAGTGCTACCTTGACACATGAATTGAAAACAAAAAAGTTCGTTTAGTTTCTCAACTTTTATCCCCCCCCTATTGATCCAAACGGAATCATACTTTTTTCTAATACAGGGCATGCTTAAATGTGAATGGCTGCTGCTGCTACTTTTTGCTGTCTGTGAATCATGCTACACTGGATACTCTGCTTATGATTATGTGGACGCTGCCGGCATCCCACAGACGTCCTGCTTTCGGTACTACAACGGTGCTGCAAGAACATGGGAAGCGGCTAAGAAAGCGTGCGAGGGCGAAGGCGGGTCCCTCGCATCAATGGCAACTAACGCGGAAGCGGTGTTCATATCCGCTTTGATAACCCCGAGAAGAGGCGCCCCGTGGGTAGGTGCGAAATACAATGGAGTCAAATGGGAATGGATCGATAAGACGGTGGTCCTCCCGCAAAACAGTACGGTGACAAGCTCGTACAACCCATGGAGGACACACCACCCTGCACAAACCGGCTGCGGGCAGCTTTCCATTGTCGCGTCGCCAGCTTATCAGAAAATGCACGCGAGGAGCTGTTCAGCAGTTTCTTTCTACATATGCCAAGCACCACCGTTACCACCGGCTGCCTTAATCATCACGAGAAACGCATCAACCATGCAAACCAGACGGGAAGACAGCGTCAGGGTTGTGATTATTGATGAGAAGCTCAGCCCCGCCCACGGCATGGATCGCTCAAGGGTCATTGTCGACATTACTAACGCCACGAATACCACGTCTCCAAACGGGCTTCGCTGGGTGGGTTCCACACCGGTCTCTGGTTTCATCCAAGCGAACAAAACGGTTATTCTACGTTGTGTGTCTAGTGGGGAGTACACGGTTAAGCTTTCTGTCACACTTCAGAACGGTTTCGCCACGAACGAGAATTTTCGAAAACGAGCGACCATTGTGTGCGAGCAAAACGCGGAGATTGAGATCTTCGCGTCCTCCGCGTCGTCCAGCACAACAGCCAACGAAAGATGCGTCGACGAACCCGCTACCGCCATCAAAAAAGCAGCCATAGAAGCTTCTTTATCTGCGAATGAAACCGCGTCACACTTCACCGTATGGGCGTGGTGCCCGACTTCGCATTCAAATGTCTATTGGAACACACCTCCTGAGGGTGCGACCGGCGAACCCGAGTACTACAACACAGCCATTGAACAATGGCATCCTAGAACCAACCCCATCGACTGCTTCCCCCACGCGAACGATTCGACGACGTGGTCGCCAGAAAACGGTGGGGAGGTCAACCTCACAGTGGGGTACTCGGAAGCGGTGCTCCTCCGGGAGGTCGTCGTGTTCGTTCCTGTCGACGTTAAGTTCGTGACGAACATCGGCGTCATAACGCTGACCGAAGAGGGCAGGATCGAGGAAAAGAAACGTCTCCTTGCATCAGCACCATCTGGCATCAGCACCGTTCTTTACCCAGCTTCCATAGGCGAAGCTCATCAAATCATGTCAGATACATGCGCCGAGATCTGCAATATGATAGGTGTGCTGTGCATGTCGTGGTGCGTCGATGAGGGTGCAAGGTCGTGTCTCTTGGTCCACGATGTTACAGGGTTCGAGACACGCAGCGGTTCCATGTGTGGAACACCGCTTTCCGGTGGAGGGTACGATTTCTCCGCGGGGACTTTTCTCACGGGGCCCATCATTGATGCGTCTGCGCTCCGTATTCCTTTGACGCTGCCTGCTGGGGTGGCCATCGCTGGGGTGTATTTCATGCTTCCGCAGCCTAGCAGCTTGACAACAACCGCCACGATGACCGATTATTACTACAACGCCAGCAACACAATCGTTTCGAACGATATCGATGAGTACAGCAGCAACAGCAACAGCAGCAGCAATGTCAGCCAGACTGTGTGGATTGACAACGACGCCAACGTGACCAATGTCACGCTCACAGCATCGTCGTCCTCCACAAAGATCGCCACGCCGAGCGTCACCGTGACATGGAGCGAGTCGCGGAGCAGTACATCCAGCGAAACGTTTACCGCACACGACGTGACACCTTCCTCTTCAGCCGCTTCTGCCTATATCGAAGGGAACAGTAGTAACTTAACACTTCCCACATCGACACCCACGGTGGCGGGGAGCTTCACCATTGAGCTCAACGACAGCATAGCTGACGTCTCGGAATGCTCCACACTGCAGTCAATCGTGTTGGAGACGTCGCAAAGCTGTGTTCAAGTATTCAGCTCATCCGCGATCGGTTGGGAGGAATGTAAAGCAGGGGTGGCGGGTGTTGATGGTGAGTACGCGACACTTCGCAACGGGGAGTGTTTTGGGTACACTGGACCATGCTACACCAGGACAACCGAAGGGGGCGCGTACACGGCGAGGCTGGTGTGTGTGAAGGAATGCGAGCGGCTGCCAAGCGTGTTGCTTATGGCCTCGTCAGAGTGCTCTGCAACATCGGCCTTGACGACACCTTACTTAGATATCTGTGCAGACCACGCCTTGCAACTGGCAGGTGATTCATACACATACCACTCGAACAATGGCCAGTGCACCGTGTTTCACGGTGGGTGTGTATTGCGTGACAGCAAGTCTTCAGCTGTGACTGGGAAGCTACGCTGTGGGGATACCACTTCTGTGCGTGGCGGAGGCACTGATGCAACGGTGATCCCCATCTGGTCTGGGAAAGCTCCGGTGACGTGTCCCGGCACGGTTCGCGTCGGGCTGACCAGCACGCAGATGGCTGAACTGTCTTTGGTGCGAACGGTAGTGGTGACGGTGTCTCTACCAGTTTCAAACCCGTTGCTGTATCCATATATTGGGCAGATAGATGCTGTGTCTTTGATAGGCGACATGCAGGACCTCTCCTGGTCAAGTGGTGAACTGTTCTTTCCTATGTACATCGCCATCACGGTGAAGGGGACAGGGCTTTCCCTTTCTACTGATGAGTATTACATCATGGAGGACGCT
This sequence comes from Diplonema japonicum, assembly GCA_964019335.1. Lineage (NCBI taxonomy): Eukaryota > Euglenozoa > Diplonemea > Diplonemida > Diplonemidae > Diplonema > Diplonema japonicum. Next base: position 732,042 of record OZ025651.1, read on the forward strand.
CCAGGTGGTCGAACGGAGTCGGAGCGAAAGGCTGTCTGTGAAACGCTGGTGCCTCCTCGGTCACGTTTCATCACGGGCAACACCACAAACTTGGTGACCCCGGCCGCAATGAGGGGCAGCGTGGGGAGCATAACGTGGTATACCATTTGCTTTGCGCTGAGGGCGATCCAGCCGTTCGTACCTCTCGGGAAGGCGTTAGTGGTGCACCCGCCGCCGGTTCGCATCCAGTGGAAGCAGAACGAGGTTCCCGCCACATCGACATTGGTGGGCGAGGCAACGTTGTTCCACGTGCAGCAAGTCGATTCCATGAATATCTTATCACACGCAGAAGGGCACACCACATTATATGTAGAGGCTTTCAACACCAACGGTGAGCGAGCGAATACGACAATGGTGCTTGTGAGCGATTTTTTTGGAGGGTACGCGTCGTTCAGCGTTATGTTTTACGTGCCAGGAGTCACAAGGATGGTGGTGGGGGCGGTGTGGGGTTTCCATGCCATCGAAGATTCCTCAGTGAACGAGACCGCTATCCTGAACGTGCTGGTGGGTGAACCGCACCATGTGAAATTCGTTTCTATTCCCTCCGCTCTCACCACTGTCACTCAAGTGAAGGTAGTGGTGCATGTGTTCGATATCTACGAGAACCACGTCACCACCGACAACAGCACCACAGCACGACTCACAGTCCCCCGCATGCTCGCCAACGACGGCGGAAAGGTGACAGCGGTCTCTGGCGTCCTCACCTTTTACATCGTCTTTGCTGCGACAGGTGACGCTGAGCTGTCCATTCTTCCCGAGCTCCCTAGTTCTACCTTGGGACAGCCGCAATTTATATCTGTGCCTATCACGGTGACTCCTTATGACGGCCCTGCGTATCTCAGTCCTGGCATTCTGACGCTCACCCTTCAGTTGGGGATCTCGTTCAGCTCGTTTAGCAAGAGCCTTCTTTCCCAACATGTGGCCAGTGTGCTCAATAAACAGTCGTGGGAGGTCTCTGTCTCTAGCCTCATCCTCCCCACGACCACTGGGGAATTCACGGTGCTCGTCGACGTCATCATCCCAGCGGGAGCAGCTGTGTTCCCGTACCGTGTGGCCGCTGCCGACATGGTGAACTCCGACCTGGCGAACCCAAGCTCACTATTTCACACTGCGTTCGACCTTATAGGTGTGAGCTATTCGGTTACTGAGAAGAACGTGGCCACGGAAGCACCGGTCGTACTGCTTCACCCGCCGCAACAACTTAAGGAGGGAAGCAGCATCAAGGTGAGTGGCGCCAAGAAGCTGATCTTGCGGTCCACAGTCAGCCATCTAGCTGACTTCACACTGAAATGGGACTCCGGAGAGCTAGACCTTCCGAAGTTGGACTCTGAAGGGCTTGTTCTCGCTGGGCTCAATGATTTGTCGCTGGTGCTGGCACCCAACGTGATGTGCAACGGGAAAGTGTACTACTATAGCATGACCGCGACAGATGCTCAATCAGCGGTGAGGAGCGCATGTGGGCCGCTCACGCACGATAAAGGGCTGAGCGATCTCCCGAGCACTTGTGCTATCACATTGGACACAAGTGCAGCAGATCAGCAGGCATGCATGGATGTAGCCTGGACCTCTGGTGGTGACTATGTAACGTACCACAGCATCACCACGCGGTGCAGAATCTACGCTGGAGATTGTCCCTCCACTTCGTACCCCGGGGGCATGACTCTCTCTCTATGCGGCAGGAAGGTTCTCCAGTCCACTGCTTCCATATCTCTAGTAGTTAACTCGCCACCACGTTCCCGCTCTGGCGCCACGGAGATTGAGGTGACACCGCGCAGCGGGACAGCTTTGGCAACCACGTTCAACTTCTCGGCATGTGGTGGGGAGTGGGATGACGAAGCAGGCGACAAACCTTTGAAGTACAAGTTCACATACACGAAGAAGATATCCGAGGCCAATGCAGCAAGGGCGGTGAAGGAGACGTACATCAGCGGGATGCATGGAGACAACTGCACAGTGGACCAGGAGCAGGCTTCGGCAAGCCTTGATGACTGTGTAACAGATGCACTAGCAGCAGGGCATGACTACTACGAGTACGAGAGCAGTGGGAGCCTCTGCAGGTTGCTTGTAGGACAATGCAGACCTGTCATCCCATGCAGCGACGCGTGCTCCTGTACCGAGTTGGACAACTCAAATTCTACAACGCCCAGCGACACTGTCTCTGGCATCATCGCAGGCAGGCCTGTTGTTGTGCGCAACAGTGAGCAGTGCTACGTTACAACCACCCTTGCTGAGGGGGTTTTCGACGTGATAATGTGCGTCAGCGACTTATGGGGTTCCCCAACATGCGTCCCTCCTATCACAGTGGAGGTAACGATGCCCGAGCCCGACCTGGATCTCTTAAGCAATGCTTTGGGTGCAGTCGATGTTGCAGACCCACAAGCAGCACTGCTGTCTGTGCACTTGCTCACGGACTACATCAACAAAATCAACGACACGGGCAGCACTGGTACAGGGTCGCGCACATCGTTCAAGAAACAGCTGCTGACGTCGATGCAAAGCAGCAGCCCTGGTGCAGACCTCATCGGGGAAACATGCGACTCGGTGTCTGCACTGTCTGCCAACCCCGATGATCTGGATGATTCAATGCGGGAAAACACAGCGTTGTTCCTAGCGGACAGTCTTTCAGCAGCAGCGGGAGCGGACGTGGCGATAGAAGCATCTGCCGGCGTGGCTGCTCTTGAAGGTCTGGGGTCTGTATTGTTTGGCGAGCTACCAGCTACCCCCGACGGTGCAGCCGCAGCGCGGGTGTCTCGGATCCTGTCAGCACAGGACGACAACGCAACCGCTGCATCACCTGAGGAGACCTATGCCGCCAACGACACCAACAGCACCAATGAGCCGTCCGACGCACAGAAACGTGCTGCTGCCATTGACACTGCAATCACTAACTCGCTCGGTGCACTCAAAAAGGGCCTCCTGTCGGGAACCGTCGCTGGTGAAAAAGCTGAAACTATCGCCACAGGCGGCCTCTCTATGACCGTGCAGCGCACAAAGGGCCCGCCTTCGGCACTGTCGTCGGCGAAGGCAGCTGTCGCGATACCAAGCACGTTGCAGTCGGAGGTGAACGGTGCCGGCGGCGAGGTGGATGCTCAGATAACCGAAGTGGACAACGACCCCAAGGCCGTCATCAGCGGAAGCCCTTCCATGTCGCCTGTAGTAGGCTTCACGATGTCAGCCGCGGGCGGAGGCGACCTTTCGATAAAGCAACTCACGCAACCCTTGAGAATCACAATGCAGACTGCTATCACCAAGCAAGGTTCTCAAGACCCTTTGGCAGTAACGGCTGTGTCGTGCAGGTGGTGGGACGAAGCATCGGGCACATGGTCGGGGAGCGGGTGCCGTTTAGTCGTCGATGGTGTGAAGTACCGCTGTGGGACAAGAAGCAATGGGAAACCGATGTGGTGCCAGAGGGCACCTGGGGTCCATACCGACCCGATTGTTGCCGAAGCTGCAGCGGCACGCAGCAGACCTCAAAAGGGCCGAGTGGGCAGAGTACTGGAAAGCGATGCACCCACCTCATTGAGGGTGCTCATCTGCGAATGTGACCACGCGACGCAGTTCTCTGTCGGAGGCCTCGCCGATTTGAAGCCGAAGCCCAACTTCCCGACGCTGGACATCACGGACCTATCGCAAGTATCGGGCGCCGTGTTGATCGTAATCTGTACCTTTGCTGGGATCGTAGTTGTGTCTACGGCAGTTCTCTGTGTGAGGGATATAAGAAGCATCGATCTGGGGAAGACAGGCCAGCACATGGAAAACATAAGGGAGTTCGAAGGCATTCAGAAAAAGAAGAAGAAAAACAAACAGCACAAACGGCAGCCGAAGGAAGACAACACCGCGGACGAGGCCGTCACGCGTGCGGTGTTCGCACAGCCGTTCGTGTTGGACCTCTCCGATGCAACGGCCAGTAAATTAAAGAATTTCGGGAAGCTTTACATGCGGATATGCTTATCTTCTCACATATGGTTGAGGGCGCTGCTGAAGCAGGCAACGACAACAAGAAACTTTGAAAGCCACCAGAAGGCTTTGGTGCTGTACTGCCTAATCGCTGCGGCACTCTTCGTGAACTCTGTGTGGTACCGGCACCCTGATGAAAACACGTCCCTCATCGGACAGCTCAGCAATAACGCATACGCAGCCGCGTCCACCATTGCGGTGCTCCTGCCTTCGGCTTTTGTGTTGTCACACTTCTTTGTGTACACACCTCCGTTGGGAACTGGCAAGAAGGGTGCTCTGTACGCCCCGATAACTACGAAACCAGACACAGCTCCCGACATTGCCGATGTGAAGGAGGCTGTTCTCGCAGTGATCGCAACTGGATGTTCAAGATCGGGTGAAGCGAGGTTTGAGCTTCCTTCGGACGAAATGAACCTCGTCATCAAGGAAGAGGTCAATCTGGGAAGATTGCACTGCGCGGTTACGATGGCGTTGCTTCAGGACAACCTCATCGATCTGAGAGATCCGGAGGTTGAGCTCGGCCCGTCGCTCGTGAACTCTGCCGTTGAAAAAATCAAATCCGTGTACATAGGCTTGATGAAGGAAAAAAACGCCGACTTACAACTCACGATGCAAGTCGTCCGTGACAACACCATCCAAACTATCGTGGTGACCGACTTAGACGCACAGTTCGAAGAAGAACTGAAGGCTGAGTCTCTACGAAGCAGATGGCTGCCCGCACTACGCTGCCTCTACAGTTGCCGTTCTGCGGGAAGTGTCGGAAAGCTCTACATGCCTCACCAATACCAACTGGCTTCCTGCTTGTTCCAAATGGCGTTGATTGGAGACAACCCGGACCTCTTCACCTTAATGCACCGTGTCGATGCCTCTTGTTTAACTGTCAGGGAGACCGTGAAATCCGTTATTGCGGAAAACCGGATAGGACGTGCATGGGCCATGTACTATGCTAGAAAACACCTTCGGATACAAGCGTCCTCCTTCACACGGCTGCATCATATGTCGCTCCCCACGGAGCCCGAGGAGCTCGAGCTTATCTTCGGGTTGCGGAACCCCATCGACCCAGCGTTTCTAGGAGGCGTTCCTTACATGTCAAAAGAGGAAACCTGTGTTGAGAACGGAATTGTGTACAAATGGGTGGACGCTGTAGAAGAAGTGGCAAAAGCATGCTCAGGGGAGGGCTCGTTCCTCAAGGCTGCGCACATGTTCAGGCATGCAGAGCTTGGAGAGGATGACATCCACGAAGCGCGGAAACAGTGGCAATCCGTGGAAAAAAGAGGCTGGCGGGACCTGGAGGAAATGGATACCGACGCAAGGAGGGATTCCCTGTTGGGGTCGGACTGCTCCGATGACATCCTGGAGAGGGCACGGGACGTGAAGGAGGCCGTTGCTTTCGAGTGCAACGACGTCGCAGAGCCGCCGAAGAGCACCGCGGACGCGAAGGGTTTAGGAATATTGTTGAAATTCCGTTCGGGCAACCCGGAAACTCTGAAACAAACGCTTGTCGAGGCGATGGCCGGGATTCTAGTCTCCGACGGCGACCCACTGCAGGAAGGAGCGAGAACGAGAAGCATCGAATACGGCCGGTTGATGGCGAGAAACTACGCGGTTCTCGTGGGCGTCTCACCGAAACGATTTTGCTCCCTCTTCACCGCAGAGGAACAGGGCGAGATTTTAAAAATCGCCCCGGGGAGGATCTCGGTGGGCTGCAATGTAATCATCGTGAACTGCGAAGACAAGCTGAGAGAGCTCTGCGGCGTCGAATGGAACGAACTGAAAACCCCATACGTCGGTGGAGAAGGACGCGTCGTAAAAATTTTCGAACCGGGCGACTACGCCACCTCAAGATGGGTCACCGTTGTCTTCGGCGACAGACAAGAACGATTATTCCCGGAAAAGGCTGTGAAGGTTACAGGAAGAGAGGAAATGGAAACGATGCTTCTACACATCACCACAGGGCGTATCGACAAGCTGAACGACTACGCGAGGAGAAAACTGCACATCAACAAGAAACAGGTTGGAAACAACATCTTCAACCCACGAAAGGTGAACCTACACCTCACATACTCTCTTAATGTTCTGTTCCACGCTGACATAGACGAGAAGGTCTCGAAGTACCCATCTGTTGAGATCAAAAGGGGCGTGCTGTACTGTTGTTCACCGTTGAACCGAAGAGGGTTCTACGCGTCGCCGTTCCACGCTCTCACCCGGCGGGGACAAGCGGCCCTCGGATGCAGCAAGGGAACAGGCACGAGGCTCAATCCGTTCATTGGTCTAGACGCCGCCATCACCTACGCAAAGGCGGGCAACGCTTTAGTAATGATGCCCGGAGTGTTCCCTCCCACCGTCCTCCGTGGTGTCCATGCTGACAAGGACAAACCATTATGCATCATCAGCCTCGATCACCACCGCGGGTTGAGACAAACGGACGTACCTTACGAATCGTTCAAGTTTCCGTTCAAAACACCTGGATCGGTTCCCATCAACATGGTCATGCTTCGTGACAGCGCTGCGGCCGCGATGGCCGTCGACGACAGCCGTGCACAACCCGCAGTTGTCGAGACCGATGAATGTGCGGAAGAGGAGTCCCAGACTGTCGTTGATTCCGAAATCGACGTGCGTGATGATTACACTTGTAAGTTCTCAAGCGTGACTAAAGATGAGATGGGTAAGACGCCTGCTATGAAGATCACAGATTGCAGCAATATTTTATTGTGCGGGATGCAATTTACAAACGGTTACATTGGTGTCGATTCGAGGAATGCTGAGTTGATTGGAATTCGAAAGTGCGCGATGACGGAGGTCACGCATGGGTTTCTTCAGTCGGCGGTCGATCGTCGTCTCGGCCTCGCCGCTTCCAACACAGTCGTTACCGTTGGAGCCAGCAGGCTTTCGAAGTGGTTCCACACACAAGACTACCCGTTGCAGTGGGCGGTTTTTGGGTACATATCTTGCGTCTTGTACCTTGCTTTTTCCATCATTCTCATAATCCTGCAAACCGTCACCTTCAACAACAGCAAAACAACAGGGTGGCTCACTGTGACGGGGATCTCGCTTTGTGTGGATATTGTGGTCACCCGGCCTATTATATCCCTCTTTAAAACGTGTGTGAAGTTGTTGTTCTCCGGCTTCGGTGCGATCCTCGGCGTGCTGGGGTCTGTCGAGAGCATCAGAAACGATATTTGAAAACGGGTGATGATGGTGGATCGAATCTTCTTCTCTCTCTTTTTTTTCTTTCTTTATTTCCATAAAGAAAAAAAGACTCACGAGAAAGAGGAAAAAAGAATTGTTTCCCAGTTTTTTTCTGGTTTTTCCATTCCCTCTTTTCTGTTACCGCCGTGGGGGGGGGGAAGAAAAAAAAAGGGGCAAAAAAGTCAACGTTTACACAGGATGAGGCCAATTAAAATAATATTGGGGACCAATGTGGCACACAAAAAGGAAAAAGTGAACCCGGACCAAGAAAAACGTGATAAAGGCGCCCTGTGGAACGGGTGTTGGGGTGAAAAGGAGGATGGGGAGAGTCCAGTAAGAACAGATATAAAAAACACGGAAGAGCAAAGAAGCGAAGGGCCGCCAGTGCTGCCGACGAGACTTCCACAGGCCACAAACGGACGTACCTTACGAATCGTTCAAGTTTCCGTTCAAAACACCTGGATCGGTTCCCATCAACATGGTCATGCTTCGTGACAGCGCTGCGGCCGCGATGGCCGTCGACGACAGCCGTGCACAACCCGCAGTTGTCGAGACCGATGAATGTGCGGAAGAGGAGTCCCAGACTGTCGTTGATTCCGAAATCGACGTGCGTGATGATTACACTTGTAAGTTCTCAAGCGTGACTAAAGATGAGATGGGTAAGACGCCTGCTATGAAGATCACAGATTGCAGCAATATTTTATTGTGCGGGATGCAATTTACAAACGGTTACATTGGTGTCGATTCGAGGAATGCTGAGTTGATTGGAATTCGAAAGTGCGCGATGACGGAGGTCACGCATGGGTTTCTTCAGTCGGCGGTCGATCGTCGTCTCGGCCTCGCCGCTTCCAACACAGTCGTTACCGTTGGAGCCAGCAGGCTTTCGAAGTGGTTCCACACACAAGACTACCCGTTGCAGTGGGCGGTTTTTGGGTACATATCTTGCGTCTTGTACCTTGCTTTTTCCATCATTCTCATAATCCTGCAAACCGTCACCTTCAACAACAGCAAAACAACAGGGTGGCTCACTGTGACGGGGATCTCGCTTTGTGTGGATATTGTGGTCACCCGGCCTATTATATCCCTCTTTAAAACGTGTGTGAAGTTGTTGTTCTCCGGCTTCGGTGCGATCCTCGGCGTGCTGGGGTCTGTCGAGAGCATCAGAAACGATATTTGAAAACGGGTGATGATGGTGGATCGAATCTTCTTCTCTCTCTTTTTTTTCTTTCTTTATTTCCATAAAGAAAAAAAGACTCACGAGAAAGAGGAAAAAAGAATTGTTTCCCAGTTTTTTTCTGGTTTTTCCATTCCCTCTTTTCTGTTACCGCCGTGGGGGGGGGGAAGAAAAAAAAAGGGGCAAAAAAGTCAACGTTTACACAGGATGAGGCCAATTAAAATAATATTGGGGACCAATGTGGCACACAAAAAGGAAAAAGTGAACCCGGACCAAGAAAAACGTGATAAAGGCGCCCTGTGGAACGGGTGTTGGGGTGAAAAGGAGGATGGGGAGAGTCCAGTAAGAACAGATATAAAAAACACGGAAGAGCAAAGAAGCGAAGGGCCGCCAGTGCTGCCGACGAGACTTCCACAGGCCACAACCGGTGGGAAAGCACCCTGCTCCAGCGATAACGGAAGCGACATCCAAGAAACTGAGGTGATCTTCACACCTTCAGATGTAGGAACTCACCCTGTGCATCATATAGAGGATCGTGATGAAACCAGCAGCCCGTCAGAACAGCCGAGCCCCCATTCCAGCTCCTGTGACTCCCTCGACGACCAGCTCAGCCAAGAAGTCGAACAGACACCCAAACGAATCATTTCCGAGAATGCCGTCAGGATCCCGGACCCCTCCGCCATGGCCCGTCTTGCTGTCATCATCACCACAGCAGAATCCGAAGTTCTTGCCAAGAGGTTCTGCACCCAACACACCGAAGGCGTGCATGTGGACGAGGAAATGGTTAAAACCCGCAAACCCGACGACTTGTTAGCACCCTTGCTCCAAGAGCCTGAGGAAAACCCCTCCGTCGCTGTGAGCCCCATCTCGGAAATCAGTGCGCACAGCCATCTCTTCGATCTGTCGTCTGTAGCGTCCTCGCTCAACGCCGAGGCTGAGGGAACGGTCTCGCTCGATAATTTACCTCCATTCACAAAGGCGATACCCCGCGTGCTTCTTCAAACTGGGTTGGGGCTTCCTTTGGGGCTCGTGTCGGAGACACGGGTTCCTCCTATGATCCACCCACCCCCCAACACACCTGTGAAAGGCAACAAACCGTCGATGCCGCAGTCGGTGTTGTTTAGAAACAGCTTAGGAGTTGCTGTGGAGGGCATCGCAACGGAGGTGAGCAACAGCCAGTCGAAATACGGCCCCCGCCCCGGGGAGCTGTTGAAGCTCCCTGTATGGGGCCGGCTTCTCGATTGTAAGAAATACGCCTCAGATGTTGTACAAGAAGTCATGTCTTGCAACCCCGAGGTGACGGTTGTTGTGGAGGATGAGGAGGCGGAGATACTGCTCCACCTGCAGTACGTTGCACCTGACGGGACGCACCTCCCCACGGACACCAGGTACCAACGGGTAAGGCTGATACGCGAAGCGTCCGCAGCTATTATGTCACATATGTTTACAGGGGATTTGCCCTCTTCGAAGGCGGTGAACCCAGCGTTTCTTTTGGCACACCTCGACCCTAAGGTACAGTGGAAGTACCAGCAACGACAGTTTTCACACAAAATCCAAACAACCGGGTGCAGAGATCTCATCGATCGAGAGTGGGACACACCACCGGAACTGCACCCGCGGTTGCTAGCGCAAGCGAAGTCCTGGGGCAATGCAGTCTTGAAGACATTCGTGCACCCAAGGGATAACAGGGTCACCAAAAAGATTTACATCGAACTGATGTCGAGGGTGTATAACGCCCTGCTCCCAAGCAAAGCATGCGTGTTGGGACGGTCGTTGGCGATGCAGGACTGGGAGGAGGACAGCTTCGAGACAGCAACACCAGCAGCCTCGTGCTCTTCTTCATGCAAATCATCAACATTCACCATCGAGGGCCATCGACGAGAATACTTAACCATCAATGAATGGTACACCGTACTGGTGAAGTGTGTCTCGGAGTGGTCGGACGAAGTGGAAGAAGCACACACATTGCTAGTCAGATTGAAGGACAAGGTTATGATCGATCTTAAGAGGGAGAAGGCGGAACACTACGCGGCATTCGCTGTTCCCAGCACAACACCAGAAGAAAAATCCCCGCTTCTCCAGTTATTCTGCGAGGGTGTGCCAAGCCCGATAATCCAGGGAAACCCACGGCCCTGCAGTGTGGGAACTCACACGAATCAGAAACGGCAAACTTCGTTCTCAAAGAAACAGCTGTCACGACCCGTTCGCGGGGCCCGGATCTCTGTTGAAATCAGGCCTCAAACAGCGGCACCCCACGTAAACAGCGAGCTCAAAAGGGAAAACCTTCTCAAGGCGGTCACGGAACGACGCAACGCAACACGGAAAAAAGAATTCCATCGCAAACACGACATGATCAAGAAAACAGAAGAAAAGCACAACCGGGCGAGACAACGACGGCTACAAATAACCGCAGGTGTAACGGACATCTTGTTAGAGGAAGATTCACCTGTTACGACCTGCAACGACAAACCAGGAAAACAGGACGAGGAGGTGCAGCAAGGAAGCTCGTTAATCCACGACGGACTTATCATACACAAATTCGGGCAACAAGATGTCGAACCCTCATTGTTCCGCTCGGACCCATCGCATGCGGCCGTGGTCCGGTCGGTACTAGCGGGGATGGAAGAGTATGGTGTCCCGAAGAACGATGAGCATGACAAGTCCAGCCAAACGCTCCATAGAAGTGGTGGTACACAAAGTATACGGAGGCACAGTTTTCGGCGGCTTCGCACGCGTGACAGAGAGGGAATCGAGAAGTTAATTATACGACGCAGCGCCGTTGAGAGCATACCCGAACCCGACCTTGCACCCACTACCATCCTCACCAAACGGCATACTTGGAAAGGTCTCGACAGTTGCATGCAGCGTACCGTTGTGCGCACCGCCGCTATTTTAAACACCGTGCCTGGGCACGACCTGGCCCCCGACCATTCCTGCAAAACCCTCGCGTCGGCCATAACACCCTTGCAACGCCTTCGAGGACCCGATACTGTGTTTTGGTGATTTACATTGCCCTTTCTTCTCCCTGTCGGTGTCTTTTCTTCTTTTTTTCTTTTCTTCTTTTTTGCCGGAAAAAAAAAAAGGAGGAGGGGGGGGAAGGTCCCTACACAAAAAAAATGTCGGACAGGCTTGTGGACGGCATCAACAACACGGGGGATGTGTCGCGGAAACTGGATGAATGGAGGATGAGCCATCCGCACTATGGATGCACCACAGACAGGGCATCGAAAGGGGTGATGGTGGTGGTGGTGATCGCGCTGATCGTTCTAACATACCTCCCGTACGTAATTCTGAACGAGAACCGCGGCTCTGCAGGGGTGCTGTGCGTCGTCATCTTTCACATACCCTTCTGCTTGATGCTCGGGTCGTATTTTCAAATCGTAATGATAGACCCCGGGACAGTGCCGAGGTGGTGGCACGACGCAATCGCGGCAGAAGCGGCAAGTGATTACCAGGTTTGCAGAAGGTGCAATATGCATAAGCCGCCTCGTGCTCACTTCGATTCTATTTCGGAGCGGCTGGTGCTGAACATGGATCACTTTTGCCCGTGGGTAGCCAACACCGTTGGTTTTTACAACCGGAAGTTTTTTGTGCTGTTTATAGGGTACACCTTTGTACTTTGTACCTGGGTCTGTATCACCATGCTCGTTGTGTTCCATGAGCAGCTGTTCCCATTCTTCGGTTCTTCCTCGTCATCGTCGACCCCCGCCGACGATGGGGATGACAGCGTTCCGCATCACACGCGGATTCTGTTCTCCGCGTCATTCGTGATAAACTGTTTGTTCTCGCTGATGCTGTCCTGCTTCTCTTACTTCCACTTCAAAATGGCCTACAAAAACGAAACCACCATCGAAGGCGACACGCTTCCCCAGTTCCACCTGACTCCGAGGGAAAATTGGTGCCAGGTATTTTCTTTTGGAAAAAAAAAAAAAAAAAAAAAAAAAAAAGGTTTTTGGGAAAAACCCTTGGTATTGGTTCCTCCCCGTGTGGGGAGACGGGCCTGATGGGGACGGGATACGTTGGACGCTGGCAGGTGGGAAAATAGATGGTCTCCCCAACAGCAGGCAGGACGAGTCAAGGGGCACGGAGCTGCTATGAAGAATGACTTTTTTTCTCTTTTTTTTTTCTTCCTTTTGTTTCCGCCGCAAAAACCACTGATTTATCGGAGACCGTCACACACCCCCACTCCGGGGAAGGGGGGGGGATAATAGAGAGGGGGGGGGGGGGGGGGGGGGGAAAGCCCCCTTTTTTTGTGCAATAAAAAAAAGTTTCGGGCTTCGTTACAATGCTCTTCTTTCTGGTTGGCGCCCCTCAAAAATTTTTTAGAGAAATGCATATCCGTTCTGTAATTCTCCCTCAAAGGTACCATATCTACACGGGAGAAAGAAAGAAAAAGGGGGAAATGTCGTCGCAAGCAGTGTTTCAAGCAGCAGGGAGAAAATATGCACCAGTACCGCCAGCACATGAGTTTTTGAAAACCGAGGCGAGAAAAATGAAAGCGGAAGGTGCGATACTCCACATGGGGAAGAAAGCTGCGGCTGGAGTGGCGGCTGGGAGTGTAGGAATGTGGGTGTTGTGCGGAAGCATTGGGGTTCTCTGCGTAGCAACCATGTATGTGTGCAAGCAGCAGTACCTCGTGGATTTGGAGAATGAGAAGAGGCTCAGAGAGATAGAGCGTCGAAGATTCAAAGAATTGGGTGATTTTGATGATGAAAGCACGGAGCTCCTCGAGAGCGCCATCGCTGAAGGGCAACGAATCGTCGACTCCACAGGTAGCCCGGTGTGCGGGGCGTACCCTCCCCCGACTACCGCATCGTGGAAAATGTCCCTTTCCGACAAGCCCTCCGGCCTTGTGCCTCTCCATTAGACGCTACACGAAAAAAGAAAAGAAAAAAAAAAAAAAGAACCTTGCCCGGACGCGAAAAAAGACTAGGGGGGGGAAAAAAAAACTTTATTACCCTCTCCCTATTATTATTTTTTTCTTTTTTGTGCATGGTGGATCATCTCCAGGCAAAAAAAAAAAAAGAAATTAACCATGCCACCGAAAATCGAGTGCGACATCGTCATCGGTCCGGGTGTCAAGATGAACAACCTCAAGATGGTTCAAGGCGATGATGCAATGATAGAGAGGCTCAGCAAACTGGAGGGGAAGGAGGTTTACATCAAAGGCGACCCATCAGAACCCGGAATGGTTATGTGCACGGAAGACAGCACATATGAGATCACTACACTGGAAACAACGAACTCCTGCATGCTGTGCAAGAGGCAGGACGGCGAGGATAAGATTATCCTGGGCATGGCAGACCACACCGCAGTTGTAAAAAGAATCCCCGGATGCATCGCAAGCGACCTAAAAAAACTTCTGGAAAAAGGTCGATACAACACACAACAAATCGTATCAAGGCTCAAAGCGTCAGAAGCAGAGATAAAATCAGCATTACACAACTCCCCCGCGGTGTTTCATGAAGACGCTTGGGTACTGTGTGACAAAAGTGATACTGAACACGCTCTGGAAACCCTCCTCCGCATTGGAGATGCCGTAATGGACCTCGACAGATTCACACAAGAAGAATCTATCGAAAAATTAAAGGAATATCACGAGGAAATCGTTCTGTTGTCCGTTGTAAAATCTTTTTGCACGGAGGCAGATGACAAACCGTTTTTTAAAGTTTCTGCGGAAAAGGTTGCGAGATGCTATGCGGGGCATTTGTTCGCAGCAACACCAACCTGGCCCTTGGAAACGTTTATGTCGGAATGGGTATCTTGTTGCCCCGCGTTCGTTGTCCCCACCGAGACCATGCTCAAGGGTTTTGCGCTTATCAAGCCCGCGAAGCCCGAGAGAACAATTACGTATTTTCCGTCTGTCGATCTGCCGGGGACCCCCGAGGAACGCTTCGCCAAGCTTTTCGACGCGATGCCCCAATGGGAACCCGAACTCTTGAAGTACTACATCCAGCCCTTGGTAGGCCCGGGAACCGCGGAGGCCCAACTCATATCCAGATACACAAGAGAGTTCACAATCGGCGGGAAACAAATGTACGTCCCGTTCTAGAATTTCCCCCCCCCCCCCCCCCTTGTAGAACTTAAAAAAAACTTTTTTGAATCGCAGAGCTGGGGGCTTAAAAAAAAAAAAAGAAATGTCCGGCAAGAAGCGTGAGGCGAAGACGATCCAGGTGTTCTTCCGACTGAGGCCGCCAAACGGAGGGGAGAAGGAGCGCAAGGAGAACTGCAATGTCGTGAAGCTCGAGAAGGACCAGCAGACTGTGATCCTTGGGGAGAACACAAACCCTTACAACTTCACAAAGACATTCGGGGGAGACAGTAAGCAGACAGATGTCTTCGACAACGTGGCCCGTAAGGCCGTGGAGGACGCCTTCGATGGGTGTGTAATAAAAAAAAAAAAAAAAAAAAAAAAAAAAAAAAAAAAAAAAACAGATTCCACGGTCTGATGTTTGTGTACGGACAGACAGGCACAGGGAAGACCTTCACAATGTCGAACCAAACAAAGGGACAAGAAGGAATGCTTCAGCGATGCGTGGACCTTGTCTTCAACAAAATCAAGGACGACAAGAGCGGGGATTACGAGGTGAGCTGCACCTTCATCCAGATCTACCAGGAGGTGATTGAAGATCTCCTCAGGGACAAGCACGACCCTGTGGACAAGAAGGGCATCATGATCCGTGACGATCCCAACATCGAAGGAGGTGTCTACCTCTCCCCTGTTAAACAACTGAACTGCTACAACTCCGGATCAACTGCTCAAGAGGGCATCACCAACTCACTGAAGATGTTCCACAAGGGTGACAGCAACCGATCTGTAGGGTCGACAGCCATGAACGCTGTCTCCTCCAGGTCGCACACTGTCTTCACACTGTACATCACAAGGCGGAACAAGATGACGGAAGAGGACTACGACGATGACACTGCGAACAAGGAGGAGTTCAACGGCCGACTCATTCTTGTCGATCTTGCTGGGTGCGAACGACAGAAGAAGACAGGGGCTGGTATGGTGCAACGAACAAAGGAAAATAAAAAAACCCCCAGGTGGTGAACGTCTCACTGAAGCCAATGCCATCAACGGTTCACTGCTTGTCCTTGGGAAGTGTATCAAGGCCTTGACCGACCCGAGGCAGTTCGTTCCTTACCGGTATGAAAGGGGAGAGAAACAAAGCACACACCACCATCACAGTGAGTCGAAGTTGACACGTATCCTGCAGTACTCCCTTGCGGGGCACGGCAAGACCACTATTGTCATCACCGCCGGGCCTAGGTATAGAAAAGGAAAGCAGAATAAGTAAAAAAAATAAACAGTGAGCGCAACGCGGACGAGACAAGGTCGGCGATTGAGTTCGGGCAGAGGGCCATGACGATCAAGCAGCAGGCGAAGAAGCACGTGGAAATTGACTACAAAGCACTGTGCAAGAAGCTGCAGGCGCAGCTGGACTCCAGGGGGGACGTCCTCAACGAGCAGTTGAAGGAGGAGATCAAGGTGGACTTCGAGGAGCAGCTCAACCAGAAGGACGAGAGGATCAAATTCCTCGAGGCAGAACTCTCCTTGTACAAGACAGGCGGCGGGTCACCAGTACCAGGCGGCCAGGACTCCGATGAGGACGGAGAACCCGCAGCAAGAGGTGGCGGGTACAGCAGCAGCAAGCCTGCTGCCGGTGGTGGTGCTGCACCCTCTGGTGCTGGAGGATTGACAGTCCCATCTGGTGGGCTTGCCTCGAAGATGAGCTTCACAGGAATGTCGAGCGCAGGGAAGGAGAAGTACCGGCAGCAGATGAAGGGTCTTGAGGAGAAGCTTGACGCGAAGGGCCATGAAATCTCCTCTTTGAAGAAGGAGAAGTTGGAGCTTGCCAGAGAGAAGAACGACCTCGATGCAAGGCTCCAGCAGAAGACTTACAACATGAACATCCTCGCGATGAAGCTCCAGGGCGACCTCCGCAGCAAGGAGGAGCAGCTCCAGAAGATGCAAACAGCACTTTTGAAGCTTCAAAAGGGAGACTACGTCTCGCCAACTGCGAAGCTTGATGCTGACGACACCGACTCCTCGCCCCGTCCTGACGGGATGCAGGACTCTGATTACATTCAGAAGCTGCAATTCGCCATCAGGAAGATGAGGGAAAGGGAGGCGATGATGACCTCGTACCACGAGAAGGCACGTGAGGCAATCATGTACCAGGCTAACAAGGCAGAGGACCTCAAGGAAAAACTGAACAGGGAATCGGAAAAGAGGAGGAAGGTCGAGGATAAGTACGACAAGCTGAAGGGTAGAGACAGGTAAGAAGTGACTAACAAACTTGAAGGGAGAAGAGAAAGAAAAGAAACACAGAGGGTCCCCTCTCATTTCCACATATCTCCCCCTCCCTCCCCTCCCCCTTCCACACTTCCACGTGCAAAATAGACTCTTCTTACGTCTCATTGGTGTCTCTCCTTTTTTTTTTTTTCCGCTCCTTACCACGTCCCCCCCCTCCCTTCCTCTTGATGTGAGGATTTTTTTTTTCTTTCAGAAACAGGGGAGAGCAACAGAAAAGTGTAGAGGGGGAAAAAAAAGGGAGAAAGGGAAGGAGGAAAACCAAACCTATTGCCTTGTTGCCACGTTGGGGGGAGGGGGGGGTTATAAGGCTTTGTAGGCCACAAGATTATAGACAGCCTTGGTACATGCATAATTAAATGTCTAATTTATGTCCCGGTGATGTAATATATGTGATTTTGTGGCAAAGCCTTCCCTCCTCCACCTCTAAAGTGGATTTCTTGTGCAGTGGTTTTCCTGGCTGTGCAAGCAAAAAGGAAAAAAAAAAACCCTATACACACTCTCACCCCCCCCCCCCCCCCCCCAGATTGAGCTCTACATTTCAAAAAAATGGAAGAATGCCGCCCTATTTTTTTCCCCCTCCCTTTCTTCTCTCCTTTGTTTTCCCTCCCTTTGTTTTCATTTTCTTTTCTTTTCTTTTTTCTTAATTTCTTCGATTTTTTTCTCTTCTTTGAAAACTGGCAATAAAAAAAGCGGGGAAAAAAGAAGCCTAAGAAGAAGGGAAGAAGAAAAAGAAGAAACAAAGGGGAAAGGAAAGAAGAAAAAAAATGATATCGAAGGGGAAGAGATAAAGAAGGAAGAAGTGAACAAAAAAGAAAACGATGCAAAAGGAAAAAGAGGAAAAAAACAAGTGTTTTCTTTTTCTTTTCTGTAACAACACCCGGAAAAGCGCAGAATCTTTTCAGGAAGGCGGGGGCATGAAAAAGAAATAAAAACTAAAAAAAAAAAAAAAAAAGAAAGAAAGAAAGAAAGAAAAAGAAGAAAGAAGAAAAAAAAAACATTTTATTTTTTATTTTTTTTTCTCGATCCCTTCCTTCCCAAAGAAAAAAAAAAGGAAAAAAAGGGTATCCTTTATGATCTTCTTATATTTTCTTTGGTGCGATTTACTCTTTTTTTATATGTTACCCCCCCCCCCCCCCCCCCCCCCCCCTGTCTTGAATGAAGAGTGAGTGGAGAAAAAAATTGACGACAACAAAAAAATGAAAATGGTATGGTTGTTTCTGTGCTCACTCGGAGATGAATGGAAAAAAAAAAAAATAATAATACCGCCCAACCACTTTCCCATTCTGTTTACGTTTTTTTTTTCTTTTCTTTTTTTTTCTTTTTTTTTTTTTTTTCCTCTTTTGCGTTTTCCTCTTTTCCCCTTCTCCTTCTCGATTATACATCAGGTCACGACAGTGAAACAAAAAAAAGAGGAAAAAAAAAAAAGAAATGTCCGGCAAGAAGCGTGAGGCGAAGACGATCCAGGTGTTCTTCCGACTGAGGCCGCCAAACGGAGGGGAGAAGGAGCGCAAGGAGAACTGCAATGTCGTGAAGCTCGAGAAGGACCAGCAGACTGTGATCCTTGGGGAGAACACAAACCCTTACAACTTCACAAAGACATTCGGGGGAGACAGTAAGCAGACAGATGTCTTCGACAACGTGGCCCGTAAGGCCGTGGAGGACGCCTTCGATGGGTGTGTAATAAAAAATAACTATTTATTTAGTGAAAATAAGATCGTATGATTTTCACGCGTGGTGGCAGTGGTTTAACGAGTGGGTATATGACTTCACGAGCGAAGCGAGTGAAGTAACATCAACGAGTTAAACATGCCACCACAAGTGAAAATCGGATCTATTTTCACTAAATCCGTTGTTTTATTTAACGTCAGTCAGATTTGAAAGGGTGGGGTTGTAATACAGGTTACAAGTTACAAGTTAAAATTTTACTGGGGGTGCTTATGGTTGATATTGATTGTCAAGGCATATCCTGTGTGGTGCGGGCTGTGCGTCCATGAGTGCTGACAGGACCTGTGAGGCTGCTGCCTGGGTTGCTGAGGTTGCCCCACTAGCAGCTGTCACCGCTGCTGGCTTGCCAAGCCCACCTCTCTCCCCTTCTGTTGAGAGAGGCGACCAGATCCTTGAGTGACGTAAAAAGTGAGATTCCCAGATTCGAACCGGGGTTTCCAAAACAAGAGGCCTGTGTGGTAACCACTGTGATTTCTTTTCCGTGTTTGCGCCCCCAACCCCTTGCTGTGCAGTGAAAATAGGGCAAGCGTGAATATAAAGTACTTTATATTCACTCATAAAGTAATTTCATTTCTGCCCCTGTTTTCTTCCTAAAACAAGCCTGAAATCTGCAATGAAAATAAAGTGAAGCGTGAAATAATGTGAAAGATTATATTCACTCCCACCCTTGAAAATCTGACTGGAGTTATATAAGAAAAAAAAAAAAACAGATTCCACGGTCTGATGTTTGTGTACGGACAGACAGGCACAGGGAAGACCTTCACAATGTCGAACCAAACAAAGGGACAAGAAGGAATGCTTCAGCGATGCGTGGACCTTGTCTTCAACAAAATCAAGGACGACAAGAGCGGGGATTACGAGGTGAATTGCACCTTCATCCAGATCTACCAGGAGGTGATTGAAGATCTCCTCAGGGACAAGCACGACCCTGTGGACAAGAAGGGCATCATGATCCGTGACGATCCCAACATCGAAGGAGGTGTCTACCTCTCCCCTGTTAAACAACTGAACTGCTACAACTCCGGATCAACTGCTCAAGAGGGCATCACCAACTCACTGAAGATGTTCCACAAGGGTGACAGCAACCGATCTGTAGGGTCGACAGCCATGAACCCCGACTCCTCCAGGTCGCACACTGTCTTCACACTGTACATCACAAGGCGGAACAAGATGACGGAAGAGGACTACGACGATGACACTGCGAACAAGGAGGAGTTCAACGGCCGACTCATTCTTGTCGATCTTGCTGGGTGCGAACGACAGAAGAAGACAGGGGCTGGTATGGTGCAACGAACAAAGGAAAATAAAAAAACCCCCAGGTGGTGAACGTCTCACTGAAGCCAATGCCATCAACGGTTCACTGCTTGTCCTTGGGAAGTGTATCAAGGCCTTGACCGACCCGAGGCAGTTCGTTCCTTACCGGTATGAAAGGGGAGAGAAACAAAGCACACACCACCATCACAGTGAGTCGAAGTTGACACGTATCCTGCAGTACTCCCTTGCGGGGCACGGCAAGACCACTATTGTCATCACCGCCGGGCCCAGTGAGCGCAACATGGACGAGACAAGGTCGGCGATTGAGTTCGGGCAGAGGGCCATGACGATCAAGCAGCAGGCGAAGAAGCACGTGGAAATCGACTACAAAGCACTGTGCAAGAAGCTGCAGGCGCAGCTGGACTCAAGAGGGGACATCCTCAACGAGCAGTTGAAGGCGGAGATCAAAGCCAGCTTCGAGGAGCAGCTCAACCAGAAGGACGAGAGGATCACCTTCCTCGAGGCAGAACTCTCCTTGTACAAGACAGATGAGTCACCACCACCACCATCTAGCAAGCACGAGGAACCCTCGAAAACCACAGGTGCAGGATTGACCGCCCCATCTGGCGGGCTTGCCTCGAAGATGAGCTTCACAGGAATGTCGAGCGCAGGGAAGGAGAAGTACCGGCAGCAGATGAAGGGTCTTGAGGAGAAGCTTGATACAAAGGGCCATGAAATCTCCTCTTTGAAGAAGGAGAAGTTGGAGCTTGCCAGAGAGAAGAACGACCTCGATGCAAGGCTCCAGCAGAAGACTTACAACATGAACATCCTCGCGATGAAGCTCCAGGGCGACCTCCGCAGCAAGGAGGAGCAGCTCCAGAAGATGCAAACAGCACTTTTGAAAGTGCAAAAGGGAGACTTTATGTCAGCAACTGCGAAACTTGATATTGACGACACCGACTCCTCGCCCCGTCCTGACGGGATGCAGGACTCTGATTACATTCAGAAGCTGCAATTCGCCATCAGGAAGATGAGGGAAAGGGAGGCGATGATGACCTCGTACCACGAGAAGGCACGTGAGGCAATCATGTACCAGGCTAACAAGGCAGAGGACCTCAAGGAAAAACTGAACAGGGAATCGGAAAAGAGGAGGAAGGTCGAGGATAAGTACGACAAGCTGAAGGGTAGTAAAAAATAAAATAAAAATGAGAAACAGAAGGGAAAAAGAAAAAAATAATATAAAAGCTTCGACTACCAGTATGTGGACTTAATATGAAACGGGAAAAGGAATCCGATTTTTTTTTCCCCCGCGCCGTTTGCTCCATATTTATTCCGTTCTAAAATTAGTTTCGTGTTTTTTTTTTATTTATTTTTTTTTTTTTATTTCTTTTTTTTTTTTTTTTTTTTTTGTATCCCCTAAACGCCCGGAGCCTATCTACGGTACCCCCCATTTTCGTTGTTGCTTTGAATACTCAAAAAAAGGGCAGCATGCAACCATAGGAAGGTGCAAGGAAAGGGTAAACGGTACTAAAATTTTCAATTCCAGGTGCCAGATTCAGATGAGAACACTTAACTATGTGTGTAAGAGGGGGGTTGAGGGGGTACTTTTTATGTCCGATTTTGGGGGGTCTTGTCGTGGGGGGTTCGTGGAGTTATGGCTGGGCTAAAAAGGGCAGCATTAAGCCCTATTTGGTGCCCTGAACTCTAGGATTGAGGTCAGTCTGGAGACTTTTTGGGGCTGTGGGATGAAAAAAGCAACTTGTAAGTTTTTTTTCCAGCTGGGGTAGCATGCAAGGGTAAAAAACACGTTTTGCATAAGGGGGTTTTGCAACAGGGGCACCACGTTTGCACCTTCGTTCCGTTCATCATGGTCCCGGAGGTGTGATTTAGGGTCAAATCGAGACGTTTTGGGTATTTCTGAGTGAGGGAATCCTCATTGCTAGCGTGTTTGCGCTTGGGGGTCGGTGACGGTGTTGTCGGGGGGTATGTGCTATCGGTTTTTGGGGCATGGGTGAGAAGCTTGCCAACAAGTTCTTCTTTGAAGCTCGGGAAGCCATAATTTTTGCCACATTCCCTGCTCTTCTTCCAGATTATGGAGGAGTTGGCAACACAGCTTTCCAGGACCCAATAAAAAACGACCATGGTCCACTTCCGGGTTTTCATATGCCGAACTCCAGTCCCCTGGAGCTGGTCTTGCCGGTCAGGGGTCGACAGCAAACCCTTAGGAGTCGACAGTACGCATGACTAGGTCCTGTGTTGTGGACTTCTTGCTGAAAATGTTGGGGTTCGCCAGGTAACCGCTTTATGAGTCGCATGTAGCGAACCGTTTTTTTGACCCCGATTTTATCGAAAAAAGTTCGGGGTCCAGGATTTGATCTGGCGTCTTCAGGAGACGAGTGCGACGACATAACCACTGAGCTACCACTGAGCTACGGCATGTTGCGCTTTTGCAAACGTCGCTCGACACATACATTAATCGCCTCGCAAAAATATGAGACGAAAACCCGCTTAGTTTTGACATCAGTGTGAACATTTCGCAGAAGTGAACATAAAGGGTTCACAGTGTCCGAAATTTCCTCATTTAACTTTACAAAAATTAAATAAAATATCATATTGAATAAAAATCAGCCAGATATTTACTCGGAATTTTTTTTTTCACTCGTTTTTTTGAATTTCACTCGCTTCGCTCGTGAAATTCAACTACTCGTGAAAAAAAAAAATTCCTCGTAAAAATCAGGTAATCTGATTTTTATTTAATAAATACTGTAAAACGAATAATGTCGGACGGAAAAATTCTCGGACAGAAAAACTCCCGGACACCAAAAAAACCCGGACATTTTTCCGTCCGGGAGTTTTTCGTTTTACAGTAGTTATTTTTTTTTTTATATAGTTTTCTTGGGCCCCGTGGCGGTGCCTGTAGAGCCGAAAATAAAAATAAATAAGAAATAAAAATCCCTATTTTCCGGTGGAAAAAGTTTTGAAATTGAAAGAAAGTTCCGTAATTTGTCCGTATCCAATTTTCTTTTTGTTCGTATTAAGTCCAAACACGGTACCAGTGCTGTATTTTGATGTTTTTCTTTTTTTGATAAGCAACAAATCGCCGAGTCTGTCCTCTACAGAGGCTGGTGATACGGCAAGCAACACAAATATAGTTTAAACCTCCCCCCTCCCCCTCCCTGGTGGTCAATTACTACCGGCGACAATAGATGGTTGGGGATTTCCCATTTTGGGATACCAATTGGGTCATGTATCTTAGTCATATTTCAGAGAATTTTCACGCGAAATTTATTTTATTTGATAAGCACGTGAAGAAGACCAGTCAAGGGCGGGTGGCCTGTTCTGAAGGCAGGGCTTGTGCAATGGTGCAGGAGCGTCCGACAGGCTTCCCCCCCCCCTTTTTTTTCGTTTAGTACTTCATAAACTCTCCAAAAAAAAAAAAAAAAAAAAAAAGAAAGAAAGAAAGAAAGAAAGAAAAAACTGAAAGTGGGGAAAAAAACATGGGAAGGGACAGCTTACGGCCTAAGGCGTCGGGGACAACATTTTCTTTTTAATTTTCTCTTTAAAAAAAAAACAAAAAACAAAACCCCCCCCCCCCCGTTCAGTCTTCCATTGGCATATCTGTACCCCTTTCGGAGTTATTAATTCCTCCCTTTTGCTATTGTCTAACTTCTGTGCACCCTTGCCTCGATTCAAAAATCTTTTATATTTTTACTTACACGAATCCGCTTCTATCTCTTGATCCCCCCTTTTTTTTTCGTTTCGGGGACCGCAGCAGAGCATAGGGAAAGAGTCAAAAATAAATGACACCTATTCCTAACGAATCTGCCGTGTTTTCTTTTCTTCTTCTTTTTTTATATATTTTTTTATACTTTCTTCCTGCACACCTCACACAAAATAGAGGGAGGGAGGGAGGGAGGGGAGGAGGGAGGAAAGGGTGAAGGGAGGGGGTCAAAACCGAAAAAATGGCTGATGCAAAACCTGACTTGATTAAGGTCATGCTAACAGGGAAATCATGGCCCATGACTGATGTATGTCAATCCACACTCACACCCTCCCCCCCTCTCCTCTTTTCTTTTGTAAAACACCTCAAAAACACAGCCCAAAGCCGAAACAAACGTGTCAGTACGAATTAAGCGAAATGCGAACCTCCAGGCTTACACAAAGCTAATGTCAACGAAGCTAAAAAGAGTATGGAAAAAAAAAAAAGAAAAGGGGAAAAAGAAACCTTCTAGGATAACTTCGACGGCCTCACCCTCTGCAAAGCAAAAGGGACGATGACCACAGGGTACACTGCAGGGGACCCGGTCGACATGTCTGCGCCCGCCCCCGTGGCTGCGGAAAAAAAAACAGTGGTGCTTTACATACTGGAAGGTGACGCACCACCGCCTAAACCAAAACCGAAGGGCAAGGCCGGGAAGGGTCCTCCCCCAAACCCAACGGCAAAGAAAACCAACGCTCCGCCGAAACCCCCAACGAGTCCGAAGACTAAGGGTGCAACATCTCCTAAAGCCCCTGTTAGCCCGAAAAGTCCGAAATCCCCGAAATCCCCGAAATCTGCCAAGGGGAAAAAAGGTCCACCAAAGAAAAAGGCGGAAACAAGCGAACCCGCAGCCGAGAGTAAACCCGAGGCGGTAGAAGAACCTGCAGCATCGGTTCCCCCGACCCCCGCTGCACCGGCGCATGCAGGGGCGTTGGTCGGGTTGCCCCCATCACCTCTTGTCCCGCCGCCCATTCACAAGCACCCTTACCAACCCTACGAGCTGAACCCACGGAAGGAAGAGTACAGAAGACAATTGGTCGAATTCTACATGAAACACAACCCGAGAAAGGTCTCGCAGGTGGGGAACATCCTCAAAGCATGGGAAGGCGATGAGGACCTACTCATGCTCGACCTCAAACAAAAATACGAAGCTCCAAAAGAAGCACTTCACCTATCAATGACAACCGCAGGAGATTCCGCCTACGGCACCCGAAACGGGTCGCCAGGTAGGGTGTCACTCGACCCACGCCTGGCAGCTCTCTCTCAAGAACAAGAATTGAAATTAAAACGAGAGGAGGACAAGATGAACACGGAGGTTAAGTCGCGTCTCGACTCTGCCTTGAGAGACCTGCAGGAGCTCAGACGGCGTGAAGGGATGGAACGAGAGGAACGTGAAATGAAGGAAAGAAGAGACCGCGAGGAACGAGACATCGTAAGAAGGAGGGAAACGGAACGCAGCAATGCAGAAAGACGAGCTTTGGAAGACATGATTCGGGACAGGGAACACGTCAATCGATTAAAGGAAGAGGACAACGAGAGGAAGGAACGTGAGCTGACACGGCGGCATGATACATTACTCGCTGAACGAGAAACCTTGGCAAGACAAGACCTTGAAACCCGCTATCAACTGGAAGAAGAGGAGGCCTCCGCCAAACGGCGCACAAACATGCTCCTCGACAGCATCCTTGGTACAAACCCTTCCGCGCCAGCACCATCAGCAACAGACCCCCTTATGTCCCTTCAGTCTGAAAACCAACAGCTTATGGTCGAAGTCCAACGGCTTCAATCCGTGTTGAAAGCATCCCCGTCGCCTCAAAGAAACGCCCCGCCTTCTCCGAAGTCCTCGAAGTCCCCCAAATCAAAACCAAGCCAAACCAAACCACCGGAAACACCAAAATCACCTTCCGAGCCACGGCAAGAAACGTACTCGAAAGAAGCACAACAGGTCCGGGCTGTCTTGGAGAAAGCGGGTCTTGGGAAGTACGCGGATTTGTTCGCCGCACACGATTTCGATTTGCCGGCGTTTAGAAAGGTAACAGATGAAGATTTGCAAGGGTTGGGGATCACCGCGGTGGGGGGAAGGAAGAGGATCCTAGCGGAAGCGGAGAGAGAGCGTTTGGCGCAGAGCGTGAGGGACGGGATGGCATCGAAACCGTTGGTGCTCCCCACACCGCCTCCCCCGACGCAGGCGTCGACGGGGTTCGCTGAACAAACCGCCGCAGCGTCACGATTCGTCAACATGGAGAAAAGACTGGACGACGGGTTCGGACAACTGACTGATCTGTTACAACCTCAACAACAGCAGCAGCAACAGACGCGAAGTGTTGTTCCAGATGGAAATCTCGCATGGCATCGGGACCTTCTCGTGAAGTTCTACACGCAGAACGACCCCGTGAAGATCCCACTCATCGACCAGATTCTGGACGAATATCATACTAGGCTCCCGGAGCTGTACCAAACCCTGTCGGCCGTTTACGATGTCGAGCGCAGCCCTTACTCGGACAAGGTTAACAGCACTCTGGTGAAAACCAACCCTGGGAGAGGCGCTGCTTGTGAGATCTTGTGCCGGTTGTGTAAAGGCCGTGAAGCTGAGCTTCTCGAGCACCTGATTCTAGATGGTAAGGAGGCCGGTATGGACAGCATAGGGAACTGGAGCGAAGTAGTCGGGGATGATGGAAGGGTTTACTACTATTCGTTGGTCGCTGGTGAGGCGCAGTGGTCCTGCCCTGTTGTTCTTGCCGCAAAGGATTCGATCGTCCGGGATAAGATTTTAACGCAGGTTTCGGCGCCTCCCCCTGTGCCGACATTTAGCTCGTTGCCCCCTACCACTACTAGTGCGCCCAACCCTTCCCCTCAGGAGTCGTTTACTTACGCACCTCAGTCGCGTACACAGACTAGGGTTGCCCATTACAAGGCGTGGCTGCTTGCGTTTTTCTTAAAACACGATCCTGTTAAGGTTCACGATGTTGACAGCATCCTTCTTGCTTACAGGGATCAAGAGGACCTTATGGTGGAAACGTTCAGGCAGCAGTATGAGAATTGAAAGACGTGAATGGAGGGGGAAAAAAAAGGTTTTTTTTAATCAATCCCTTGCCTCTTCGCCGTACCCCCCCCCCATTTTCTTTTGTTTTGTTTTTTATTTTCCTTTACTGAGGGTAGACTCCTCTACCCGTGAAAAAAAAAAAGATGCTGAATGTAAAACGGTTTTTTTGTTGAAAAAAAGTAGGAAGTGGGGGGAAGAGGCAGGCATTTGGTCGGCTTTTAGCACTGCAGGCTGTACGAGAAAAAAGAAAAAAAAAAAAACCGACTTCTGCACAAAGAAAGAAAAACCAACAAATACCCCCCCCCCCCCCCCATTCTCCTGTCTATTCCCCCCCCTTTCCCAGTTGTTATCTTTTAGTCTTCCCCTTTTTTTGAACCCCCTCCTCCCCCGCTTTGCTCTCTTTTGAAAAAAAAACCCTCCACCCCTCCTTGTGTAAAAGTTATTGTATCCCTGTTGCTTTTGTTTCCCCCTCTTTTTTTTTTTTGTAAAATGTTTTTTTTTCTTGTTTTTCTTTTTTTTTTTTTGCTCATCACCATTAGAACATCACAGTAACGGAAACAGAAAAATAAAGGGAGGGGAGGGGGGAAGAAAATGGGCCTCTTGAATCGAGAGGAGGAGCTTGATGTCCTACGGGCAGAGGTCGCGCTACAAGAAGAGAAGGTACGGGGGATGAAGGAGGCACAGAAGGTGAGGCAGAAGCTGGTGGCGTCAATGTTGAGTGCGATAAGAGAAGTGGGCGAGTCCAGAATAGGCATCGAAAAGGTCATGGCACCTGAAGACGGAGACAAAGACAAGGAGCAGGAAGAATACACGGAAGATGGCACCGACGCCTTCGACTCCTACGAGCCGAACAGCGACAGCGAGGAACAGATCAGCACCGTGACCCTCCCGCAGCACTGCACCCACACCACCGCAACCGAGTTTCTAACCTCGCAGTTCGCTTCAAACTACGTCCTCTCCATCACCGCATACGGCAAGGCTGCGGCTGTCCTGTCATCTATCGTTACACAACCAGGGTACACGGTGAAAAAGTTGCAGACCACACTGCACGGCGGCGAGGGCGGCCTCGTGGTGGTACTGATGGAAACATAGAATATTAAAAAAAGAAACCTTTTTTTTTTTTTTGCATCTTTTTTCCCCCCACTACTTTTTTTCAAAAAAAAAAACCCCCACCCCACCCAGACGTGACAAAAAAAATACAAAAGAAAATGACGGAAGTTGAAGCGTTTGCAAAACGTGCGGATAAGGTATCGGGTGTGGTGAAGGCAGCGGTGGATCAAGCCCTGCTGCCCAGCTTTAAGGAGAGCGCCCCTTCGTGCGATCTGTACGACCTTGACGCGCTCGATGGAAGGTTGAAGGAGATGCGGGAAGCGTTCCCGGAGGACTTCGTCAAGAACGCGGTGGCCGTGAAGGCGAACCCGACGGCAGGCATCCTCTCCCGCGTGGTGAACGCGGGTATCGGTCTGGAGTGCGCCTCGGTAGGAGAAGTGATGCACTCCATATCAATGGGCGCAGAACACGTCATCTTCGACTCCCCATGCAAATCCAAAGCTGACCTCCAAGAGGTGCTCTTAAAGCACTCCCACACCTACGTCAACCTTGACAACGAACGTGAGTTCGACGACATTAACGAGATCGTCCAAGAGAACCCTTCCTGGGACTTCTCGCGTCGTGTGGGTCTGCGCATCAACCCTGTCGTGGGTGCTGGTGCCATCGCGTCTGTGTCCACTGCTGCAAGGGGTTCCAAATTCGGTCTCCCCCTTGTGGAAGAAACCCGGGATCGACTTGTCAACCTTTACAAGGACAACAAATGGCTGCAAGGCGTGCACATCCACGTCGGTTCGCAGGGCTGCTCCATGGACATGCTTGTCAGCGGTGCTGAGAAAATCCTTGCTTTCGTCAAACTCCTCGAAGACAATGGCTGCACCATCAAGGTTATTGACATTGGTGGCGGGCTCCCCACCTCCTACAAGGAGAACGACGAAGCCCATGCCTTTGCCAACTACAGGAAGGCCCTTAACGATGCCGTCCCGCAGCTTTTCTCCGGAAAGTACACCATCATGACGGAGTTCGGCCGTTGTGTGTTGACAAAGCCTGGTATCACATTGTCGCGTGTTGCTGCTGTCAAGGGTGCTCCTTACCACGCTGAGACACCTCTTGTTGTGGCGCATGTTGGGTCTAACCAGTTTGTGAGAGAGGCGTACCTTGGTGACCAGTGGAGACATCGGTTCACAGTGTTGTCTGCCTCTGGTGCGCCGCATTCTGGTCAGGGTGAGCTGCAGATGCATGATATTTGCGGTCCGTTGTGCTTCCAGGGTGACTACCTTGGCAAGAAGCACGAGCTCCCCACCGCAACAGCTTCCAATGATGTGTTGGTGATTCATGACACAGGAGGCTACACCCTTGCCATGTACTCGAAGTACAACTCCAGACAATCCGGTCCTGTGTACGGGTACAGGAAGGCCGATGCTGGGTACTCGTTCTTCGTGCTGAAGCCGAGGGAGACCATTGAGGAGGTGAACAACTTCTGGGGGCCCAAGGAGATTCTCCCTGTTAAGAACTAGGTGGGGAAAAAAAGAAAAAAAAACACGTTCTCGCTCCCCCTCCCCCTTTTTTTTTCCATCATTGGTGTTTCATATGACAGGAAGGCGGTTGCTGTAGTGTTTGAAGAAAAAAAAAGAGAGAAAGAAAGAGGTGGCGAACCAAGCTGCTTCCCTCGGTTTTATTTTTTGGTTTTTTTTTGTAAACGACGATCAGGACCTGCTCACGGAGAAGGCCGCAAGGATGCGATACATCTTGGGTCGCATCCAGAAATGCTCAGCACGCTGTGGAAGGTCAGCCTTCCCCGCCAACGCCAAATCAAGGGTGCATACCCTTCGACATCTTGGGGGCCCGACGGCACACGGCTACGACAGGAGACCACTCTTCTCCTCGAGCCAAACCCCCCCCTACCTAGCACGACTCCAAGCAGTGTTTCTCGCCCAGATGCCGTCCATCTCATCGCGACAAACAGCCACCGCAGGCACCAGACAGCAACCGCAGAACGGTGACCGATTAGTGTGAATTTCTACCTGAACAGTGAGCACCCCCATGCACACTGAAATTTTATCGAGTTTTTTGTTGTCCCTACACTTTAAAAAAAGAAAGAAGGTTCGCAGTGGGCAATCCCCCTCCTCCCCCTTTTCCAGAATATTCCCCTCCCCACCCTTTTCCACCATATCTTTTCCTTTTTTTTTTCTTTTTTTCTTCCGTACCCCCAGCCTCCGCGATTTTTCTTCTTCTTTTTTTGCAAGTGATATCGATGACCCCCCCACACCCCCATTCTTCTGCACGCCTTTTTCAATAGTTTTTTTTTTTGTTCTTCTTTGTTTGATTTCAAACAAAAAAACAAAAAGGAGAAGGGAGGGCGAAGGGTGAGGGAAAAGAAAAGGGGGGTCCCCCCCCTCTCCCCCCCAACCTTCCCATAATGGAAGAATATAAAAAAAAAGTGGAACCCAAAACGAAAGAGGAGTATGCCGCCATGATCCGCGAGAAGCAGGTGCGGGTCGTGAACATGCAGAAGGATCAAGCCGCCATATTCGAGTTTCAGGTCCCATTCGAGGCCTTCATGACGGAGATGGGGGTGAAGTCGAAGCCGAACCTGTACAGTGCACCATTCGAAATAGGCAACTTTGTGTGGAAGGTGTTATTTACCACCGACGAACAGTGCCTGTCTGTCTTTCTCGACAACACCCACGTGAAGGACGCAGAACCAGGATGGCAGTGCTCCTGTATTTTCCGATTCGAGCTCAAGGGAGCCGACTATGGAGGCCACTCCGACAGTTACACATTTATGCCCAATAAACACAATGATAGAGGCTACCCGAAATTCCACCATTTGGATCGCGTCGCACGCGTTCTCACGCCAGGCGAGTACAACGGCGAAACATATGATTTCTTCACAATTCGCGTCTCTGTTAGAGACACTCAAACACAGAAAAACCAGGAGTTAAAAGAAGCGGGGTTGATCAAACAGCAAACAGGATGCGTTGGACTTCGGAACCAAGGTGCTACATGTTACTTAAACTCGTTTCTGCAAACTCTTTTCCACCTCCCTGCGGTGAGGGCCGCAACGTACCGGTTGCCCGGTACCGTTGCAAACCGCACATCTGAGAAGAAAGCAAACATGGCGTATCAACTCGCAAAGCTGTTCTACAAAATGCAAACATACCAAGAACCCCCCCGCACGACAGAACTGACAGAATCGTTCGGGTGGACAAAGGCAGAAGCCTTCGAGCAGCATGATGTACAAGAGCTTGCTCGCATTCTTCTCGACAACCTTGAGACGAAAATGGCAGGCACACCCGATGAAAAGACAATCCGGCATCTCTTCATGGGGAAGGTCCGGAAGTTCGTGAAATGCCGCAACCTGGACTACACCTCCTCGCGTATCGACAACTTCTACGATATCCAGTTGCAAGTAAAAGGTTGCCGATACTTATCGAAAAGCATCGAGCACGAGTTGAAACAAGAGGAACTAGTTGGCGACAACAAGTACCACTGTGTCGACGAGGACCGGGGCATCGACAGCAAACAAGACGCGGACATGGGCCTGGAATTCTTAGTCCTCCCGCCAGTTCTCGTCATGCACTTAAGGCGGTTTGAGTACGATCTCAACACCTTTCAATACGACAAGATCAACGACTGTTTTGAGTTCCCGGAGCACCTCGACATGGAACCGTATCTCCGCACTGTCTCGGGAAATGTAACATCTCCTGCACCACACGCTGCTGTTGGTTCCGACTGCACCGACGACGAATGGGACAGACAGTTGGCCTCATCCGCCGATCAACATTACAAACTCCACTCCGTCCTGGTTCACTCCGGTTTCATGCACGGAGGCCATTACCATGCGTACATCGCACCCGGCGACGGGAAATCCTGGTACCGGTTCAACGATTCTGTCGTCACGAAAGTCGGGAAGGAAGCTGCTGTCAACGACAACTACGGTGGAAAACACGCGACTCGGTTCTGGTTGGAACAAAGCCACAAAGACACCTCAGCATACATGCTTGTCTATATCAAGAAGGACAGGTGGGACGAAATTGTCAACCATCTACCGTGTGAAATCCCGCCCGGGTTAAAACAAGACTTCACAGCGGAAGACGCTGCCGAGGCTAAAATCGAACAAGAAACAAAACAAGCCCATCTCTATAACTACTACGTCCCTCTGAGAATACCTGATGTCAAAGCATTCGTCGACAGTGAAACAGGACAGCTCGGCCTGCTTCCCGACGGGAAAAAAATGAGCAAATCCGCTATCCGAGTACCAAAAGACACTGAATGCACGGAAGACATCATCTCCGACGCTCTGGACTCCACGAAAGTGTTGAGAATGTGGCCGACGACACACAGCATTTCCTTGAAAAGCCAGCAACACGGGTATCCATTACCTGATGTGTCTCTTCATAGCATCTCGGAGGGGAGGGCCAAATCTGTTACACCCGTTTTCATTGTTCCCGAGAAACCAAAAGGCACACCCTTGGAAAACACAACGTTGGTGTTTATAAAGGAGTACCGGGCGTCGCAAGGGAGGCTGTTTTTCAAGGACGCACTTTATCTAGACCCGAACCAGTTCGTGGTGGACCAGATAGACGGGTGCGAGCCGTATCTTGAGGCGGATCGTTCGCTTGTGCAGCTTCCGCCAAATGCGTTGCCTGTGGAGGGGGCCATTTATGTAGTGGTCTGTGTGTCGTCGCCGTTGCACTCACCAAAAGGGTGTTTTGACCCCCCACCTACAGAGGAAGAAATTAATAAAGCAGAGAACAGAATTGCTATGTACGGTATAGATAGGAGCAACGTGTTCTGTGAAGGCGCCACGCTTGTGAAAAACTGCGGCAGCGAAGAAGTTCATGAAGCGGTAAGAACGCTGAACCACCCTGCTGTTAGGGTATGTGGCAATTTCTTTTTAGAAAACAAAATTTAAAAAACAATTCTCAGGACAAACCCCCGCCCCCACCCACCGTGACTGATTACTACCGTCTTGTCAGAGTTGTTTCTGCAGCTCATTTCTACCCCTTGTCTGACACCGGGAAGAAAATAGAAGGGAAGTCTATTACACTCCGTGTCTATGGGGCGTGGACCCCTGCTGACGTTGTAAAGGTGCTTGCACCGAAAGCAAAATGGGGGCCGTCGAAAATCCGTCTTTGGTCGCTCACGCAAGACAGAGCGGACCAGCAGTTCCTCGACGGGACCCTCTCACAGCTGATGCCTAGAATGGCACAGAGCGCACACAACGAACTAGGGTTTGATTTTTTCCCTTCTTTTTTTACCCAATAAACTCCTTAGGTATGAGCTTCTCGACTATCCGCTTAGCGAACTCGAGGACAGCAACATGCAAGAGCTGCATCTTGCCTTTTTGTCGAACAAACTGAAGGTAGTGGCCCGGCCTAAGTTTTTGATAGAGTTGACGGCGACCGTGGAGGAGGTGTTTAAAAAAAAAAAAAAAAAAAAAAAAAAAAAAAGGTGCTGTGTATTTTCCGTCAAAAGCTGTTTGAGAAGCTCCCGCTTGATGAGTGCCCGAAACCGGAAGAAAAGCTCATACTAGTCAAAACACGGAATTCCAGAATCGAGGGGGTCGTCAAAACCTCTGCGTGCTTTGCGATAGAGGCGAGGCAGTGCCCGGACGACTGCTTCAGGGTGGAACTGGAGGTATTTTTTTTTTTCTTTTTTTCTTTTTTTTTCAAATTTTCCTGACACAGCCTCAGCCGTTGGCTATCGACGGGGTGGTTCCTACAAATCAAATCAAGCTATGGATGTCACTGGTGGAACTCCGGGATTCTGTTCCTTACTTTCACGGAGCACCGTTCTTCTTGTTCGTATTGGAAGAGAGCACTTGTCAAGAGGTTTCAAATACAATAAAAAAAAAAATAATAAATAAAAAAAAGGTGATTATAGCGGCACGGAATTTCCTGTGTTTACGGGCTGAGCTTCGCAATGCAAAGCTGTACTCCACTTCGGGTGGTCGGGTGGGGCCGAGGCTGGACCCCGATGTTAAGATACAAAGCGTCGTTGCAGACCTGAAGCATGAGGGGCGGCCCCCTTCATTGGCGCTGGAGACGAAGAAGAGAGTTCAATATTACACTGAAAAAGCTATCAAAATTCACAATTGAAATGTGGGGAGGAAGGGGGAGGGGATATTGTATAATAAAACTGGGAGGGTATGTTTTTTTTTTCTTTTTTCTTTTTTTTTTCTTTTATTTCTCTCCGAGACAATCTTTTTTTATTTGGGCAAAAGACAAGGCTGCACTGTATGTGTGTGTTGTGACCTCTTCCACTTTTACCAGGGTGGAGGTGCTGCGCGACCCTGCACGACTAGGAGACTGAGCCGAAATTTTTTTTTTCCCCTTAACCTCTTTGAGCTCCCGATATAATTCGGCCCGGTTCTTCTTTTTTTATTAACAACTTTCAGGTTGCAGCCAGGTTTTCTTTTTTTTTCTTTTTTTTCTTTTTCTTCTCTTGTACCATATAAAAAAAAAAAAAAGGAAAACCATCAAAAAAAAAAATGCCACCCTCCACCCCCCTTTTTTTCTTTCATACCAAACAATCATTATGTCTAACTTAAGGGTGTAGTAAAGAGACCCCGTTTTCTTTTTAAAAAAAAAAGGAGAGAAGAAAAAAAAAAAGAACACAAGCAGGGGGCAAAAATTATATCCTACTTTGTAAAACATCTCTGTCGTTCTCAAAAAGAGGAAAATAAAATTTAAAATAAGATATTGCCTATTCTTCCACACTACACTGTATAGGCTTTTCCCCTTTTTTTGGGGGGGGGGAGAAAGATAGCCGGGGACTTTTTACCCGTCAAGTGTGAAGAGACTCAGTGTCCCTTTTTCCCCAGAGAACGGGAAAAAAAAAGAGAAAAAAAAACAAGAAAAAGGAAAATTAACACCCCCCCCCCCCGAAGTATATATGTTTATTCTTTTGTTTGGTTGTTACCATAACACATTTTTCTTTTCCACCCCCCGGTTTTTATTTATTTATTTTTATCCCTCCTTCTCCATTCTCCACTTTATTTTCTTTTTTTTTATTTGTATTAATCATAGTATCCAGGGTTAACCGATCACCCGCGGGTTTTTAATTACAATCGGGTTTTAAATTGACGTCAAATGAAAGGCGAGCATGCAACCATGCTTAAAACCCTTATATTCGTATCCCGGTCCCCCCAGATACACAAAGCCGACCCCAGGGAGCATCAAAACGACTTAGAAAAGGATTATTTTCCCGAAAATCGGGATTTTCCCTGTTTTTGGCGGGTTTTTAACTAGGCGCGAAAGTCAATTATGAAAAACATTGAAACTTGAACGGGAAGTGTAGCAATGCACAAAGTAAGGGGGCGCCTAATGGGACTCCATGGGACGCACGGAAGCGCGCCCGTTGAGGCAGGATGTTCACCCACAGAGAACTGAATGCACGCACACAGCGATGAACGCCCAATTTCTTACCTCCCTGCTTGCAACCCGGCGTGCTGAGAACGTGGTGCCTGTCAGACGAAGACAGAGCACCGCTGATGTCCTGGTTCAGGTACAAGAACAACAGCTGCCTTCGTGCGTCTGGTGTGAGGCGGACGCGACGCATCTCTCCGAACTTGGCGTCGATCGAGGAGAACACCGCGTCCACGGCTGTTACCACAGGCTGCGTACAGCAGCGACAAGGCCCTGTCATGGAAAACAGGGAGAGCAGCTTTCTGAGCCAGCCCACGCTTCGATATCGAATGAGGTCGTCTCAAGGCTGTATTTGGGCTATGGCCGAGTAGGACAGCCATTCCCCCTCAGACACGTCTTGCAGAGGTAGGCTGTCGCGTACCGTTGCGAAGCCGCGTGAAGCTGCTGCGTCGGAAAAACATCGGGTGACAGCGTGCCTCTGCATGTTCGGTCGAAACATTGTGGAGGACATCGTCGGGACCCTCCGCTCACCCGATCTTGAGAAGCGGGAGCAAACCCACCGTGACGCAGTGTAGGTACCTACTTCATGTCCAGATGTAGCTCTCTCGTTAAAATTGACTTGGAACCGCTTCGCAAGGTTACTACGGTGGGTCACGACTTTTTGGATATGTTATTCTTGTCGGAGTGCTACTCCCTTCGGAGCATCGACAGTGGAAAGAGAGTTCTCGAGTCGTTCAAGAGGTTAACACTCTTCTCCTCGAGCCAAACAGCCCCCAGCCCCCTACCTAGCACGACTCCATGTAATGTTTCTCGCCCAGATGCCGTCCATTCTGTAACAAGACCCCAAGAAAAAAAGCGAGGGGAGGGGTAATAAAAAAGGGGGGGAAAAGAAAATGCAAAGCCTCGCAGGCCAGACCCTGAACGGGTACCTGATGGAAGAAGAGCTGGGGCGTGGGGCCTTCGGGGTGGTGTGGAAGGCGAGGAAAGAAGGGAAAGCCCACGCGGTGAAGCTGCTGCGCCGGAAAAACATCGACGAGGCGAACGAAAGCCTCAAAGAGGCCTTCCTACTGAAGGAGGTGGAGCACCCTCATATTGCGAGATGCCACGAGGTGTTCCTTGCAGACGCGGCCTCTGTGTGCATCGTGATGACCCTCTACGACGGGACGTTGACAGATCTCATCGAGGAGAAGAAAAAGCTGGACGAGGGCACAATCCTGCAGATGCTCCGTGAGGTGTGCGAGGGGCTGTCCTACCTGCACGAGAAGAGCATAATCCACCGTGACGTGAAGCCCGACAACGTGCTCTTCGGGAACAGGGAAGACAACGACAACAAACCCACCTTCGTGCTGGGGGACCTTGGGATCGGGCGGAGGAAGGTCGGGAAAGAACCCTTGCAAACACTGGCGGGGACACCTTTCTTCATGGCACCAGAGTTCTTCTTCTGCGACACAGGATACTCCTTCGGAGCGGACACATGGTCTGTAGGGGTGACAGCGTGCCTCTGCATGTTCGGTCGAAACATTGTGGAGGACATTGTCGGGACCCTCCGCTCACCCGATCTTGAGAAGCGGGAGCAAACCCACCGTGACGCAGTGTCACTCCTCGAGAAGCACATCACCGATGAGCAACTCTGCACTGTAATCTGTGGGCTCCTCCACCCCAACCCCGAGGACAGGCTTACCAGTTCCCGTGTTCTGGAAATGCTCACCGAAGGCACCAACAACATCATCGAAACACCCATCTGTGAGCAGCCAACATCCCCTGTGCAGCCGTCATCCCCTGTGCATCCATGCATCTGGCCATGTGAGCAACACGGAAAGGAAACGGACATGGTGTGTACTGAACCGGGGTGTGATCGGAGACCTCTGTGCCGAGACTGCATCCGTGGTGACCACAAAGGGCACAAGTTTGCATTTGCGGAGGACATGGTGGGGGAGTCCGAGGGAAGGCTCGTGAAGGAAAAGGAGAGGCTGGAGGCGGTAAAAGGAATGCTGCCAAGCAGGGAAGGAGTGGCGGCAACAGCAAGCTCGCTCCGGAAGCAGATCGACACGGAGTTGGAAAGGACACTCGCAGCGGTGACGCAAGAGTTCGTGAGCAGGAAGGCAGAGCTGTACGCTGAGGTGGACCGATGGGCGGAGAGCAAGTCCCTTGAAGCACAGGCATTCTGCGAACAGAGGACCGCGATACAGAAACTCAGCACGAAGGTGGAAAGCCTTCTATCGACGGGCACTCCTTCCGCAAAGGCAGTGGCAGCCGCATCTCTACAACACGAAGTGACGTCGGTAATTGCAGTGAATTCATCGGAAGCAGGAGTGGAACCCGATCTGTGTTTCACGGGACCTCCTCCCTGCGTCAGCATGTTGTTGGAAACGGTTCACCACTTTGCATCTTCCATCACGATGCAGCCCCGGCATACCATGCTGTCGTTGATGCACGAGGAGAAAGGAAGCAGGGCTGTGATATGCGATGCGCAACGCTGCGAGATGGAGGCGTTGCTTCTGTTTTCGGAGAAGGAAGGCAGGAAGGGGCTCGCCGAGGAGTATTGGGAAGAACACGAAACCCTGTGTCGTATGCAAGTTGAGGTGAAATACAACGAGGTTGCAAAGCTCGCGAAGTTAAAAGGGTGTTCGAAATACTTGGTGCTGGACTTCACAGGAGCGCACAGCATCGACGTGGAGGAGGAACACATAAACTGTGTGTCGAGCTTCAAACATGTGGTGTTGAAGGGTGTGGGGGCCGACATCTCCGAGAGCTTTCTGTCGTTGAAAAATTCTTACCTGTCCGTCTTCAGCAGAACGGTGGCCCCTCAGATGAAGTCTCTCGTCGTTGAGCTTACGGCTCCTATTCGTATTGGGAAGAGGTTTTTAACTCAGCAGAGAGAGCTCGAGACAGTGAGGTTTAAGCATAGCTCGTCTGCGTTCATTACATCCATTTCAGATTCTTACTTAGAAGGATGCAGCTTGTTGAAAAGTGTTGATTTAGGAGCCTTGTCGGCTGTCACTGCCACGGGGAATAATTTTTTGTATGGGTGTAGTTCCCTCGAATCCATCGACCTCCTGCCCTTCTCAAGCGTTACGAACATCGGTACCTACTTCATGTCCAGATGTAGCTCTCTTGTTGAAATCGACTTGGAACCGCTTCGACAAGTTATTACGGTGAATTGTAAATTCTTGTCGGAGTGCCACTCCCTTCGGAGCATCGACCTCCGCCCCTTTTCTAATGTTGCTCAAATCTACAGAGGCTCCGGTCAATTCTTGTCAGGGTGCAGCTCCCTTCAAAGCATCGACCCTACCCCTCTTTCCACTGTGGTTCGCAAGGCGCTCCAGATAAAGTGAATTTTCACGGGAAAAAAAAAGGAAAGAAAAAAAAAAAGGAAAAAAAAAAAAAAAAAAAACCTATTTTTTGTTTATTTATTATTCTCTTTGATGAGATTATATTTAAAAAAAAAAACTACTGCTACTGCCCCAGGGGAGATTTCTTTTTTTTTTTTTTATTCAGTCGTCGATGGTAGTTTGCAGCCGGACTGAGTGACTGACTGGAAAAAAAAAAAGAAAGTTGGTCAAATCGCTAGGAGGGTAGGAGGGGTACCATATTTTTTACCTTGTTGAGGGTAGCTATTTTTATTATTGTAGACCTACAGTAACAATCGATGGGATCGTTTATGTTCCCGGGAGGGGGGGGGGGGGGGGGGGTATCCCCTGGCACGGAAAAGGGTTGGATACCACCCCTTTTAGCCCAACCCATCCCCCCTTGAAGCTCAACATTTTTTTTTTTCTTTTTAGAAATTTCTTTTTTGAATTTATTATTTCGTCCTTCACACTTTATAGAGGGGAGAAAAAAAAAGAAATGTCAACCCTTTCGGTGTCGAACCTTGAGGATACCTTGAAGGCTCACATCCCTGCCGATAAACTGAGGGAGGTGAAGGGTGTCCTCTTCGGTGGTGACGCTCCATGCATGGACATCCCGGATGACGTAGCGGACGAGGCGAGGCAGGGAGGGTTTGAAGTGAAAGGGTACAAACTAGGAAACACGCTGACAGAGCAGCTGAGGGAACCGAGGGTTGTGAGGGTCGGCGCCGTGCAAAACAGCATCGTGCTCCCAACGAACGCTCCCCTGGACGCGCAGTACAAGGCCATCTGCGACAAGCTTGAAAAAATCGCCGACACCGCCGCAAAAATGAACGTCAACATCCTCGCGTTACAAGAAGCATGGACGGGGCCATTCTTCTTCTGCACCAGGGAAAAAATGCCCTGGTGCGAACTGGCAGAATGCCCCGAGACGGGACCCTCCTTCCACCTCATGTCGAAAATCGCAAAGAAACACAACATGGTAATCGTGTCCTCAATCTTGGAAAGAGATCTCCAGCACAACGGCGTCATCTGGAACACGGCAGTCGTTATAGGCAACAACGGGAACTATATTGGAAAGCACAGGAAGAACCACATCCCTCGGGTAGGGGATTTCAACGAGGCAACGTACTACAGCGAGGGGGACACCGGGCACCCTGTTTTCGAAACCGCGTTTGGAAAAATCGCGATCAATATTTGTTACGGTCGGCACCACCCTCTGAACTGGCATATGTTCGGGGCCAACGGGGCTGAAATCGTGTTCAACCCCTCCGCTACTGTCGGTGCGCTGTCCGAGCCCATGTGGGCTGTTGAAGCACGTAACGCCGCAATCGCGAATTCCTATTATACAGTAGCCATCAACAGGGTCGGGACAGAGGTGTTCCCCAATGCGTTCACCTCCGGTGACGGGAAACCCGCTCACGCGGATTTCGGGCATTTTTACGGGTCCTCTTACATTGCTGCGCCTGATGCGTCTCGTACGCCCTCTCTCTCTCGTGACAAAGACGGGCTTCTCGTGGTGGAGATGGACCTCAACCTTTGCCGACAGATCAAGGACAAATGGATGCTGAGCATCACGGGCAGGCCACAGCTTTACGCCGACGCCTTGTCGCGGTATGCAAAGCACGATTTCGTGCCGCAGGTGATTTCTGACCCTTCGCTCGCAAAGGCAAAACTTTAAAAAAACGATTTTTTTTTGGGGGGGATACTATTTTAACGAATACTAATGACTTTACACGATATTTTTTTTTGTTTTTTTTTTTCACGCAAGGGAAGGAAAAACCGATATAACTGTGGGGAACCAAAAAAAAAAAAAAAAAAAAAAAAAAAAGCTGGGGAGGGACCCCCTCCCCCGCCGCAGTATATTTCTTCCCTGTTTCTGTGTCGATTCTTGATATAAACGCTCACCCTTTCCACCCCCCTCTTTATTTTTTTTCTTTCCCTCTTTCCCCATTCCCCCCTCTTGGTGGGTTGCGTTGCTGACGCTTCTCTCCCACCGCAGTGAGTTCTTTTTTAAAAAAAAACGATACAAAAAAAAAACCAAAAATCAGAGGTGCTTTTTTTTCCTACAAAACAAAAAAAATAAAAGAAAGAAAAAAAACACCCTTTTATAAAAAAAAAAAAGCGGGTAGGAACAGATAGTGTAGGCCATCCCCCCCCCCCCCCTTTCTTATTTGTGTTATATCTCGCTACCTCTGTTTTTTTTTTTCCCCTTTATTTTCTTCTTCCCCTTTGCTTGAACTATAATTTCTTTCCATCATCACAGTAACAAGAACGTAAAATGCCGGAAGGCGTGGGAGATGAAGGGCCTACGGCACAAGAGAAGATGCTGTGGCTGTGGTCCAACCTGGTGGGCCAAACGGTGACGGTAACGTGCCGCGACGGAAAGGTGTGGGATGGCCTCATGGAGGCGAAGGACGGCGAGGGCCTGGCACTGGTGCTGACGCTGGGCCGACAGAAAAAAGGCGGAAAGGCAAAGGGAACCGACAATATAAATTTGAAGAAAATACTAAAAATTGCTTCCGACGACGTACTCCACGTTCAATGCATTGATGCCAGCCTCTTCACCCACGAGGTCAAAGGCGTCACAGGCACAGACTCTTTCTGCCCCTCCTCTACCGACCGAGACCTTGTAAAATGGGACGCGACAACCGGCAGCAACGGTGAAGAGCTAGAAGGCGCGCTCCGCACCACCAACCACACCACAGGCGAGTGGAACCAGTTCGAGGCCAACGCAAAAATGTTTAAATACAAGTCCTCCTACTCCGAGGACTACTACACCACCAGGCTCGACAAAACCCAGTTCACCCAGGAACAGATCGACAAGGCGGAGAGAATAACCATGGAGATCGAGGGCAAAGGCGGCGGCGGCAACGACTGCGAAGCTTGGGCAGACGATTACGACGAAGAGGCGGCGTATGCAGGCGTGACAAGAGAGTCCGACCCGGTGTCTCAAAACCAATACCTTGCAGGCCTTGCGAAGGAAGGCTCGTACATCCCACCGCATTTGAGAAAAACAACGATGCAAATGGCAAAAACTGGTAACGGGTCATCGCCATCATTGCCCCAAGCTGCAGAGATCCCCAACAACCAACCCATCATTGACCCACAGTACCAGCGAGACGGTGCCTTGCAGGTAAGGGCTGACCACGGTGCGCCTGCAAGGATCCCGCAGGACTGCTACAGGGAGAGCGATGGTGCGCCCGCAATGGCGGTAGCGCCGCAACCTGTCGCCACGCCGCAGTCTCAGCCAGCACCGCTGAACCCTACACAGCAAGCTGCCCCGCCTGTGGAGGAGCCGAAAGTATCCCCCCAGACAGCCCTCCACGCGCTTCCTCTTCATAAGCGAAGCATACCAAACAAGAGTATCCTCGCCATGCGGACTCGTATGGTGCATGACCCTTCCAGGGCTACCAAGGCACGGGCCGACACGAGCAACCCTCAGTCCCGGGCTATGGTATTTCTAAGATGGGAAAAAAAAGAGAAAAAAATAACAGGAAATCGCCGCGTTCAAAGAGGAGTCGAAGCGTTTTGCGGAAACGTTCAAGAAAAAAGCCTCGCCGGCAGAGGCCGCCGCGGCCGCCAAGCTCGAGGACCCCGCACAACAACCACAACAACAGGACGAGGATGACGATGGGTTGGACACCCCGCAGAAGAAAAAGCTGAACCCGGCTGCCGTCCCATTCGTAATGAAGGCCTCAGACGAGGAAGACGCGAAACCGGTACATATATTGCAAAAAAAAAAAAAAAAAAAAAAAAAAAAAAAAAAAAAAAAAAAAAAAAAAAAAAAAAAAAACAGACGCCCCCTGTGGAGCTTGTGCCGGCTCCAGATCCGATTTGGAAAGTGCAGCTCTCCGAAAAGGCAAAGGAGAACAAATTTATCTGCAAGATCATCGCCGACGGAATCTACAGTAGGATCAAGGCGAAGAACGTCCAGCATCTCCCCAACCAGCCAAACCAGCAGCAAGTCCCCATCCCTGGCGACCCAAGCGTATTTACTCATGAATGGGAAGGGGATGATTATTACTGGGATGAGGAGAACGACAGCGATACTGAGAAGGGGGCGGCTCACTTCAATGGTAGCCAGGCGTCTTATGGTGGTCCGCCACCTCCACAACAGCAGCAGCAACAGCAACCAATGCAGCATCAGCCGATTCCGGGGCAGCCGCCTATGGGGCATCAAGAAATGCATCATATGCCGCATCAAAGACCGCCGCCGCCATCTTACCCGTCTTACCAGCCCTCTGGTGGAGCGCAGCCACCCTGGCAGCAGCCTCCCCATAATGCTCCTTACCAACCTTGGAATGCAAACCCTAACAGTCAGCCGCAGCAGTACAGTCAGCCTCCACAGTATAATCAGCAGTACCAATCGATGCCCCCACCGCCGCACCAGCAGCATATGGGTGGGTACCAGAACCCGACTCCTCCTCCTCACAGTGCCCCTCCCATGGGTCAGCCGCCGGCTATGCGGCAGCAGTACCAATACCCTCCTCAGCAAGGCGGGTACCCTCAGCAACAGCCACCACCTCAGCAGCCTCCTCAGCAACCACCCCCTCAACATGGCCAGCAGCCTATGTACTCACAACAAGGTGCTCCTCCTCACCACCATGTATGATTGTTTTTTTTTTTTTTTTTTTTTTTTTTTTTTTTTTTTTGTAATTTTTTTTGCAGGACCCCAACATGCACATGCAACATCAAGGGCACCTCCCTCCCTCTAGCCATGCTGGTTACCAACCGCACATGCAACAGAGACCGGTATTGTTTTTTTTTTTCCCTCTTTTTTTGTTTTTGTTTTGTCTTTGTTTTTGTTTCTTTTGTTTCCATTTTTTTTTTTTTTTTTTTTTGTGTTTCTTTCTTTATTTATTCCTTTTTTTTTCCAGCAATTTGGCGGAGGTCAGATGGAAGGGAACCAGGAGTACGGTGGCTACCCTAACCAGGTGTGACCCTTGGGTGGATTTTTTTTTCTCTTTTTTTTTTTTTTTTTTTTTTTTTTTTTTTTTTTTGCTGTTCTGAAACCCCCGAACTTCCGTCCTGTCTGAGTGTGCCATTTTTCTGTAAACTTCGCCATTGGGGTTGAACTAAATAATAAATACAGGGGCAGCCACCAACTCAGCAACCAATGCATCAGCCTATGCAACAAAGAAGACCACAGCAAGTGAACGCGGGAAGAAGATAAAAGCAAAAAAAAAGGGGGGAAGAAAAAAAAAAAAAAAGCAAATACAAAAAAGGAAGAAAAAGGGGGGGGGGGAGAGGGGCGCAGGAGAAGGGGAACTG
This sequence comes from Diplonema japonicum, assembly GCA_964019335.1. Classification (NCBI taxonomy): domain Eukaryota; phylum Euglenozoa; class Diplonemea; order Diplonemida; family Diplonemidae; genus Diplonema; species Diplonema japonicum. The sequence continues at coordinate 775,541 of OZ025651.1, forward strand.
ATTAGTCGTTCAGAGAGAAAGAGAAAAAAAAAAAAAACCTTTCTTTTTTTTTTCTTTTGTCAAAAAAAAAGGATTTTCGCTGTTCGCTCTTGTCCCCCTCCCTCCCCCTCCCCCCTTTTTCTTTAAAACCCCTTTCTTTGTTTCTTCGGGTGCATCCTTTTCTTTTTTTTCTTTGAATGATTCTTTTTTTTTTTAACTGGATGAGGACCGATTCTTGCTATTTGATGTGCAAATAGAAACCCCTCCTCTTCCCCCTGCTTTTTTCTTTTCTTTTCTTCCCCCATCTTTCATTAGGTAAAAACTAATTTTTTTTTCTTCTTATCTTTACTGCGGCAATTTGTTTCCCTTCCCCTCCCCCTCTTTTTTTTTTCGTGCACAAGGCGGTGGGGAGAGGGTGGGAGGTTACAATGGAAAATCATTGTTTTCCTCCCCCTCCATTTTTTCTTCTTCTCCTTTTTCTCTTTCCCTTCTAAGTCTAGATTCTACTTTTTTTTTCTTCTTTTTTTTTTTAATTTTCCATTCACCCCCCCAAAAATCCTCTCCCTCTCCCCTTTTATTTTGGAGCTAAATGGTTTTTATTTTATTTTTTTATTCTTCTTTTTTTTTTTTCCTGTCATTTTATTATTTCCCCTCATATTAAACCTGTCTAAAAGAAAATTCTCCTTTTTACGTTTCAGGGAGAAAAACAAAGGAGAAAAAAAAAAAGAAAAAAAAATAACAAGGGGAGGGGTGGTGGCGTAGCACATTCCCTCCACCCGTTTTTTCTTTTATTTAAAAAAAGGAGATAAAATAAGAGGGGATCGAAAGGGGGTTTTGTGTTAAGACAACGGGGAAGGAGGAAGAAAACAATGGGAGGGGGAGGGGGTGCATCACTCTACATTCTTTTTTATCTTGGCCATGGTGTTCCCCTATATTTCCCCCGTTATCCTGCTGGTCTGGATTTCTTTTTTTTTTCCCGCAGGGTCTTCTTCTTCATCAATAGGGATCAGAGGCCCGTGTTTGGGAGGTGACAGTCGCACGTGTAGAAAGCTCATTTCAAATGTATCGTTAAAACCGCAAACACCCAAGTAAAAAAAAAAAAAAAGAGAGAGACAAGGAGTGGTGGGGAACAGAAGATTGCAATGTGAGGCAGTGCGCAAATAGTACAAAAAAAAAAAAAAAAAAAAAAAAAAAAAAAAAAAAAAAGGAAGAAAAAAAAACTTTTCTTGTGGGGAAAAATCTGTGTGGTCCTTTTTCAAGTGCCCCACTCCTTTGGTTGTTGCGTTTCATAATTTCTTTTTTTTTAAAAGGGGGGTTTTTTTTTTTTGGTGGGGCCGTTGCTAACCACTTCGTTTCCTATCATAGTGAATTTTTTTTTCTTAAAAGAAAGAAAGAGTTGGTTTTGTTGGTGGTGGCGCGGGGCATTTTTTTTTTTTTTTTTTTTTTTTTTTTTTGGTTTTGTCTTCTTTTCTTCTGCTTCCCTCCCACTTTGGTGTATCCCCTGTTTTTTTTTTTTTTTCCCTTTTTTTTTTTCTCTGTTCCCCAACGATTCTAAAGCTACAGTTTCTGTTCTTTATGGGTGGTGGGGATAACATGGAAATATAAGAAGTACATCAGATGTGCTGTTCGCTGTTGACCTCCTCGTCGGTCATCACCGGTAGCGCCTGAGTGGAAGAATGTATTGCAGATTCTCAGGGTGACGAACAGGCAGTAAACTAATCAAAATAGAGTACACCTGCAGTTGCTTGTACGCCAGGCGGCTTATAAGCAACCAAAGTCATTCTTCTTTTTTTCTCTTTTTTCTTTTCACCCCTCTGCTTCATAGATCTTTTTTTATTTTTTTTTTTTTTATCCTCACACCCCATTCCCCCTCCTCTCCTTTTCGGTGTGAGAAGAATGGGAAAGAACAAATTAAAAGATCGGGGAAAAAAAAAAAAAAAAAGTCCAGTGTAGGCGGTACGCTCTTAATGATTTGTTGTTGCCCTTTTTTCTTTTTCTTTTTTTTTTCTTCTTTTTTTCCATGCGACTTTACGATTCCTTGAGATGACTGTGCGGCCCTCTTCCACAGGGTGGAGAATCTACAGGAAGGATGATGAAAGCTTCAGGATCAAAGTAGTTTAGGTTATTAATCAGAGACATGTTTCTCAGTAAAGTCTTGATATTGTTTTTTTTTTATGTCCCCCCCCAGTTGTATCACGAGCAAAAAAATAACTTGCCTTGCATGGACGAGCTTCAAAAAGAGAGAGAGAAGAAGAGAAAAAAAAAGAAGGAAAAAAAAAAAAAAAAGCGACATAAGCCAAGAGGAAAATGTTTTCTTTTTTTTTTTCGCCTTGACAATATTATTGTCGAGCACTACAAAAAAAGAAAAAAAAAAAGGAAAAAAAAAAAGAAAAAAAAAACTAATTACTATTTTATTAGGTAAAATTCCCGCTCGCGCGCGCACAAACAAGTGAAGCGGCAAACTAGCTTTTTTTTTTTTTTTTTTTTTTTTTTTTTTTTTTTTTTTTTTCCCGCCCCTCTCTTTTCTTCTGAACTTGTTGCTTTGTTCTTTTTTTTTTTTAAATGTCGTGTAAAAAGAAGAAGAAAAAAAAAAAAAAAAAAAGAACCGATTACATTCCATGATGGGTGTAAAATTCAGTGTGTGAGCTTAGGCTTTCTTTTTTTTTTTTAAAGGGGTATTACAAATATGGACTCAACTCGTGAAAAAGGGGGAGGGTGAGGACAACTGTGTTTTTTTTTTTCTCTTCTTTTTTTTCTTTCTTTCTTTCTTCCCTTTCTATGGGGAGGTGGCACATATGTAGTGGCTATTTTATTTTGATTTTTTCATTTGCCCCCCCCCCCCCCCCCATTGGCTTTCTCCCCTTTCTATTTTTTTTTCCAGCGTGTGTGCACTAGAGACAATGCAAGGTTACCACCTAGAGCTGAGGCTAGAAAAAAGAAGAAAAAAAAAAGGTGGTGTTTGTTGGTGGGTTGTAGTCTTTCTTCTTCTTCTTTTTCATTTTATTTATCTCCCCCCTTTTTTTTTGCCTTCTTACCCAACATTCACGCCAGCAGAACTCCCCTCACTTCACCACGCTTTGAATCCCTTTCCCACAACCTTTCCTCACCCTCCTTTTTTTTCTTCCCCCTTTACTCCATCCTTTTCTTTATTCCCCGTCCTCCCCTCCCCCCACCTGATTTTACATTTTACTTATTTTTTTTTCATCTTTATCTTTCATTGATCGTCGCTGGGGAAAAAAAAAAAAAAAAGAAAAAAAAAATGGGGTGGTGTTTTTTATTTTTAGCCCCTAAACGCCCGCGCGGACGTTTTTGTCCTTATTTCAAAATTTGCCTTTTCGCTAAGTACTTTTTTTTGAACACGGCCCCTGGACTTCAAAATATGGCATTGTTGCGCGGTTTATTTTGTCTTGGAACTACATTTTGCGTTAAAAGTTTTGTTTTAATTGAACCCGGCAGGGTTGGCTTAAAATGAAATCAGATGGTCAAAATAGCAGCGAAAACGTGAGTCTCCCCCGACTGGAAAAAGAAGAAAAAGACGATGAGGCGGTCAAAGAGGGGCCGGAAACGATGCTTGGGTGGGAGAAATACTCCCAAAGGCCCGAAACATATCATTTCCGTAAAAAGGTGGGCTTAGGACACCTCTAGGTGAAGCGGCCAATGAGGAGGGTGTTTTTAATCTTTTTTTTTACACACGCGGTACTTGAGCTCATAGTTTCTTCCACGAACGGTCGTTTCGGTTCAAAAAAACAGCGGAATCTGAATCTTTCCATCCCAGAGTACAAAATTTGGCTTGGGTTGGTCCTGTTAATGGGTTTACGCTCGGCACCGAACATGAAGAGCTACTGGACAACAAATTCTAATTTAACCATCCGGCTTTTGAGAAAATGAGCAAACCGATTCGTTGACATACAGCGCTACCTCACCTTTGACAACCTGGAAAGCATTTGGAAGGCCTGAAACTGCACCTCATGCGCAGGTTTCTTGACATCATTGTCAACCGGTGTAGGACTGTGCGGACCCCTGGCAAGTGGTTGTCTGTTGACGACAGTGTTATCCCGACAACAATGAAAGTCATGGCACCACGAAAAAGCAACTCGGTGGGCATCAAGGTAATCGCTACATGCGACTCATAAAACTGTTACCTGGCGAATTTCAACATTTTCAGCAAGAAGTCCACAACACAGGACCTAGTCATGCGTACTGTCGACTCCTAAGAGTTTGCTGTCGACCCCTGACCGGCAAGACCAGCTCCAGGGGACTGGAGTTCGGCATATGAAAACCCGGAAGTGGACCATGGTCGTTTTTTATTGGGTCCTGGAAAGCTGTGTTGCCAACCCCTCCATAATCTGGAAGAAGAGCAGGGAATGTGGCAAAAATTATGGCTTCCCGAGCTTCAAAGAAGAACTTGTTGGCAAGCTTCTCACCCATGCCCCAAAAACCGATAGCACATACCCCCCGACAACACCGTCACCGACCCCCAAGCGCAAACACGCTAGCAATGAGGATTCCCTCACTCAGAAATACCCAAAACGTCTCGATTTGACCCTAAATCACACCTCCGAGACCATGATGAACGGAACGAAGGTGAGGAGGGTGCTCTGTGCTGTTCCTGGGTACGGGAAGAAGGTGCAAACGTGGTGCCCCTGTTGCAAAACCCCGTTATGCAAAACGTGTTTTTTACCCTTGCATGCTACCCCAGCTGGAAAAAAAACTCGCAAGTTGCTTTTTTCATCCCACAGCCCCAAAAAGTCTCCAGACTGACCTCAATCCTAGAGTTCAGGGCACCAAATAGGGCTGAATGCTGCCCTATTTACCCCAGCCATAACTCCACGAACCCCCCACGACAAGACCCCCCAAAATCGGACATAAAAAGTACACCTTCAACCCCCCTCTTACACACATAGTTAAGTGTTCTCATCTGAATCTGGCACCTGGAATTGAAAATTTAGTACCGTTTACCCTTTCCTTGCACCTTCCTATGGTTGCATGCTGCCCTTTTTTTGAGTATTTAAAGCAACAACGAAAATGGGGGGGTACCGTAGATAGGCTCCGGGCGTTTAGGGGTTAGGGGAAAAAAAAGAATTGATGTCGTCATCATTACTCAAAAAAGAAAAATCGTTAATATTCTTCATTCCATTGTGGCAAAAAAAAACTTTTTTTAAAAAAAAAAAAAAAGAAAGAAAGAAAAAAAAACAGAAAAAAAAAATGAAAATGTCCCGAGTGATGGCACGCAAGGCAGCAGGGCTCCAAGCAAGGTGGGGCCACATGGATACTTTCAAGGCAAGCGAGATGGTGGTGTCGAAATCGGAAAGGTGTGTCTTTATTTTTTTTTCAGGCGTCCTGCCACATACCGCAGGTACCCTTAAATGTCTCTTTTTTTTTTTTTTTTTTTTTTTTTTTTTTATAAAAAATATACCCAGGCCCGCTGAGCTCCCCCCTTTGGAAACCTTGGAATTCGGGAAAGTGTTCTCCGCGCACATGTTCCAGGTGGACTGGACAAAGGAAAACGGCTGGGAGGCACCAAGGATCGTGCCCTATGGCGACCTAAGCCTCTCACCCGCAGCATCATCGCTGCACTACGCTCTACAGTGTTTCGAGGGTCTGAAGGCCTACAGGAGGAAGGACGACAGTGTGTACCTCTTCAGACCGGACATGAACGCCAAAAGAATGAACAGATCAACAGAAAGGCTCGAGCTCCCCACCTTCGACATCAAGGAGTTCGAGAAGTGTCTGAAACAACTCGTCGAGCTCGACAAAGAATGGATCCCTCAAGAGAAAGGGTACTCCCTGTATATTAGACCAACTGTCATCTCAACAGATGTGTGCCTTGGTGTCGCACCACCAAAGGCAGCACAACTATTCATCATCACATGCCCCGTCGGTCCTTACTACAAATCGGGTTTCAAACCTGTCTCTCTGTATGCCGACTCCGTAAATGTCAGGGCGTGGCAAGGCGGGACTGGGTCTTACAAGATTGGTGGAAACTACGCACCAACTATCAAGCCCCAGGTTGACGCTGCCAAGGATGGTTACTCGCAGATTTTGTGGCTTGGGCCCAACGAGACGGTGACTGAGGTCGGCGCTATGAATCTGATGTTTGTTTTCAAAAAGGCAGATGGGACGAAGGAGCTTGTCACGTCACCGCTTGACGGGACTGTTCTCCCTGGTGTGACCCGGGACTCCATTTTGAAGCTTGTGTCTGGTATTGAAGGGTACAGTGTGTGCGAGCGTGAGCTCCGTATGCCGGATATCCTTGAAAAGCACCGCAACAACGAGCTTCTTGAGTGTTTTGGTACTGGTACGGCAGCCATCGTCTCACCAGTCGATGCCATCAACTACAAGGGGGACAACATGAACATCCCGGTGCCCAGTGATTCGCTTGCCATGAAGGTTATGAACACGATTCAGGACATCCAGTACGGTGATGTCCCCCACGAGTGGTCGGTCCGCGTTTGTTAGGAGGGAAAAAAAAAAAAAAAAAAAAAACGTATCCCTGATTTTTCTTCTCTCTTTTTTTTCCCCCCCCCCTCTTCTCCCTCTCTTTTTGTGAAAAAACTTTTTTTTTTTTGGTCCAAGCTCCTTTTCTCTTTGTACACCCCGGGAGGAAAGGGGGAGAGGGGAGAGGGTTTGGAGGAAGGGGAAAAAAAAATAATAATAATAAGAGGAAGATGATTTATTTTTTTCTCTTTTTTTTTTCGTATTGTTTCGGATATCTTTTATTTTTATTTTTTCTTTTTTTGTGATTTTTTATTTAATATTTCGATGAATTTTTTGAAAGATCGAGTCTTCGACTTGGTCCAACTGACAAAAGGGGAGAACCCCGTTGGAAACTTGGTTATTGGTTAGAAACTTCTCAGGTTTCTTCCCAGGCATGTATGAATAACGGCGAGTTCCTCTTTTTTTTGTCCCCCCCCTTTATTGTTAAAAAGAGTGGTTTTTTTTTTTTCCTCCCCAGAACTGTGAAAAAAGAAAAGAAAAAAAAAAACAAAAAAAAAAAGGAAGGAGAAAATGCCAGCAAAATTGACGTTCCCCCCCGCACACGTTTTCCTTTTTTTTATATCATGTTCAATTTATTTAAAAAAAAAAAAAAAAAGCAAAACGTTTTGTTTTTTTTCCTTTCAAAGGGAGAGGGAGAGACACAGGATTCCTCTGTACCCCCACCTGTTTTGTCCTGCTCTTTTTTTCTGCCATGCTTCCCCCCTATTCAAATCACACACACACACCCCAGAAAACCAAAAGAATACCCCCCCCCCCCCCCCCCGACATCTCAAAAAAAAAGAAAATGCAAAAATAAATGTCGGAGAAGAATGTAATTTCATGTCGGTACCCTAGTAACATGAAGAAAGCTGTTGAGGAGTGCGCCACTCTGGGTTTGTTGAGAAGCTGTGTGGCTGTTGAAGTGGACCACGGGGTGGTTCTGGAGGAAACAGGTGACTGGCAAAAAATGGTACTCGCAGGCGTCCGGCTGAGCACAGGCGGCGTAAGGGGGGTGGTCCGGGCCGCTGCCAGCGTACTCCAGATCTTTCACGAAAAAGGGGAAACCCACGGTGGGATCAATCTGTCGTGTTTCTACAAAGACCCCAACGGGAAGATAGGCGTAGCACCCCCTACCAAAGGCTCCCTCCACCTCCACACGGATCTACACATGCTTGGGACGCTTTTATGCGAAGTTCTTCGCAACTCCAGAGACATCCCATCCTCGGAAATGAACAGCACTGTTGCGGCATTGGCATCGGACAGCCCACCCACTGCAGCCGAACTACTGTCTGCTACCTCTTGGCTCCAACTTCCTCTTTCTTTGTACCATCGCTCAAACGGGGGAACGGACGGTGAAGAGACCACACCGGAGGTGTCGAGTGTCTCAATTCCGGATTCGTTTGATGAGGGCATCCAACAGGTTCTGTCTTCCCTTCCCTCCCTCCCGTCTCTTCCCACCCTCCCCTCCACTGTCGAAGACAGCGTGTTAGATGTATCGGCTTTAACACCAGTCTGTAGGAGGGTAGCCTCACCAGATGTGAAGGCATACTGCGGGACATTAGCGTCAGATGTGGTTCTCATTACGCGGGAGGCCGCCGTGCCTCGGCCTGTGCCTGTTGGGAGTCGCGGAAGGGTTTTAGAGAATCGATCTGTGTCGTCGCAGTGCTCGCTCTCGGCGACGTTTGAAGAGCTGGACCCGTCGTCGCCTGTGAGCTGGACGAAGAAGTCGAAGGGAAGAATGCTTGCGATGCAAAAGAAACTGGAGGAGATGGTTGAAAGATCAGACCAGGTTGGCAAAGCGTTGAAGTTAGAAAAAATATTGTCTTAGAAAAAAGTGTCTGCCTCTGTGTTTTCTGCGTTAAGTGCTGTAACGAACCTACCCAGCAGGCGAATTCTACCGAGCCCGTTTACGCTTATCCTACCCTTCAGGATGGTACCCAGGCTCCTCCCGTGAGGTGGAGTCCTTGAAGCACAGGCATTCTGCGAACAGGACCGCAATGCAGAAACTCAGCACGAAGGTGGAAAGCCTTCTATCGACGGGCACTCCTTCCGCAAAGGCAGTGGCAGCCGCATCTCTACAACACGAAGTGACGTCGGTAATTGCAGTGAATTCATCGGAAGCAGGAGTGGAACCCGATCTGTGTTTCACGGGACCTCCTCCCTGCGTCAGCATGTTGTTGGAAACGGTTCACCACTTTGCATCTTCCATCACGATGCAGCCCCGGCATACCATGCTGTCGTTGATGCATGAGGAGAAGTCTGTCGTCGTCGAGCTTACGGCTCCTATTCTTGTTGGGGGAGGTTTTTTAGCTGGGCGGACTGAGCTGAGGCGGTGATGTCTATGTCTGAAATCGACTTGGAACCACTTCGCCAGGTTACTACGGTGAATAGTATCGGAGCATCGACCCTACCCCTCTTTCCACTGTGGTTCGCAAGGCACTCGATAGATGAATTTTCAAAAAAAACACTTCTATTTTTTTTCTCATAGATAGAGTAATACGAAACGTTACTGCTGCCCCAAGGATGATTTCTTTTCTGAGTCTTCAAGGGTAGTTTTTCCCGCAGACTAAAAAAAAAAAAAAAAAAAAAAAAAAGTTACGCAAAAAAAAAAAAAAAAAAAAAAAAAAAATGCAAAAATGCTGAATACGTTGTTATGGTTGTGTGCAGTACTATGCACAGGCCTGGGGTTGAACGTGAACGTGGGCCAGCTTCGGGACGATGTTAAGGAGATGTTCGATTTCAGTTACAGCGGGTACATGGAAAACGCGTTTCCTTTGGACGAGTTGAGACCGATCTCCTGCACGGGGGTGGACACCTTGGGAGGGTTTAAACTGACCCTCATAGACAGCCTGGACATGCTGCTCATCGTCGGGGAGAAGAACGAGTTCTGCAAACAAATCGATTGGCTGGGCGAAAACCTGTCCTTTGAAATCGACAAGAACATCTCCGTCTTCGAAGTCACCATCCGCGTCCTGGGCGGCCTTATCTCCTCCCACCTTCTCATAGAACAGAACATTGTCAACTGTGATTCATACGATGGGTCGCTTCTTACAAAGGCATATGACTTAGGCCAGCGTCTTCTACCTGCATTTTCAACACCAACCGGTATACCCTATGGCACTGTGAACCTCTTACACGGAGTACCCCGAAACGAAACTACAATAACATCTCTCGCAGGAGGCGGGACAAATCTAATCGAATTCACCGTCTTATCAATACTTACCCATGACAAGCGGTTCAGCCTTGCAGCATCCACCGCAGCCAAGGCGTTTTACGACTACCGTTCCCCGTTAAACTTACTAGGAAGCCACATCAACATTACTACCGGGCTTTGGACGCACCAGGAAGCGGGCATCGGCGGGAACACTGATAGCTACTACGAGTACTTGATCAAAAGCTATGCCCTGTTCGGGTCAGAGGGGTGTCTTGAAATGTTTTGGGGAACTTGGATGGGGATTTCCAGATTTGTTTACTCACCGCCTTGGTGGACGGAGGTCAACATGCACAGTGGGGAAGTGATATGGCCTATTCTGAACTCGCTGACGGGGTTTTACGAGGGGGTTCTGTTCAACTCTGGGTCATACAAAGTAGCTGTAGATGCTTTGGAGGCCACCCATGCCGTTTGGAGAAAATACGGAGCGCTTCCTGAGGGATTTTCCTTCGGTGCCAACAAGGCTCACCCTCGTCAAAGCGCGTATCCTCTGCGACCCGAGCTCGCTGAATCCGTGTGGCAGTTGTACAGAGCAACAAGAGACCCTAAATATTTGGAAATGGGCGCTGATCTTGTATTCTCGATTAAAAAAAGGATGAAGGGACGGTGCGGTTACTTCGTGTTGGAGGACGTTACCACCGGTGAGCCCCGTGATGCGATGGAGAGTTTCTTCCTCTCAGAGACTTTAAAGGTTTGTGTTGGTGGTGTAAAAAAAAATTTTTTTTTTTTTGACAGTACTTATATCTTTTGTTTGATTCTGAGAATTTCATCAACACTGGGAAGTGGGTCTTTAACACGGAGGGGCATCCTTTCCCCCTTAGCTTCGAGTTCGTAGGTGCTTTGAGCGATCTGGACGAGGCTTGCAGGAACGATATGAGTAAATCAGAACCGATGACACAGGTAATGAAGGGGGGGGGGAAAGGGGGGAGAAAAAAAAACCAAACAGTGCCCAAGGTTTACCGAATGGGACCGTTTTACGGTGGATAATTATGGGTGATGGGGTAAAAAAGAGGGGGGGAGAGTGGAGATGGGGAAAAAGTTATACTGTAAAATCTCTTTCTTTTTTTTTTTCAACACCCCAAAAAAAAAAGGGAACACAGTTTTGCATTCTTTTTCCGGGGGGGGGGGGGGGGGGGGGCAATCTGGGAAAGGGGAAAGAAAATGAGAGAGCTCCGAGAGAAGAGAAAAAAAAAAAAAGACAGCTACACTCAAAGTAAAAGCCAAAACCTGGCTTTTCTGAATCCGAGTAAAGCAAAAAAAAAAAAGAAAAAAACCCCGCACAACTAAAAAAAGGTCATTCTTTCTTTCTTCTTCTTCTTCTTTTTTTTTTTTTTTTTTTTTTTTTAGTAGATTGTTGGCTTGAGACACCAGACTTCAAAAAAACAAACAAACAAAAAATATTATACAAAAAAGGGAAACATTTCCTTTTCATTTAAAAAAAAAAAAAATGACGCAATACCAGCAACACCCCGTAGCGAACACAGTGGACGGTTCCTCAGACGAGTCGTGCGGCCCCAGCACACCGCCAATGTCGACTTACAGCGACAGTGAAAAAGGAGACACCGGCCTTGGAGGATCATGGTGCCCAAGGTACTCCCAGACAGGCAAGAGCGGAGAAATAACAGTAGTCACCCCATGGTACCCGTACGGTGCTGATAAAGGGTCTCTGTGGCTTGGTCAGGAGGTCGATGACTTCGTGACATTCATGAAGCTTGACAAATCTGAACGAGCTGCCTTATCTGGCTCCCGGAGGATCATACAAGACATTGTCAAATCCATTTGGGCCGACGCCACTGTAAAGGAATCAGGCCCGCAGGCATTGGGCACAGCGCTACCAGGATCAGCGGTCTTCCTGGTGGTGGAGCTTTGCGAAGGAGGGTCTGATAATTTCATGTACTTTAAAGAGCTTCTTCTAGCAAGGGGTTACACCATCGAGGCTGAGTCCCCCAATACTATCACTCTGTCCGGTAACGGTGTTGCTACCCAACTTACAGTTTTGTTTGAAGACTTTGAACTATCGGGGACGGCTCGTAAGGAGGTCCACCAGCTTCGTAAGATACTGTCGTTGGTGCCGAGTGCGGCGAAGATCGCGAAGGTGATCGAGACAGTTTTGCTGCAAATGAAATACACCAACCCGCTTTTAGGAGGTGTTTCACCCCAAGCGCTGTTGGTCATGTGCATCGTTGCCTGCAGGGCCTGCCCCAACCCGAACGACCTCGGGGCTTGCCTGAAGTTCTTCTTCCAGTTTTACTCGAACTTTGATTTCTCCTCCGTGACGCTCACACCGTTTGTTCAGTCGGTTGTTCCTAGAATTCTCGTGGAAGGTCACCAAGGGTGCCAGGTGTCTATCATCGGAACCGATACGCTGGGGTGCAACCTTGCCCTTGATTGCTTCAGAATGCCGCAGATAAAGGCACACTTTTTGGTATGTTTTTTTTTTTTTTTTTTTTGGAGGGAGGGGAACTGTTTTTTTAGGCGATCCTGTCACATACTGCAGGTTCCCTTCAAAGACATCTTTTTCTTCTTCTTGTCCTTGTCCTTGGATCTTCTTCGCCACCACACAGCGTGTGCTTGAGCATGTCGTTCTCGTGTTGTCATTCGGGCAAAGTACGCCCGAAGCATTGAGTAAGATCCATCAAGGTGGCATAGGCCTCTTGCACGGTTCGAAGACGTGGTCCTTCGGGTGGTCGTATCTCTCTCATTATGACAGCAAGCAACGCATTTATCATAATGATCGAGATCGGGCAACCTCGTAGAATCTCGTTGATAGTCTCCAACTCCCTGCGAACCCCTGTCGCATTTCTAGACCTTTTTTTTTTGAGGCCGTCGTGCATGCCCCTGAGTGCCCTCAAGATGTTAACGGGAAAAAAAAGGGGATAGGAAAAAAAAAAAAAAAAAAAAAAAAAAAACAGTATTCTGCGATGGCGTTGAAGAAATGGGACGGCAGCCAGCCTGTTGCAGCGGGGCACAAGAAGGGATACAAAGGTCGGACGCCCCTGTCTCTCATTGTTCCTCTGCAGCCGTTGTGGGCTCGGGCAGAGGCTGCGCTCGGGTCGGGTGTCGTGAGAAAGTTTCAGTAAAAAAAAAAAAAAAGAAAAAAAAAAAAAAAAAAAAAAAAAAAACTTTGTTTTCTGGTTTGGTTCATTCTGGTTTTTTTTACCTCCCTAAAAGACACACGCCCACCTCTGTGTGCGTTCAATGCAATATCCCCTCCCCCCTCTAAAGTCCACACATATGCTGCCCTCTTTTTTCACTTTTTTCCCTCCCGTTCTTTTTTTTTTCCAATCCATATTTCTTTTTGAATATCTTTTCTTTTTTTTTTCTTCTTCTCTCTTTTTCTTTTCCTCTCCCCTCCCAGTGGGTGTTCCTGAAGAAGGGGGTAAGGATGAATCCGTGTTTTTCTTTTTCTTTTTACCTTTTCCTGATTAATTCCCTCCCCAATGTTAATTATTCCCACACACTGAAGAAGAGTTAGGGGGAAGCGGTGGTATGAGAAAGTGTTTGTGGAGGAACAAAAAAAAAAGATACTTAGATCTCGACCACGTTAGTTTTTATTTTTTGTGCTTCACTTGGCTCCCCAGCCTGTCACTTACCAATTAAAGCTAGGTGCAGTATGGGCGTGTCAACCCGAGGAGGAAAAATTTAAAAAAAAAAAAAAAAAAAAAAAAAAAACGTGGTTTGCTAGTTTTTTTTGTCTTGTTCCTTCTCTTTCTTATTCTCCTGCCGTCGGTCTCTCTTTGTCTTCTTCTTTCTTTTTTTTATTCTTTTTCACGGTTCCCTCCTTCCTTCTGGCTTCTTCGGGCCTTCACTGGGCGGGGTTGAGGTTTTTTTTTTTTTTTTTTTTTTTTTTTTTTTTTTTTTTTTTTTTTTTATTTTTAAAGCTCTCTTCTTCTTTTCTCTTCTTCCGCATAATAAGGAAGATGGAAAAGGAGAAGGGGTCTTTTCAAAGAGAGGGAAAAAAAAAAATGCAAACGAGTATTTAAAAAAAAAAAGGAGGAAGAAAACAAAAAAAAGAACAGAAGGGGGTGGAGAGATAACAGCTGAAAAGAAAAAAAAAGTGTGTAGCGGTGGTGAGTGGACAAAAAAAAAAAGAACATTCCCTCCTTTTTTTTCCCCATATTTACACAAAGGCCCGTCACCCCCCCCCCCCCCCCCCGCTGTTCCACAAAAGTACGTTCTTTCAGAATAAGGAGGAGATGGAAGGAATGCAGTCTTAAAAAAACTCCCCCCACTTTGTGTTCAATATCTTAAATTAAATTTCACCCCCCCCCCCCCGTCTCGTTCTTTTCCCCCTTTTTTTTTTAGCTCCATAATGGAGGGGTTCTACAACCCCCGGGAGTATTCGTGTGAAGAAAAAAAACTTGTGCCAAATAAAAAAAAAAGAAAAAGAAAAATTCGAGTCAGGGCATGCAGGTTTGAGTTTAGTGAATAGCAAGCTGTAGGGCTTTTTTTTTTTTTTTTTTTTTTTTACTTTTTTTTTCTTTTTTAAATGGGCGGGAGTTGCTAAATTTATTCCCTTTTTTGGGACGAAAGCAATGCTCCAGAAGGGGAGTATAAATAGATAGCCGCCTCCCCCCACCCACCCACCCAAGGGCGGCCCTCCATGAGGGGGTGTGTCCTGCACCTTGAGTTTTTTTTTTTTTTTTTTTTTTTTTTTTTTTTTTTTTTTTTTTTTTTACGTAGTACCATTTTGATTAAAACAAGATGATTTTTTGTTTTCTCTTAAGTGGCACCACGTACGACTTTGACTGCTTCTTTTTTTCTGTTTTTTTTTTCTTTCTTTCTTTTTTCCCCTCGCCCGTATTTTATATTTAATGTGGTTTAATCCTGTGTGACGAGTATTTACAAAATCTCTCAATCCCCTCCCCTCTCCCCATTTGCAAATGAGGAAAGGAAAAAAAAAAAAAAAAAAAAAAAAAAAACGTCCACCTCCCCAAAGAAGGGAAAGAATTATTTGTAGGCGCCATTATCTGGCGTCTTTTTTTTTTTTTTTTTTTTTTTTTATTTATTGTGTTTCGTCACTCACAAGGTCAAGAATGGTTAAGACGTAATTTCTTTTCATGCTGAGGGCTCCTTGTATTCACACTCTTTTCATGAGTTAGACAAGAAAAACAAAACAAAACAAAAAGCAGGCTCCCGTGTGAGTGACGAAAAATGACAAAGGGGGAGAAAAGGGGAAATTTGGTCCCCTTTTTTTAACTCTTATTCTCCACTCAAAGGAGAAAAAAAAAAGAAGAAGAAGAAAAAGCAAGAGGAGAAAAACTGTTTTTTTTTATCTTCCATCTTTCCAACTCTTGTACAATTTCTCCATTCACGCTCTTGCATCTGCTTAAAGCTGCGTCATCCCTTCCCCCCCCCTTTTTTTCTTTCCTCCCCCCTCTCCCCCCTTTTTTGAAATCCGACGTTATAAGAAAAACTGTTTTTTTTTCTACTTTTCTTGATTCACTCTCATACCTTTCCTCTTCTCCCTCCCCCCTCTCCTTCCCCTTGCTTGCAAGCGTCTGTAAAAGCATTTTTTTTCCCTTCATATTCTTTTTTTTTTTTTTTTTTTACTTTTTACGAATCCCTCCCCCATCTCCCCTCAAAAAAAAAGGTGGGAAGTGGTGGTGTTGGAGGGGAGTGGGTGGGTCGGGGGGGGTACGGGGAGGGCCTCCCCTTGAATGCCCAGACAATCAGAGCAGAGGCAACTACGATGCTTTTCCTGCAGCAGGCTCATCGAGGATCCGATAATAGAGGACGGGGGCAAGGTATACCACACCAAATGCATCGCAGAGAAAAAAGGAGAGATCTGCGGCGGCTGTTCGCAACCACTAATGGAAGAATGCTTCGTGGCACTAGGCAAACGATGGCACGGCCACTGCTTTAAATGTAAAAAATGCGGACTAAAACTATCTGAAGAAGTTTCGAACCCACGCGACAGGGACGGTGTGTACAAGGCCGCATGGAAGCAGTCTTGGTTGTCATCCTACAAAGGAGATCGCCCGCGAATGATGAAAGAGATACCTTTCTCCGTTTCGGGTTCTGACCCATACCACCCCGGGTGTCTCCCCATCACAAACCGAAGATTTTCAGTACCGATACCCGCTATTCAAGTGCCAAGCCCGACTAGCAATGCTGGCTCCCCAACTGTATCACCCATCCCAACACCTCATTCTCCTCATGTATCGCGTGGGGACTCAACAAATGTTCGGCCGGTTCAAAAGCGACAGAAGTCGCCTCTGCCGCAGTACCCGAACCCAGTCGAAAACGTCTCGACGGCAACAATGCCCAGCGTTGTGGAACTAGACGGTGCGATATGGAGCATTTCACCAGGGTCGAACCTCGCAATATGCCAGCAAGACGCAACTCAACGTGCGAAGGTCAAGATGGCCGGATGGCCCGAAATCAAAAAAGAAGCAAATCTACTAAAACTAGCAGCCGGTGCTGGTGTGCTCGAGGTTATCGGTAAAATACTAACACGGAACAACAAAGCCCTGCTCCTCACTGCTTGGAAAGCCGGCGGCGATGTTTTTTCAAAAACAGCGGACACCGCCGGGCAAGGTCTCGACGAGCCCTTCGCGAAAAACATCTTTTCGAAGCTGATGAAAGCGCTGCTTCGCTGCAGAAAGCATGGCCTCGCACACCGCGACGTCACACTTGAAAACATCATCCTCGGAACCGTCAAAGGCCCCTCATATCTACACGGGTTCAAACTCTCACGACGGTACCAAGACGAAGAGAAGGCTACTGATGTTGTCGGTGGCCCCATACACGTTTCACCAGAAGCACTGAAATTTTTAAACGGCGACACAGACGGGTACGACCCCTTCACAGCTGACATGTGGGCTGCTGGAGTGTGCTTACATCAAATGCTATCCGGCCGCGATCCTCGATGGGTTCGAAAAATGCCCGTCGGGCTCACTCCAGGTCTCGGAGGATTCGGCACCGTCCCACCAGACAAACCACTTCAAAAATACATCAAAGCAGTCGAAGCTGGCTCAGGAGGGGTACCGAGAACGGTTTCAAACGACGCAAAAAACCTGCTTTCGTGGATATTAACCACAGATCCGATGAAAAGACCGACCCCGACGGAGGCCTTGTCGCACCCGTGGCTGGCATCGCTTTCTATAAAACCAACAGAGGGACGGAGGTTGGTAAAGCTTTCTGATAATACGTCGTTGCTTCTAGTGGTTCTCTCCGCTGCGGTGTCGATACAAGTGAACAACAGAATCATGTCGCTGAGCTCCGCGTTCACGGCGTCCGCGCTGCTTATCGCGTCTGTTCGAACGATAGTCGGAAACCCTTTGAGGAATTCAACAGATTCATCTTACAAGCAAACCTACACAACGGCCGCAATGGCGGTGTTGGTGATAGAGGCGAACAAACTGTACATTGCTGATGATGAAACGACGTCATCAGCCACAACATCATTGGAATGGTCGCCTTCCAACATCGATCACCACAACGACGACGATGATGAGACTGTTCCAAACACTGGGAGACTGTTGGAAACACCGTTATCAAGCAGGGTGAACAGGGAGTCGCGGTCCAGATCGTTACTAGGGATCCGGCGGGAATCGCTCCCCATCAACATACAAAAGCGAATGCGAGGCTGGACAAAGGCGGAAACGAAACGACTACCTGAAGGATTCCACACTGAAATCGCTGAAGAGCTCCTCGCTCCCAGAAAAACCCCGCGCGTCCGCCGCCCGGTAGAATCCGTCGACGACGTCAACCCGTTACAACCCGGAACGTTTAGAAAACGAATGGGATCAACGGTGCGCATTAAGAGAAACAGAAGAGCACCGTCTCACTCCCTGATCAGACCCGGGCAGGCAGGATCGCCAAAGACACCAAGGACAGCCTCCGCACAAGATTTCGGTGAAGCGTTTATCACGGAGGACGAAGAGCTTGTCCCATTGCAGCGGTCGAAAACAGATGGGATCCTCCTTGGCGAGCCACCTCCTATCCGAACACCCACCACCCCGAAGCCTCAAGGCGGTTCTCCTGTACGAACCTTCCCCAATGGTGTTGAAACTGTAACGCCTGTGAATACCAACAACAACAGTACAAGCACGGCCGCATCGACTGTAGGATCGCCGAAGTCAGTGATGGCGTCGTCTCCTAAAAGAAGCGCGCCTGTGAAGTTGAGGACAAAGGCGCGAAAAGGGTCCAGGGAGATCGTCAAGAAGGACGAAGAGCTTCCCCCCCCCCCCGACACCGACGGGTCCGCCGACAAAACCCCAGAAGAAAAACCCATTAAGAAAGGACTTCGGCGAATGCAATCCGGCCACGGACCCCATGGAATGCCCCTTCTCAGATTGGGACAACTTCCAAAAAGCGATTCCGGAGGGGGGTTGCTAACAGCACGGACAGGTATGTCCACTGCACGGAGCGACCGTACCCGTGCTTCGTCTGCTGCTACTAATAAATCGAAAAAAAGAGGGTCTGGTTCACCCCCGAAGAGATCTAAATCGGGTAACATGACGCCTTCTCCGTTTGGTTATCACTCTGCGCACCTTCGGTCTGAAATGAATAGGTCTCTTGATAGGCCACCGCCTGCTTTAGATGGGCTCTTGCGGGATGTGGCACGCGCACAGCCTCATAGGTCGTCGGCGTCGTCAGCTGCACCCGCTCCCAACCACTCCCCACCTTCGTCTCCGAAAAGAAAAGGTACCGCAGCTCTGTACGAGGCTGTGTTTGGAGGGTCGTCTTTTTAAAAAGAAGGAAAAAAAAAAGAAAATTTGTTCAACAGAATATAAAAAAAAAAAGAAGAAAGAAAGAAAAAGAAGAAAAAAAAAGTAAAAATGTTGTCGCCTTTTTTTTTGAGAGATAGAGAGGGGAGGGGGGAATAAAAAAATTAAAAAAATAAAAAATTGGGGGAAACAAGGAAATGTGTTTTTTTTTCTCTTTTTGCTCCTTTTTCTAGTGAGTACCCTTCCTAGCCGCAACCAGATGTGAGGGTGAAAAAAAAGGGGGGGATAGAAGTCTGCGTATTGGGCGACCCAAGTTCTTTTGTGTAAATTTTTCTTTCTTTTTTTTTGATACAAAGTCAGGGGAGGGAAAGAAAAAATGAAAGAAAAAATCGGGGGGGGGGGGTATCGTGAAAGTAAAGAGGGGGAAAAGATTGAGTTGTTTTCCCTTAACCTCTTCCATTTTTTTTTTATCTACTACCCTTCTTATCTTCCTTCCCCCAGTTGAGAAAGGGGTCAAAAGAGGGGCAGCAGCCCTTTTTTAAAAAAGAAAAAATGTAGAAGAAAGGGGTTACAAGCAAGCAAAAAAAAAAAAAAAAAAAAAAAGAGGGGAGAAAAACAAAAGGAGAAAAAATAAAATAAAATAAAATTCCCGTCCCTTCCCTGTCCTTACCCTCTTCTGGTTTCTTTTTCTTTTCCTTCTTCTCTCTCCATATCTTTCTTTTTTTTTTTCTTCCGACTCTTCAAGCGGGTCAAGGTGAGAGGGAACTATGCCTTTTGCTCTCTTACGCCATTCAGCAGCACAACTGGCAATGGAGGAAGGTAAGGGGTGGCATGTAGCCTTTGAAAAAAAAAAAAAAAAAAAAAAAAAAAAAAAATGCTTTCTAAAAAATTGCTTGTATGTTTCTTTCTTTTTCGTCGTTCTCTTCTCCCACTCACCTATGCCCCCCCCCCCCCCCCCCCACCCTTTGTTTAAGTTGTTTCTTTTCTCTGCGTTCTCTGAGTTTTTTTTTTCTTTCTTTGTTTCTTTTTTCTTTTCTTTTTTCTTTTGTAATATCGGGGAAACGAAGGTCAAAAAAAGGCGCGAGGGAGGGGGGAGGAAAAGAAAAAAAAGAAGAAGAAAATAAAAAAAAAAATGTTAAAAATTTTCAAAAAGAAACCCGGAGGGAAAGCTTCCCAAAACACGAACGGGGAAGCTCCAGGCACGCTGAAACCGTGCAAGATGGTGTTGGAGAGTGTGAGGGACCTACCTCAAGGCGGGGCATTTGGCGTGTGGCTATTGAGGAAAGGCTGCGAAAAAGAAGGGAAAAAAGAACTGTCCGTTTTCGTGTCAAAATGCGGAGACCAACACACCCGGAAGGAACCCGACGACGAAAAACACATTTACAACATATTAGCTAAGGAAGTCAGAGAGTGCCTCCTCCACCCTGCTGGCTTACGTGATCCCGCAGCATGCTCTGCCGACGCATTGACAAAACACAAGACACTTCGACACCCTTACGTTCTCCCGTACATCTCCGGCGGGTTAAACTCCTTAAACGAGGTGCAGATCATAACCGAGCCCTGCGTACCCCTACGCCACCGTCTGGACGAGAACTTGGTAACGTTCGACGAATTCTGCATGGGGGTCACATCGATAGCAAACACACTGTTATGGCTTCATCAATGCAACCTGGCTTACAACAATGTAACCCTTGACGGAATCTTCATCACGAAAAACCCGACAAAATGGGTTCTAGGAGACTTCGCGTTTTGTTGCCCGCGAGACGCGGACGACCTCCTTCACCATTCGATGAAATACCAAAATCTCGTTGCTCCAGAAGACGTCTTCACCTATCAAGACACTGACCATTCTAAAAGAAGACGGTCGTGCGGAAAACCACAAGCTGACCTGTCATACCGTGATGTGTACGGCCTTGGGTGTGTCATCGACACTGTGTTGGCAAAGCTTGGAAAGGCCAGCACGCTTCGCGCAGAGGTTTTTTCAAGCGTTGTTGAAAAAGCTGATCCTGGAGTGGAACCGTCGACCCCCGGTGTGAAATCTAAATCGTCTTGTGCTTCATTTGAGAGCCAGTTGGAAAACCGTGGTCTGGAAGCTCTTCTTGGAGAGGTGTCTGACGCCATAGAGTGGATCGACAAGGATAGCCTCCCGCCGTCTATTCCATTGGTCGCCCGTCTCCCGCAAACCGTCCGCGCGCTCGACACCTCCGAGGAAATGTTTCTCTGGGCGGTTGCCGCATTGCATCGTTCTCCTGTTCTCCGTCCGAATCTCTTACAATTGACAGAGGGACGGTTCATCTCCACGAATCCACTGGTTCGAACCGTAACATTCTTAACAGAAGCGTCGTTGGGAGCCACGCCTCAAGAGAAGCAAGATGGGTACCAAGCTGTTCATGACTGTTTCGATACGTGCGACTATTCCACGATATCCGAAGTTCTCGTCCCGCTTTTGTGCAATCGAAGCACGTTTCTCGATCAGGAAGGCGACGAGGTGTACAGAAGAGTCCTGCTCCCCAAGAAACCGCACGAAGCAACAACGAGCAACAACAACAACAACCTCGATTCCACCGTAATGTCGTCGCTTAACGGCACTGTTAGGTCGGAAGACATGAAGGGTTTTGAAATCGGGTCGCGCGTGCAGGCCTTCGGGTTAAAACGAACGTCCGAGCTAAACGGTCAGGTTGGGGTTGTAGCTGGTATCGATCCCTGTGAAGGGAGGATTCTGGTCACATTTGATTCGTGCGAGCGAGCGATTCGCCCTGGTAACTTGTTGTCGCCGCAGACAACAGGCGGTGTGTTACTCCCTTTGGACTACCAGCTTATTGTGGTTCCGTTTTTAAAGCAAGCGCTGCAGGACAAGCTTGATAACCCTATGAGGGTCGCGTTGCTGAAGCGTGCGAAGTATTTTCTCGGAACGTTTGATCACGGTGGCTTGCTTGCAGATGTGTTGTCGTCCCTCCAAGATGAAAAGCAACGGGTTGGGCTGCGGGCGGCTGCTTGCAGCGCCGTACCGTCGCTGGTGAGGTCAAGCAACAATGTCCCGCAGAAGGCTGCCTCGTCGTTGCTTACATCGCTGCACAAGATTGTTCAAAACAAATCCGCACCTTCTGAGCTGCGTACCCCAGCAACAGCTTCCCTCATTCTGTCATGGGGGCATCTTGCTCCAGGGTTTGCCGTGTCCGCATTAACATCCGGTCTTCACGACCCCACACTGTCTCTGGGTACTTTGGACGCTATTTCAGAGGTTCTTCGCTCGGATGGCATCCCGCAGGAGGAGATTGCGGGGACGGTGGTGCCTCTCTTGTCGCCGTTGCTTTTGTCCCCGGATGCGGAGGTCAGACGGCACACACAGCAAGCGTTGAACTCGGCTTTCTCCGTTCTGGCGCAGACCACTGGAAACCGGTCTTTCCCTCCACCAAGACCTCTTCCTACCGCTTCTTCTTTACTTGCAACTTTACCCAGGGCCGCACGCTGAAGGATTTAAAAAAAAAAGGGGGTGGGAGGGAAGGAATACATAAAGCACTGTCTGTTTTTTTTTTTATATTTTTTTTCTTTCTTTTTTTTTTTTTTTCCTCGCATCTTTAATTAGCTGGGGGGAGGGATGGGGTTTTCTTCTTCTTTTTTTTGTATGAAGATGGAGGGTTAAAAAAAAAAAGGATTGGGAAGGACACTGGCGGAGGGGGAGATGCATTGGGGCGCTCGTGTAATCGAGGTAAGAGAAGCCACAACTTCATGTTTGGGTAGAACCCCTATGGTACCCCCCCCCCCTCCCCACCAGAATTTCTTCCCCTTAAATGCATTCAAACGCTTTCATGTCGGGGCCACGAGCCGTTGTGTTGTTATTATTATTATTTTTTTTTTTTTTTTTTATATTAACTTTCTTTTAGTTCCCTTCTTTTCTTTTTATAGATTTTTAATTAAAGGGGCACAAAAAAAAATGAAAGAACCTATAAAAAAGAGAAAAGGGGAAAAGGGGGGGGATCTAAAAAAAAAAAGAAGAAGAAAAAGAAAAGCTGAAGAACAAAAAAAAAAAAAGAAAGAAAATAGCTCGATCTTCCTAAAAAGGAAGAAATCGTGTGCACCATTTGCTTTCATTTCATCTTCTTCTTTTTTTTTTTTTTCTTCTTCTTCTCCCCTCCTCCCCTTTTATAACTTTTCTTCGATTTTGAGGTGTCATGCTACGTACTGCATAAATTGAACAGAATTACTTCTTCACTTTCCCCCCCCCTTTTTTTTCCGGGGGGGGGAGAAAAGTGAGGGAGTGATATCTCCTTTTTATTTTATTTTTCTTCCCTCTTCCCTTTACTTTTTCTTTTTCAACTTTTGCAACTAAACTCAAAAAAGAATACTACCAAAGGCATGGTGTGGGAATAAAGTGTCTACAATCGTCCCCCCCCCCCCCCCCCCCAGCAGGCAAATAAAAAATTGCAGGCTGTTTGAATTTTCCGAATCGGGAAGAAAAGAAATTGAAGAGGGTGCAATTGTGGACAGCTTAAACCCCCTCCCTCCCCACACAGACCTATGGCGACAGCAAAGCAAAAAAAAAAAAAAAAAAAAAAAAAAAAAAAAGAAGAAGAAGAAGAACAAAACGGCAACGGCAGGCACCGCGGCCACCGTTAACATTACCAACCAAACAAAAACAAAAAAAAAAACCGTGTAAAACATGGTGGGAAAACAGAAAAAAAGATTTTTTTTTCCCTCACCCCTCCTACTCTTTCCACATACAAGTGGCGGGAAACCTTTCTTTCTTATTATTATTATCTCTCAGTGCAAGAAGAAGAAAGGAAAAAAAAGAAACAGCCTAATACACAAATGCTTTGAAGGGCGTGGTCTCTCCCAACGAACAAATAAAAGAAGGGGGGAAATGAAGTTCACTCTGAAACCATCGAAGCCGCACCACAGAATAGCTGTGGCGGTAGTTGTCCTGGTGACAGTGGGGGCGCTGGGGATCGTGCAGCCATGGAAGAAACGATATAAAGTCTTGAAACTGTCAGACTCGTGGGTTGCTGAGAAACACAAATCAACGCCACTACCAACAATACACGCTCCGCCAGCAACAACAGCGCCGCCGCCACCACTCCACGCACCACCACCACCACCACCGCCAATACACGTTCCACCTGAAACACCACCACCACCACCATCAGCACCGCCAATACACGTTCCACCTAAAACAACAGCGCCACCACCACCATCAACACCACACGCAACTACGCAGATTCCAACGAAAATCCCTTCTACTCACCCACCTCAGATAGATACCCCGAAACCTATTGTGGAAAGGAAACCTCCTTCTCCTTCCAAATGGAACGCAGTCTGCGAAAGTTGGTTAAACACGGAAAGACTCTTCAACGCGGCGGACATCACGCGGAAGGAAGAAGGCAGCACCTCCCCCGGGCTTAAAAACTCAAAAACTTGCAAGGGCTACAAACACCCGCAAGAACGACCGCCGCCACCGAACCTCGCAGGGAAGAACGGCTGGGACACAAACACACATATTACCATGGAACAAATTGCCGCCTTACGCAAGCGGGGGGTCTTTGAACGAAGCTACATAAACTACGAGAAGAACCTGTGGTTGTGCGGTGTTCCAAAGGCGGGAAGCACCACATTAAAAGCCTGGCTTCTCAAAGGAACCGGCGTAACGGCGATTAAAGGAACAGTCCACAACGCAAGCCGGTACGAAGGACCCGTTTTATGGTCTCTAGACCACATGGACAACCAGCACATTATCGACATCGTGAAGTCGGGGGAGTTCTTCAAATCGGTTTTCGTGCGGAACCCTTACTCGCGGTCGTTGGCAACGTTCTTAGAACGGTTCGAGGCCTGCGAGGAGAAAGGCACCCGGCGAGTTAACGAGTGTTTAATGTGGAAAACGGGGTTGAAAATGCGTGCGAAAAATCCGACGTTTTCTCAGTACCTCGAAGCCATTCAAAACACGCAGGACACACCGCCAAACTGGCTTAACGCGCATTGGAAACCAGCCTCGCTTCTTTGCGGGCTGGACATTCTTGTCTACGATTTCATAGGCAGAATGGAAGTTGCCACCGATTGGGAAACACTGTACAAAGTCAGCGGTGTGGAACCATTTCAATCAAAAGACACAGAGCTGCGGCATTCTTCAGGAACATCGACTGTGTTGAAACGGTACTTCCCGCCCCATCCCAGCAAGCTTGTTGAGGTGATATATTCTTCAGATTTGAACGATCTAGGGTATTCGGACGTGAGTAAGGGAGGGCCACAACGGGGTGGGTCGTCTTTGTTTGGAGGTTTGGTGAAGCCCCCGCCGCCTGCCAAGGAGTTGAAGCATCCTTGGAGGGTTATACCTGGTGTTGCGATACACCTTGCGCCTGGTGCTCACCGTGACCCGGAGGCGATGAAGACCCCGTCGCTCCGAGACTGCCAATGGTGGTGCGAGAGCAAGGCGAAGTGCAGAGGCGTTGCATGGAGAAAATCCGGAGAGACCCACAAACACTACCTAGGATGTTTTTTAGTCGTCGGTGACATCCACGAATCAACAGCCCCTAGTAATGACGACATAGAAAGTGCGGTGGTGGACAGAGACCTTGTTTAACACTTAATGGTTTTCTTTTTTTAAATGTCTCTTTTTTTTTTTTTTTTTCATATTGCGTTCTTGCAAAATAACCGGAAAAAAAAGAGGAAAACAAAAAAAAAAAAAAGAAAAATGGCGGCAATCCCGGCAGTTGAAAAGTCATCGCTTCGTGGTGTGGGTCTCGCCTTGGTATCCGGTCCAGCTGGAGGTGCTGCTGCTTCTCGAAGCGGCAAGCCGAGCAGGAACGAGAAACTGAAGGCCGAGTCGGGTCACCTTCGGGGGACATTGAAAGAGGAGCTGGGCAACCTTGCGAAACCCGGGTTCGGAAAGACGTCTGGCGACCTGCTCAAGTTCCACGGTATCTACCAGGAACAGAACAGGGACATGGACGCCAAGTCCCCCGCGAACCCCGCCATCTTCATGCTTAGAGGCCGTATCTCGGGCGGTAGGATGACCCCTGAGCAGTACCTGATGTACGATAAACTCGCGTCGCAGTACGGACACGGCAGTATCAGACTGACCACCCGTCAGACGATTCAATTCCACTGGGTGTGTGGCAAAAAAAAATATGAAAAAAGGAAATTCAAATAAAAACAGATTTCCAAAGGCGACCTGAAGCCTGTGTTCAAAGGTCTGAACGACGTTCTCTCGGAATCGAAGGGAGCCTGCGGAGACATCGTGAGGAACGTAACATGCGTCCCCAACGTCTTCAACGACCCTTTCCTCGTCGAGGTTTGCATTTTTTTTTTTTTTTTTTTTTCAAAAAAAAATAATTTTTTCTTTCCAGGTGGAGAAGACCGCAAAATCGTTGTCGGACCACTTCCGCAGCAGTGCCAACGCTTACAATGAAATCTGGCTTGACGGGAAGCAGGTCAACGTCGATGAGGAGCGCGAGTCTGTCTACGGCGAGAAGTACCTTCCGAGAAAGTTCAAGATCGGCGTCACCGCCGAGGGAAACAACTCGATCGACCTCCTCACCAACGACATGGGCATCTCCGCGACTAAAGGCACAGACGGGAAAATCTCAGGCTACCACGTGTACGTCGGCGGCGGCCACGGCAGATCCCACAACGCACCCGACACATGGGCAGGCCACGCACAACACCTCGGCTGGGTCGAAAAGGGAAAACTCATGGACATCGCGGAATCCGTCGTCAAGGTTCAACGCGACGCAGGCGACCGTTCCAACAGAAAGCACGCTCGCATGAAGTACACTGTGGACGACAACGGCCTCGACTGGATCAGGGAACAGGTTGAAAGCCGCTCCGGAATCAAGTTGGAACCCCCTGGTGCAAGGTCCATCAAGGACTGGTCAGTACCCAAGTACACAGGATGGCACACTATGCAGGACGGGAGCTTGTCCCTTGGCGTACACGTGATGTCAGGGCGTATCATTGACCAGCAGGGTTCGTTCCTCAAATCCGCTATTGCGCAGGCTGTTAAAAAGTTCAACCTTAACGTGGAGCTGCTTCCCGATCAGGACATCATGTTGAAGAATATCCCGTCGTCTGCTAAGGATGAGATCACGAAGATTTTCCAGCAGAACCGTGTGGACCTTAAGGCGCCGCCTAAGGTGTTTGAGAGGGCCATGGCGTGCGTGGCATTCCCGACGTGTTCGCTTGCTATTGCAGAGAGTGAGAGGTACCTCCCGCATCTTCTTCCCAAGATGAACTCGTTGTTGAAGAAGCACGGTTTTAAGGACGAGGCTCCTGTTCTTAGGATAACAGGTTGTCCTAACGGCTGCGCTCGGCCTTATACTGCGGAGTTGGCGCTTGTTGGTCAGGAGCCAGCTAAGGATACAACTGGTGGGGCTTACCAGGTGTACGTTGGTGGTGCTGCCAACGGGTCGCGTCTTGCTGAATTGTTTGTGGAGAAATGGCCTGCTGCGCAGATGGCGCCTCTTATGGACCAGCTATTTTCTGCTTGGAAGAAAAACCGCACCCCCGGTGAGACATTTGGTGATTTCACCCACAGAGTGCCCAGGACTGAGCTTAACGATATGGTGAAGGTGATCCCTCAGACAATGAGGCTTGATTCAGTGTCGAAAAGGTGTGGTGTCACCCCTGGTACTGAAAAAGAGTCGTAAAGAGGGTTTTGTTATTTAAAAGGGTTTACACTCGAATTTAAAAGGGAAAAAAAAAAAAAAAAAAAAAAATTCAAAAAAAAAAATGATGAAAAAAGAAAAAAAAATAAGCAGGGATTTAGTTAAAAAAAAGATCCCTGTGTATTTTTTTTTTATTTTATTTTTTTTTTTATTGAGGCTTCCTATCTTCTTTTTTTTTTTTTTTTTTTTTTTTTTTTTATTTCTTTCGACAACAAAAAAGAAAGAAAATGGAAAAAAAAAAAAAGAAACAAGGGGGTGAAAAAAATTTTTTTTAATAAATAAAAGAGAACACCGCTGTATTGTTTTTCTCTGTCTTCTTTCTTATTCCACTCTCCCCTCCCCCCCCCCCATTTTCCTCTCTATTTATCCCTTCCTAGGTTTTTTTTTCTTTATTTTTTTCTTTATTGTGTACCCCCCTTTATTCATGAAGGATCAACGAAAGGCTGCAAGGACATTACGGCGTTTTTTTCGGGGTCCGAAGACATTTTGGGGTACCGTAGCGATTTTTTTTTCTCCCGTTATTTGAACGCACTTTTTTTTTTTTTTTCCCTTTCCCCAATTTTTTTAACTTCAAAAAAAAAAAAAAAAAAAAAAAAAAAGAAGAAAGGAATCCGGTTGTGGGGCGAGCGAGAGTGTGTACAGCAAGGAGGGGGAGAAAAAAATAAGGGACAATGGAAAAAAAAAATGAAGGAAGGCTAGCAAAAAAAAAAAAGTTTTAAAAAAAAACCGAATTTTAAGGGTTACGAGTGAAGAAGAAGGAAAAAAAAAATAAGAAGACAAGAGGGGCAAAAGGTGTAAGAAGAAGGGGGAGGGGGAAATGGGGGGAGGTGGGAACCAAGAAAGGAGCAGGCTTTTATTCTCCTTTCGTATAGTTTTCATCACCATATCCCCTTTTTACCCCCCCTTTTTTTTTCTCTACCAACTTTTTTCCCCTCTTTGTTTCTTTCTAGTGTTTTTTTTTTTTACTTATTTTTTTTCGTATCTCCAACCCCCATTTAATTTTGTTTCTCTCTTTTTTTTTTTTTTTTTTTTTTTTTTTTTTTGCAAAAGCAATTCCCATGCTTTTTTATAAAGAAAAAGCTTTGAAAAAAAAAAAGCCGTTTTTTTTTTTCTTCTCTCCCAGCACACACTCTCCTTTGTGTTCCCCCTTTCTCTCTCCGCTCTTTTTTTTCTTTTTTTTCTTCTTCTTTTTTTCCTTTTCCTCCAAAACCCTCCTGAGAAAAAAAAAAAAAAAAAAAAAAACCGAACAAACAGGTTTCTTACTGCTGTTTTCATATTTTTTTTTATTTTTTCCTTTTTTTTTCCCCTGCCATTTCAAAAAAAAAAGTTCTCACAGGAGGAGGGGGAAAAAAAATGTCGTCGGACCTCCCCCCAGAACTGCTTAATGCGGTGAACAAAAAACTCAAAACAGAGGTGGAAGCGAAGGAAAGAAAACTGGCAACGTTGCAAAAGGAGATGGCGAAGGAATCACACCTGATCGAGAAGAACACAAAGGGGAAGCAAAAACACGAATCCGAAATTCGCTCGTTGAAAATCGCATTAGATCTGAAAGACGCGGAACGGACATCCGAGGAAGACTTTCTACAAAAAGCCACAAGAGAGGCCAGCAAAATGCTCAAAGACTCCGAAAAAGCAAAAACCCGGTACACCGAACTTAAAACACAAACACATCAAAAATCCACGTCCGTCAAAAAATGCAAAATGGCAATATCAACGTTCCTGAAGCAAAACAAAATCTCTGAGGAAAAACTGCAAGAACTCATAAACAAGCAAGGCAGCAAGGAGTCCATAGCAGATGCTCTATCACAAATGTCTGCTGAGACAACAAAAAAATACAACAATCTCATCGATAAAAGGGATTCACTATCGACAGCCGCCAACGAAGCCCGCCTGAACCTCCTGACCGAGACAAAGAACCTCGATATAATTCACAACGAGCTGCAGAAAACGCTAACAGACATGCACACCGCCCACACAGAGAGAAAAACAGTCCTTGAGCAGTACCGAAGTGCAGTTTTAATGACACAAAACTTGGAAGACAGACTGAAAACAGCAGCAACTGAATCCAAAAAAATGGAAAGCGTGACAATAAACGCAGAACAGCGGTTGAAAGACTATGAGTTACAGCTCAAGAACCACAATGAAGAAAACACAAGCATCGAAGCAAAATGCCTCAAAACCCAAGAACAAATCGACAAAATCCGCAGCGTAAACATGTCAAGACAAACCGAAGCCGACGACCTCGACGCCTTGAAAGCATCTCTCCAAACAGAGCTCGCAAGGGCCGCGCGGCAGCTGGACGAAACCCGGCGTGAAATCGACGGGAAAAAACAGGAAATCGAGCGAAACAAAAACAACCTCCTCCAATCCGAACACGATCTTCTTCAGGCAGCCGAACAACTCGCTTCCATAGAGTCCCACAAGGACAACGAAGACAAACTTCTCAAAAACATCGACGACATGCGAAAGAACTTCATCGCGAGACTGAATAAATCGATTAAAACAGTACGCGCTTACGAGAAAACGATCTCAGAGGAGTCGCAAATCCTCGAAACTGCCGGCGAAGCCGCGACGGAGTTAGAAACCCGCGTCGCAACACTTCAAAGACACGGAAGGAAAACCCGTCAAGATCTCACCGCCGCACGTAAAAGGCTCACCGAGTACACCAGTATAGACGCCGGGCTCAAAGCATCCAAAGAAGCCCGAGAAAACCGCCTTCTCGACATGAAAGATCAGCTGAAATCGTACAAAAAAGATCTTTTAGACCAAGCAGTGGCGCTTCAAGAAGCATTACAACAGCGTCAAATAGCCACAGGGCCCATCGCGGCTGGACTAATATCTATTCAAGCAAAACTGTCTCAAGCATCGGGTGAGCTGTCCGAGGCGAGCGAGGAAATAAAACAACGCAACGAAGAGCTGAAGCTCACCGAGGCAGACGTCGCGGCGACAAGCGCAAAGATCGCGAGAAATCTCCTGAAGAAAAAGGAAAAGGAAAAGGCGGCGAAGCTAGTGAAGTGCACAGAAGAAAAAACCCGCGGACAGCTCTCCATGGTTTTACACGATGTTGAAACCGAGGAGATCCACCAGGTCAACCTTCACAACGAAGTTGGCGAACGACTAGCCGCCGTCTCCACCCACCACGACGACCTGAAGCACACCCTTCGCACGGTAGAAGAAGAACGTCGATCCCTCGGCATTGAACTCCAAGAAAAACAAACAACCGTCACACAACTCAAAACACGATACAATGAGATCATGAAGGCAGTCCACACCGCCGGTGCCATCCTTGATGAAGACGCCACACCCCTTAACGAAGGGGAACACAATGACAAACGAGACGAAGACCTTGAAAACATGGGCCCCGAGGAGATCCACGCACGGTACATCGCGAACTCCGCGAGCATCCGCATGAGGCTCCAAGCGTACGGCGATAACCTCGACAAGCAACTCGTGGAGGCTGAACGGGACGACAGACGCCTTCAGAAAATGATGGAAAAAATGGGTGTGGCTCATCATGATAAGAAATCCAAGCTTGCAACCCTTGCATGGGACAACCCCACTGTGTGTGAAGAACTCGCTGTAATCGATGGTAGTCCCGACCGTGAGCTCGCGGCTCTTCGCGAGTCTTGTAAGAACCTCAAAACTGAGATAGCTTTTTACACGCGTGATATCGATGAGAAGACCAAACGGCTTCGCAGGTTGAAGTCCAAAAAGAGGCCTCTCCTGTCCCTGCAGCGATGGGCCCTCACCGCGTCGAAGACGGATCGTTCTGTGTATGGGGTGTACCGCAGAGTCCTCGAGGCGAACGGGCTTGCTCCCGAGCTCGTTCGCACAGCTTCCCGTCCTGCCAAGAACCGGTCTTCCTCGGCCCGTCCCATGGGCGCTGTCGGAAGAAAACCCCTTGCACCGTGTAAAACCGCTGTTTCCGTGCAGAACCAAAGCAAGATGTTTATGCTCACGGGCAGGCATGTGGGGTGTTGAACGTAAGCATTATTGGTCTCTCTTCTATCCCCCGCCCCTGCAACGGGGACAAATGTTGACTCCCTTTCTTTTAGATTTTGCCCATTCGTTTATGGTTAGTATATTTCTTTTTTTTTTTTTTTTTTTGAATTATTGCGTGTCAGTACTATGAATAGAAGAAAGGAAAACAAAAAAAAAAAGAAAAGAAAAAAATAAAATACAATGAACGGTGCACCAACAATCAACTCCGAGTACAGCTTCCCGAAGGAGAAGCTTGCTGAGTTCAAACAGGCTGTGAAAGATGTCTTCTACACCCCAGAGGGGAAGGAGTGGGCGGTCTTTGGCTACAACGACGAAGGTAGCAGGTGCGTCCTGAGATCGGGTTTCGAGAATGCAGAGCTGGCGAAGATCGGCGTTGCTTTCACTGCATTCCACAAGAAAATCGCTGAGTACACCACTGTTGAAAAGTGCCAGATCCATGCTAGTGAAGAAGATCTTGCGACCTTCAAGGCCACCCCTGCAGCGGAGAACGTGAAAGAGTTTTTTGTTGCAGTCCCAGGTGCCTTTCGCAAGGGGCCTTCCGACGCGAGCACCTTAACACTGTCACCTTACTTCTCTGTGAAGGACGCTGACAAGGTGAAAGCCTTTCTTCCCGAATTCTCTGCAGCCACCAAAGACGAAACCGAGTGTTTGTTCTATGGCTGGACGAAGAACACTGCCGACCCCACTGTGATCCACTGCAGGGAGGGCTACACCTGTGCCGCAGGGCTCATGACCCACCTTGGCAACGTGGACGCACTGCTGAAAAAAATGTTGGCTCCTGAGCTGGCTTCGATTTCTTACTTGGAGTGCCACGGGTCGCGTGCTGAGGTGGAAAAGGTCAAGGAAGCCCTTGTACCTCTTGGTACTGTCTTCTACTACACTGATTAGGATGTGGAAGGGAAGAAAAAGTGCTATGTTGGCAAGAAACGGGGATTCCTTATTTTTCAGATACTTAAGAGAAACGTGTCCACTTCTTAAGAAACGGCCTCAGAATAAGGAAACGCTCCCGTATCCGTTTCTTTATTTTCAAAAAGAAACTTGGAAATGCGTTTCCTTGCCAACATAGCCCTAGTAGTAAAATGGGTTTTTCAATTTCGCCAGTGCAGAGTACTGGAGCCACCTTATCCAATTTTCTTTTAAAAAATTCCTTTTCACTTTTACCTACGTTTTTAAGGGGTCACATGTGGGCATCCACACCTACCGTTTGTTTTGTTCGCGGTGGTCATTGCAAGAGCGTCAATACGTCTTGGTAAAAGATCGCCCCTTTTCTTTTTCTTTCCCATTCTTTACACGCGGCTTTTTCCCCCCCTTTTTTTTTAAATGTCTCTTTTTTTTTTTTTTTTTTTCTGGGCGTGAGGCGACGACAGGGAGCGACACAAGAACAGAAAGCAAGAAACTATTCGAGAAAGATGAACGAGAGAGATGCAGTGCGAGGCAAAAGGTAGCCTTACCTCGTCGAAGGGCAAAGCGAGTGAAAAGAATCCCTAAAACAGGACACTGTTATTTTAAAACCACCCACCCTTTATTTTTAATACAAAATATAACAAAAAAAAAACTTTTTTTTCTCCTCTTTTTGTGCAAAAAAAAACCCCCCCACAGGAAAGGGGGAAGGGTGGGAGGGGGAGGAAAAGAACAAAAAAAAAAGGGTAAAGAAAAAGAAGATACAATGCTGAAAACCCTGTCTGTACTCTCGAGGAGGTACAAATCTGTGGGCCCTGTGAACCGAACACGGCCGGGGTACGGGGGCACAAGGCACCCGGTGTTGGACAGTGAGTTTCAGACCACGTTCTCCGGGGAGCCTGTGAACATAGAAGTCTCGCAAGAGAGAATCGCAAACGATATCAAATTGATGAAGAACGCAAAGTACCTTGAAAGCGACAAGACCTACAAAGCAACAAAATACGCATACTGGACAGTGGTGATCCTGGCGGTGTCGGTGATATACCACTTTTACAAATTAGAAATGTCCGCGCTATCCCAAAAACACGACGACCAACTGCTGCTGGACATCGCGGAAGAGGAGAAGGCAAAGGCCGCCATGATGGCCCGAGACAGAGCAAAAACCTGAATTTTTTTTTTCTTCTTCTTTTTTTTTTCCAAAAGATTTTTCAAAAAAAATAAAGGCCACCACCACAAAAAAAAAAAGAAAAAAAATGGGAGCAGGAGGCAAGGTTGATCCAAAGTCCAAGTCCAGCGTGCCAACTATGTTGGACACCGTGTGGAAAATCAAGGGGAAATACTACGATCTCTCGAAGTTCGCCGCGCAGCACCCCGGAGGAGAGAGGGCCTTGATGAACGCCGCCGCTCACCCAAGAGGCGAGTACTTCGTCGAGTCCTACCACCCGGACCCGGACCTCGTGTACAAGGTGATCGAGAAATACGAGATTAAGGGCTCGATGCCGGAAATAAAGAACCCTGTGAAGGATGAGTACGAGTCGAAAATCGATTACACATTTGAACCTGACGGTTTCTACAGGAAGGTGAAGAAGGCGGGGATGCTCGCGCTGAGGGGGAAGAACAAGAAATCGAAAACGAACCTGAGAGGCGATGACATCTACCTCATGGTAGACATGCTGCACCTCGCGTTCCTGTTCATCTCAACATTCCTTTTGTGCATGGGTTCTTGGAAGGCGGCCATCGCCACCGGAGTGCTTCGCGGTGCGGTTATTATGAGAATTGCTCACGTCGCTTCGCACTCATCGTTGTCACCATACCCGGAAGTAAACCACATTATGTACTATCTCAGCATGGTTTTTGCAGGAACTACACCCGAGATCTGGTCCAGGAAACACGTGGTCCGTCACCATGTGAACACAAATGAAGACGATCTTGATGAGGACAGGATGGAACCCCTGAAGTGTGTGTTCAACGGCGCACCTTACTACGAGTTCCACAAGAACCAGCACAAGTATATTTGGGGATTTTACGTGCATGTTGTAGCGGCGTGGGCGATATCTGACATTATTGGCAACAACTTCAGGAAGTCATGCGGCCCCGTCCCGTTCACTCCCAAGGAGACAATGCTCAACATGGCGACACAGTTTTTCCATGTTCTCTTCACGTACGCGCTTCCCATCTATTTCCAAGGTTTTTTCTATGGGTTGCTGCTCATTGAACTTAACACCGTGCTGACCTCTACTATCTTTGGGTTTGAGTTTATCGTCAACCATGAAATTGAGGGGTGTGACATTTACCCGGAGACTGTTGGGAAAACAGTCGACTGGGGTGCTTACCAAACCATCTCTTCTGCTGATTTCCACCCTCTTGGGTGGGGGTCGTGGTTTTTCAACCAGCTGACGGGTGGGCTGAACCTTCAAATCTGCCACCATCTTTTCCCCGGTATCCACTACCGTCATTACCCGACGCTCACCAAGATTATCTATGAGCATGCGGAGAAGGAGAATATCCAGGCGCTGTACTCTAGTTCCGTCGTCGAGGCTGTCACTCGGCATTATGAGTTCTTGAAGAAAAGCAGCATTGAGGTATTATCGGGGGAGGAAGGGAAACAAAAAAAAAAAAAAAAAAAAAAAAAACAGTTTGCCAAAAACGCGAAAAAAGTTGAGTAGGAAAAAAAAAAAAAAAAACTATGGCTTCCGACACTTTAATACTGTTTTAAAAAAAAGAAAAAAAAAAAAAAAAAAAAAAAAAACCCTCGATTCTCATGGGCTTTGATCCCCGGAACAGGACAAAGCAAATGGAGAAAAACAAAAGTTTTTTTTTAAAGAACACTTTCACATGGCTTATTCGTGACTTTCTTTTTTACCTTTATTTTCTTTTGAAAGCTAGAAAAGAAAAAGAGGGGATTACCCCGTTTTCTATTCCTTTCGAAGTGTCAATGGGTTTACCTGACACTACTTTTCCCCTTCCCCCCCCTCAAAGTTTACCGGAGCCAATTAGTTTTAAAAGTTCATCTTATTCGTTTTTGCCGTTTCTTTTCCTTTTCTTTCTTGGTTTTTTTTTTTTTTCTTTCCCCTCTTAAAGATCAAGGTCTTTGTTTTTATTTTGCTTTCCTTTTTTTTTTTCGATTTCTCATGCATTTCTTCCCTCCCCTCTTTTTTTTTTCTTCTTAGAAACGAAAAAAAAAAAAAAAGAGGAGGAGTTATAGGGGGAAGCAAAAACAGAATCAAAAAAAAAATGCCTGGGAAAAAAAAAAGTCTGGGAGGACCTTCATCTTTTTTTTTTCTTCTTCTCCCTTCTCCACAAGTTTTATTTTTTATTTCTCTTTTTTTTCCATCACGTCCCTCGTTTTTTTTTTTTTTTTTTCTTCTTTTTTTTTCTTCCTTTTTTTTTCCTTTTTACTATCCTCTTTACTATCCTTTAAGCAACACGTGAAAAAAAAAAAAAATGGATATCGAGTTAAAATGTCCCGGGAATATCTCGAAAGTTGTAGAAATCGAGGCGCACTGGAGCATCGGCGATCTGAGGAACGCAGCAGCCGAGATAATCGACTGCAAAAAACACCTCATAGAGCTCGTTATCGATGAAGAAATCTACGGCGAGAGCCGCAACAACGAATCTCTCGAAAACCTCGGTTTGCAACAAAACGAAGTGGTGACGGTAAAAGCCGCAACCAAGGCCGTGGCCCTCGCACGACTGGCCGCACGCGATATCACACCAACAGTTCCCCGTTGTAAAGCGGCAATGCTAGCAGGCCTCGTGGAACTTGTAAGAGATTTCTTTGAAGCCGGATACGCCCCTTATGAGAGGGATTTGGCCCTGAAAACACTTGAGGCGGGACGACCAGGTATCGCCATGGTGATCCTTTCCACACCCACTGTACCACCTCTGATGCACTTCAACACCAATTTGCTTGGTATTGCCCTACGGAAAGGGTACCTAGACGTCGTTACAATAGTGTTGAGGAACCTTACTTATGTGAACCCGAATTGCTGTGTTTACCTCGAAGTCCCTTCTTCCAACTGGGAGCCTTTTTTTGACGTGCTTATGGAGCACAAAGTGCAGTTCGAGCTGCCCTGCATCGCCCACGTTGTGAACACCTTGACGGCGGCCAAGCTGCGCTATTTTCTTGCGAGGTACCCTCACAAGATCCCCCTGTCGTGTCTTGGTGGTGCCCTTTCACGCTCCGACGCAACCCATGCGGAGCTCATCCTCGACCACAGCCTCATATTGTCCGCCGGTACACTGCCTGCGTTGGCCCAGTCGAAACACCACCACCTCGATTCCAAAGTTGCACACGTTATCAGAAAGGTTTACAAGGACATCTATTATAAACCTAGCAAAAAAAGTACGACTCGGTGTCTCATCCGTGCTTGTGGGAATGGGGCTATGGAGATCATCACCGCTCTGGTGGAGGCTGGCGGGGACGCCGGCGTGGGTTTGCTTCACTGCAAGGACGCAGCCACTGCAAAACATCTCGTGGAGGAATGCCAGGCCGATGTGAACTATGCGGCAGCACCCCGAACGACGCCTCTGATCCGCGCGTGTGCTGTCGGGTTGGACTTCGTGAAGTACCTTGTGGAGAAAGGGGCTGAGGTGAACCGTTCTGCGGGGAACACATCAGCCGTGATCGTCGCCAGTAAGCACGGAAAACTCGACATTGTGAAGTACCTTGTTGAAGACTGCAAGGCCGACCCGACACACCGCACAGCCGCTGGCTTCGACGCGGCAAGTGCAGCAGCGGCTCACGGGCACCTTACCGTGATGCAGTACCTGCTAAGAAAGATCAACCCCGCACGCAGTTACCCGAACAACATGAACCTCATACACGTCATGGCGAAGACGGGAACATATACCCGGGAACTCTGCAAGGCGACAGGTGAAAACCTCTTTGAAGCGGACAGTCTAGGGAGAGACGTCCTCATGTTCGCTGGGATGGGACGCGCCAAGGTACACGAGGATCTGGTGGCAGAATGCAAGGACCTCGCGTCCCGAACATCCGACGACGGGACGACAGCCCTGGGGTACGCCGTGCAGACCGGGCACGAGGACACTGTAGTAGCGCTGCTCGATGCAGGGAGCAATCCTAAAGCCGCCCTATCCAATCACACAAAAAACACAGTGATAGATGGGTACGTGCAAAGGACAAAATGGGATATAAATATATACAACAAGTTAAATGCTCGCATCACAAAGCGAAAAGGGCCGACATCCTTGCACTCCCTCATCGGCAGTAACGCTGGGTCTCGCAAGGTGAATAGAGTAACAGCCGACTGCACCGTTTGGTGGAAAAATACCCATCGCGTCGAGTATTTTTTCGAGCTAGCGGCACGCGATCCTGAGCTAATCCTATATATATCCGACAGCACAAGCACGGAATTGAACGGTTTGCTCGCAGTACGCATGAAGAAGAACGGGCAGTCCATCCTTAGGATACTGGCGGAGAACGAATCAACACCTCTATGCGTATTCAGGAAGATACTTGGCAAGAACCAAGACGCAATGGGCACCCCTGACCCTGATGGTGTGTCTCCTTTCAGGGCTGCCTTGGAATACGGCCACTTTGATGCCTTTTACAAACAAAGACACTACGAAACAATACCCCCCAACGTGTGGCTTAACGAGTACGTGGGGCTACTGAGGGATGGAAAGAAAATTAAAATACCCAAAACATCTGGGTACTCTGAAAAGCACGCGCACAACTGTGTAATCCGTATTTGTAGCCATTTGATCCCGACGCTCTCTGAAGATGAACAGGTCTTCTTGATCACGGCGTATCCAACATGGGAATTTCTGCATTTGTCTAGAAGGGTTGCCAATAAGATTTTGCCCATCTGTGTCACCCTTGGGCACATCGAAACCGTCACCAGGATTATGGCGACAGCAGGGCTATTCTCGCTTCCATCGACAGTGGTGCTCCCCGAAACCAGCAAGAAGGGCCGTGACATGTGGGAAATCGTTTGTAAGAAGGTCCCCGATCCTCGCGCCTGTCTTGTTGCGGCGGTCGAGCACTATGATGGACACCCTGTTCAGTCCCGTTATAAGAAGCTTTTGAAAAATCTTTAGGTTTTCTTTTTTTTTTTAGAGAGAATTTCTTCCTGAACAGTGAGCACCCCCATGCACACTGAAATTGTATTCGAGTTTTCTTTTTGTTGGCAGGGGGCTCCTTCCCTCCAACAACACGCGTCCAGTTTCTAACCCAGTTCTGTTGTACGTTCTTTTTCTTTTTTTTTTTCTTTTTGCTTTTTTCTTTCTTTTTTTTCCGGTTCGATTTGCGCTAGCAAAAAGCTGCATTTCTGGAGGACAAAGTACTGAAACGCTTAACCCCCCCTTTTTTTTTGTCGCGTGTTCTACCTGTGATAGTTTCCTTCTAAATTAATCTTTTTTTATTATAGGAGGGAGTGGTTGGGTGGAGGGGGGAAGAAAAAAAAAATGTCAGATGACGCAAGCTACGCACCCATCGATTTAGGAAGGGCTGTGGAGGTGGAGGATATAGTGTGGACCCCGGTGAACAACACGGGAAAAGCGAGCACGGCAAAGGATGTGTTCCAGACCCCGAAACATCAAGTAATGCGCCCTTACAGACCCGACCTTGACAGGCCGAAGCTAAGCACTGCGGCATCTATGGATATGTGGACGGCAGGCATGGACAAGAACTATTCGATAACACCATTGCAGAACCCTGCTGCATATTGGGTAAGCGGTCGGAGTGGAAAAAGGCCAAGCCGGAGGTCAACGGCAACAACGAGCAAGGTGTCAACGAGTAAAGTGTCAACGAGCAAAGTGTCGACGCTGCTGTCCTCCGCTACCTCATCACAGTTGAAATCACTGGGAACGTCTTTGCTCGCAAAAAAACCTGCCACCACCACCGTCACCTCCCTTCCGTTCTCCCCTTCTTTGGGTATAACACCTGCTCCGCATTCTTCAACTCCCGACACGCAAGGTGCTCAAACATCCACTGCAACCGTAACAGGAGCTTCTCTACCGTTTTCGCCGTCGTTGGGTATGACACCAGCGGCAGCTTCTTCAATTCCTTGGGCAGTGGCAGGAACAACAGTTGCAACTGGTGCTCCTACACCTATGACTCGTGATATCGAAGTTCCTATCTCCCCGTCGGTGCTGATTACGCCTTGCGTCATGACTGATTCTAATAATGTGCAGCCAGCTGTTTCAGCCACCTCGACTCCAGCATTTTTAGTGCCCCCCACACCTGCAATGTCAATGCAGTCATCTCATGTGCCTGCTTCTGTGGTCGATTTTACTCCTCTCAAGCCGGGTGCGCCCCTGTCTGGTCCTACCGGTGCTTTTTTATCCACCCAGGAACCTTTTTCTCAGGTTGAAGAGGGGTTGTGGCAGGATGCCGCAGATCAGTGGAAACGGAAGTTTAATGATTACATCAAGGAATGTGATGAAGTAGAGCTTTAGATTTAGTTTTTTTTTGTGTTTTTCTTTTCTTTTTTTGTTCTTTAATATTTTAGATTTCCCCCTTTTTTTCTTTAGATTCTTACAACACAAAAAAAAGAGTCGGAGTGTTTTTTTTTCCTTTTTTTTTTCTTCTTTTAGGCGATCCTGTCGCATACTGCAGGTTCCCTTCAAAGACATCTTTTTTTTTCTCCCTCTCTTCTTTTTTTTTGTAAAGGAAAAAAACCCCAAAACCAAATCAAAAAAAAGTTTTAAAAACACCGGAGAAGGGGGAAAGAGGTACGAAACACTGGTTCTTAAAAGTTTATTTCATTTTGTTCCCCCCTTCTTGAGACTTTTGTTTCCCGATAACCCCCCCCC
The DNA here is from genome assembly GCA_964019335.1 of Diplonema japonicum. Taxonomy (NCBI): domain Eukaryota; phylum Euglenozoa; class Diplonemea; order Diplonemida; family Diplonemidae; genus Diplonema; species Diplonema japonicum. The sequence goes on from OZ025651.1 coordinate 815,218, forward strand.
ATTTATTTATTTCTCCCCCACCCTATTAATGAAGAAACAAAAGAAAAGGTGGGGCAAAAAAAGGGACCCCCCCACCCTCCCCTCCTTGTAAAGGATGAACGTGTTCATAGTGAATGTGGACAAGACGCAGATAGACTTCGAAGCAGGAGAGAGAACCACGTTTAGAGAAGTGAGAGATGTAGCAGCGAAGGAATTCAATGCAATCGCACAGAACGTGTGCCTGACGCACATGGGAAAGACTTACAATGCTGACGAATTGGACCTCGAATTGTCTGTCTGCGGGGTGGCTCAGGACGATCCAATAGAAGTCACCCTCCCGCCTGGAGCAATAGCACGCACTCTCATAGACGCCGAACCCGAACTGTACGGGATGACCGCAGAGGCATTCATCCACATGTACCTCAGCGAGAGGGGCAGGAAATACAAAACCCAAAAGTGGCTGCAGCTATTCAAAGACTCGAAGGGCAACGCTGCGTGGAACGAATCAAAAAGAGTGTTTACTTTCGCCGCGCCTTATCAGAACCCTCCCCTTGAACGCATTAAGCACGTCATCCAAATTGGGTACACTTCAAAAGCCTTCAGAGATAAGCTTGCATACCTCTTCTCCCACAGACGGATAGACATGGCATCAGATGAGTTCGTCGGGATGGCGATCGACGCTTGCGACACGTTTACACTGATGCATCCGTCGCCCATGATCCAAGCGATTAAGAGGGGCAGCGTCCCTCTTGTCCGCAAGGCCTTTGCACGAACAGCCTATGACCGCGTGACTGCTGACGATATGAAGTATGTTCTGATGAACCCGAGCTCAGAGGTTCTGCAAGTTTTTCTTGAGGAGAATTTCTGTTGGGCTACGGTGGGCATTGCGGAATGCATGAATCCTGCATACATACGAAGCCACGGGCCTCTCCTGAGGAAACACTTGAAGGGCGAGGATGTCAACGAAGCGATCACTGTCGTCAATAAGGTTCTCCTCCGAAAAGCGTGCGGCCACACCGACATAGAGGGGTTTCGGTTTCTTTTACAATGGTGCGCCGACGACACGGATAGTATCCACTTGAAACCCACCAACGGGGCTGCCGTGGTTGCCGCAGCAAGGAACCCAGACCCTCGCTTCCTCAAAGAGCTCCTCAAGGCGGGTGTCACTGCAAAAACAACAACAAAAGACGTACCCATCGTGGAAGCTGCAAAAAAAGGCCTGACGAGCAATGTGGAAACTCTCCTAGACGCTGGAATCCCTCTTTACAGGTCTCTCCTCGGGACGGCTCTCCAATTGGGAAACACATCTCTCGTAACATTGCTCATCGATCGTGGCGCTGATGTAAATGCTCACAGAAACGGTGCTACCAACTTGCAACTGGCTGTCAGTAGCAGCCCTGCCTTTGTACCATTGCTGCTCGAACTCGGTTCGGATGCCAACAAGGTTTCTTTAAAGGAACGAAGAACGCCCCTCGAACTCGCTGCTGGCAATGGAGCCTGTAGTGTAATCGCAGCCCTCCTGTCCCATGGTGCAGACGCAGGGGTGGGCAACCCTTTGAAGTGGGCTGTCAGGTCAGGATGCCAAGATGCCGCAAAGATGTTGTTGACGCTCGACACCAACTTTCAACCCGCATTGGAGAAGGCAATCTTAATGGGACAGGACACGTTGGCCAGCGTTTTCCCTGTCGATAATGAGACGCCTTTCCTCAAACAATTTATGAAGGCCTGTTCCGACTCTCGTTTGCTGATGTATTTGCTGAACCGACGACCGAAAGAAGCGGCCAGCATCGTCACCATGCGTGACAAAAAGGGACGGACTGTATTTCACGCGGTGGCTGCTCGGATGAAGGACGACCCGGAACCCGTTTTGAAAAAGCTTTTGGAGTTGGGTGCCGACCCTTCAATCGGCAATGCAACATTGGCCTTCATTCGCAAATCATACCCAAAGTGCGTCAAACTTCTCATTGCAAACGGGAAGATCACTGTGACCCCCGAGATGATATTTAAGGCTGTCAGGATGCACGACACCCACGGGAGTTTAGGAGATCTCCTGACCGCGATGGGATCGGTGCCCCACGGTGTAATCACATACATCCTCAAAAGAGGTTGCTTAAGGTGCGTTCAGGCGCTGCACGAGAGCAACGTGGCGAAGCTCCACAATTACATTCCGGAGATTTTATCAAGTAAAAAACAAAACACTTTCGAACGTTCGAAGTGGCTGAGCGTGCTGCTCCCCAACAAGGAAGGCGGCGATAACGATCGGATCCTGCTGGCGGCGCTGAGACATAAGATTCACATGGGCGAGGAGGTCATGGAAAAGCTAAGCCCGGGGAGCAACTCTTTGAAAATAGCGATCGATAGCAGGACTTCGTACGACTACGTCACATGGCTGTTGACCGCAAAGTGTTCTGATCTGGATAAAGGGCTGCGTGCCGCGGTAAGAATAAAAGCGCCTAAAATTACGACCATGGTGCTTTTAAAGGGAGCAAAGGTGACCGCAGAGCTGCTGCATCGTGCTTTGATGGGGGAGACGAAACTGGGCTACAGTTACAGCACCCGTAGCACCGTTGAAGCGATGCTAGGCAGCGCCCCGCACCTTGTGAATGCTACTAATGAAGACGGGGAAACGCTTCTAAAGCGTTCCGTTGAGTTAAACATTAAATGTGTAGCAAACAGGCTTATCACATACAAGACAATAGATGTGAACCTCGGTGCCCCTGTTCACATCGCCATAAAGCATCGACTTGATGACATTGCTGAAGGCCTTCTCAGAAGGGTTACCGATATCAACGCCCGAGATGTTAATGGTGATACTGCTCTTCACGTTTTCTTTAAACGCAAGTTGAAGTGGAGATCTGCGTCGCTTCTGTGGGGTATACTGAGACGTGACCCTGACCTCAGCCTCAAAGGAAGCACTGGGGAAACCCCTTTCTGGACCGCCGCAAACCTTTCATACTCCGAAATGGTGAAGCTTATCAACGCCGGTTGCCCTCTGGACCCAGCCGTGGACAACAGTGGGGGGCTCACTCCTCTGATGGCCCTTTGCAGCAGTCCGTCCCCTAAAAAAATCAAAAGGTGCATCAGAAACCATGATGTTGTACAGAGCTTGGTATCTTGCATCAATGCCACCGATGATGATGGTTGGGACGCTGGTGACTACGTCGAGATGCGGTGCAAGAAGAGGGCACACACAGGTGTCACGATCGATGAGCTACACTCGCTTGGGTTGAGAAAGAAAAGAAAGAGTGCTGCTTGTTGATTACTTCCATTTCATGGTGAAGATTTTTTTTTTTCTGTGGTGGTCGTTGCAAGAGCGCCAATAGGAAGTATTGCACGATTCAGTTAACAGTATAGTTTTTTTCTTCTTCTTTTTTATATTCTCCTTTTCCTTTCCCCTTCAAACCCGCAACAGCTCCACCATGCTGCGTCATTTCACCACCGCCACCCTTGTGGCAGCCGCATTGGCACAGAACTCATCCATTCCGGCACGCCCTTCTACCCCCAGTGTCTGTTCCGCTCTTGTCTATAGAGGCCGGCAGGAGTGTGGCAGTGGCTACATGCTGGCCGACATCGACACGCTCACTTCATGCGCTGGCTTCGTCTGCGAGAACATGATGGGGCCCTGGTCCATTGCACATGGGAAGGACATGACAAAGAAACTCGCTGGTTCTGGTTACGGATGCGGGATCATGGACTGGGACGGGACTGGTGTGACCGATGTCGTGTGCATGCCCATTCCTGTCCCCCCACCTGTGGCAGCATGCAATACCCTGACCTACGGAGCAGAGGAGCAGGAGTGCAGCAACGGGCAAACCCTTGTAGACATCAACACGCTCACAGCCTGTGCTGACTACATCTGCGACAACATGATGGGGCCCTGGTCAGTGGCGCATGGGAGCGACATGATGAAGAAGCTTGCAGGGCCTAGCTATGGGTGTGCCGTGCAGAACTGGGACATGGGGAAGGGGACAGGTATCGGGGACGTGGTCTGCATGCCTGGGAACACACCACCTGCCCCCACACCGACCAGGAGGTGTGACAATCTACAAGCCGCGAAGTTTGTGTGTCCCCCTGGAACACAACTGGCTGGGCTTGAAAGTCTGGAGGAATGCTCTGACGTGATCTGCAACACGGTGCTGGGAGAGTACGCTATTGCTCACGGCAGCGACATGACAAAGAAGCTTGCAGGGTCTGGCTACGGGTGCGTAGTCGAGGACTGGGACGGTACCGGTGTGGGGGATGTCATCTGTGAACCGCTGTCAGGTGTTTGCAATTCTCTGAACTACCGGAACGAGGAATGCCCTGCAGGTGAAGTGTTGGCTGACCCTAAGGTAGTGAAGGTGTGTTCCACTTACATTTGCACCGAGTTGCTCGCACCAACTTACATGGCACATGGGAGCGACAAAACGAAAATGCTTGTTGGATCCGCCTACGGCTGCATCATCGAGGACTGGTCCGGCGGCAATGTGGGCAGCATCTGTATCCCGGCAACAACCGCGAAGCAATGAGTAATGAGTTCACACAGGTTTTCTATAGTTCTTTCTACTTTTTTTGGAAGATATAAACGACAGCTAGGCACTACGGTGGGTAGCAGGGAACGACCCCAAAAGGGGAGCATCATAAGGTAGGCACGCCACCGCGGCGGGCCGTTGCTAACCACTTCGTTCCTATCATAGTGAAATTTTTTTAATCTCTAAAGGCGAGGTGGGTGGATACCATTGGAGAGCTCAAAGAAGTACACCAAACGTGATTTTTTCCTCTTTTTTCCCCCATCGTTTTTTAATTTATCTGTGTGACTTTTGCTAACCTCTCCCTCCCGCCAGTAATTCTTTTTTTTCTCTTTTTTTCTGTTCGCCCATTTAAAATATCTCCACTCGTGTTCTACTAAAAATCGCTGTGTGATCTCTTTAGTGTCATTTACCTTGGGAAAAAGTATCTGATGACATTAAAGAAGTTTGCAGCACCCCGGCCAAAAATGATGATTTCACATATTCTGTGTCTAAATTGTTAAAGAAAGTAGAAGACGAAATCCGTTTGTTTGTTTCTCTCTTTTTTTTTTTAGTGTGTACCCCCCACGAATGAGGACGACGAGTCCGAGGGACGGAGCGAAGTGTGCAGAACGAGACGGATAAGACGCCCCTTCCCTGCGGACGGGGCAAAGAGGGTCAAGTCGCTCACAGCGATCGGAGGCAAGGCTGCAATAGGCTTTAACAGGAGACCGATCTTCGCATCAAGACAGACAGCGCAAAAGCTACAGGAGTTGAAAGGGACATACAAGAAAGAACGCGTGTCGAGACTACGAAAAGCTTTAAAGGCGACAATAGGAACGAAGGCTATGCTCCAGAAGGGGAGCATTAATAGATAGGAACTCACACCACAAGAGGCTGTCCTCGAGTGGGATTGTCTTTTACTATGAGTTTTTTTTTCTTCCTTTTTTTTTTCTTAAAGCGTCAACGTACTTACGTAGACTCCCTCTCTTTTCACTCTTTGTTCTCTTTCGCTCGGGAGGAGATGATGTATTTGCACCGCGGTGAGCACTCGCATGCACACTGATACTTCGATACATCTATTTGTCCCGCCTCTTTTTTCGCTCTGGCGGAGAAGACACTCCTGCTCCATCTCGTATATATATATGTGTTCTTCGATTTCTTCTTATTCATAGTGAAGCATTTTGTTCTTTATCGTTTTATCTTAACGGTTTTGTCCCATTTTCTTTCTCCGAGCTTCTTGAGCTTGTGCGCTTTTTTACCTTTATCCTACCTCAACTTTTTTTTTCTTCTTTTTTTTTCCCTGTATTCTCCTTTTCCTTTCCCCTCAAACCCGCAACACTGCTTAAACAGCTCCAGGTTTATCCACCATGCTGCGTCATTTCACCACCGCCACCCTTGTGGCAGCCGCATTGGCACAGAACTCATCCATTCCGGCACGCCCTTCTACCCCTCCCAGTGTCTGTTCCGCTCTTGTCTACAGAGCAGGCCAGCAGGAGTGTGGCAGTGGCTACATGCTGGCCGACATCGACACGCTCACTTCATGCGCTGGCTTCGTCTGCGAGAACATGATGGGGCCCTGGTCCATTGCACATGGGAAGGACATGACAAAGAAACTCGCTGGTTCTGGTTACGGATGCGGGATCAAGGACTGGGACGGGACTGGTGTGGCGGATGTCGTATGCATGCCCATTCCTGTGACAGAGTGCAGCGCTTTGACCTACAAAGCAGGCCAGCAGGAGTGTGGCAGTGGCTACATGCTGGCCGACATCGACACGCTCACTTCATGCGCTGGCTTCGTCTGTGATAACCTGATGAAGCCCTGGTCCATTGCACATGGGAAGGATATGACAAAGAAACTCGCTGGTTCTGGTTACGGATGCGGGATCATGGACTGGGACGGGACTGGTGTGACCGATGTCGTGTGCATGCCCATTCCTGTGACAAAATGCAGCGCCCTGACCTACAAAGCAGGCCAGCAGGAGTGTGGCAGTGGCTACATGCTGGCCGACATCGACACGCTCACTTCATGCGCTGGCTTCGTCTGCGAGAACATGATGGGGCCCTGGTCCATTGCACATGGGAAGGACATGACAAAGAAACTCGCTGGTTCCGGTTACGGATGCGGGATCATGGACTGGGACGGGACTGGTGTGACCGATGTCGTGTGCATGCCCATTCCTGTCCCCCCACCTGTGGCAGCATGCAATACCCTGACCTACAGAGCAGAGGAGCAGGAGTGCAGCAACGGGCAAACCCTTGTAGACATCAACACGCTCACAGCCTGTGCTGACTACATCTGCGACAACATGATGGGGCCCTGGTCAGTGGCGCATGGGAGCGACATGATGAAGAAGCTTGCAGGGCCTAGCTATGGGTGTGCCGTGCAGAACTGGGACATGGGGAAGGGGACAGGTATCGGGGACGTGGTCTGCATGCCTGGGAACACACCACCTGCCCCCACACCGACCAGGAGGTGTGACAATCTACAAGCCGCGAAGTTTGTGTGTCCCCCTGGAACACAACTGGCTGGGCTTGAAAGTCTGGAGGAATGCTCTGACGTGATCTGCAACACGGTGCTGGGAGAGTACGCTATTGCTCACGGCAGCGACATGACAAAGAAGCTTGCAGGGTCTGGCTACGGGTGCGTAGTCGAGGACTGGGACGGTACCGGTGTGGGGGATGTCATCTGTGAACCGCTGTCAGGTGTTTGCAATTCTCTGAACTACCGGAACGAGGAATGCCCTGCAGGTGAAGTGCTGGCTGACCCTAAGGTAGTGAAGGTGTGTTCCACTTACATTTGCACCGAGTTGCTCGCACCAACTTACATGGCACATGGGAGCGACAAAACGAAAATGCTTGTTGGATCCGCCTACGGCTGCATCATCGAGGACTGGTCCGGCGGCAATGTGGGCAGCATCTGTATCCCGGCAACAACCGCGAAGCAATGAGTAATGAGTTCACACAGGTTTTCTATTTTTATTTACTCTAAAGGCGAGGTGGGTGGACACCATTGGAGAGCTTAAAGAAGTACACCAAACGTGTTTTTTTGTAGTTTTAAATATTGTGTTGTCTTCCTTTAATCTCCATATGCGTGAGTTTTGCTAGCACCTCCCCCCTCCCGCCTGTAATTCTTTTTCTTTTCTTTTTTCTGTTCTCCTGAATAAAATATCTCCACTCGTGTTCTACTAAAAATCGCTGTGTGAACTCTTTAGTGTTTTTTACCTTGGAAACGTATCCGGTGACATTAAAGAGGTTTGCGGCATGTCTAAATTGTTTTAAAGAGTAGAAGACGAAAAGAAGAAATCCTTTTTTTTCCTTTTTTTTTTCTGAAAGCGCCTTCTGAAGTTGCTTGTACGCCAGACGGTTTATAAGCAACCAAAGTAATTCATCTTTTTTTTTCTGAAAGCGCCAACACGTACGTATGTGGACGCCTTCTCTTTTCACTCTTTGTTCTCTTTCGCTCGGGAAGAGATCGTGGCGTTAGCTGTGGCATATCTTTGTGAAGGCGGCTATCTTCTACTAGCTATAATGGTTATTTAAAAAAAAAAAAAAAAAAAAAAAAAAAAAAAAAAAAAAAAAGAATAGAGATCGAGGCCAGCTTTGTTCGGCTTTTTTTAAACCATTCTGCAAGATAAAACCGACTTTGCACAAAAACCACCTCTTTCTTTTCTTTCCCTTTTTTTTCCTTTCTTTTTTTTTTTCTTGGATAATATATTTTCTAAAGAATACCGAACACAATAATAACAGGAAAAGGAGGGGGAGAAATGCACCGACCTAAGAGAATCAAGCTGCCACCACCAGACGATGACTCGATGGGAGTTGTTCTGTACTCTCGAGCCCACGCGGGGGTTGCTGTGGACCAGGTCAAGGAAGAGATTTATTCCTTCGGGGGTCGTTGCATAACAGACAGCTTCACAGGCGACGAGCTTTCAAACGATCTATGGGTGCTGCCGAAGAATGGGAAATGGCAAAGGGTGCGTACACGAGGGAGGGCACCGTCACGGCGAAGCCACTGCGGCTCTGTGATGGACAGCAACGGATGGTTTTGGGTGACAGGGGGAAGGGACGGCGAGGGCAACATTCTACACGACATTCACAGATGCAACATAATGGGCACATCGACCCGTGAGTTTGAGTGCGTCTGGGAGATCTTTCAACTCCCGCAACCCATCCCTCCGATGATGGGCCACTCCGTCACCTGCAAGTTCGGTCAGCTGGTCCTATTAGGAGGCGTCCTCAAGGGCTACGAACCCAACACTTCAATCTACACAATCTCAACCCAAACTTGTACCTTTGAGTCGTCAGTACCACTGGCCATCGAGGATATCCCGGAAAGCCTTATAGTCCATCACTCCGGGCGGCCTTGTTTTTTCTCTTCGAAAATTGAAATATTACATGAGAATTTTGTGATCGTTTACGCTGGGCGGTCGTTGCTGTCAGATTCGACGGCTCCTGACAATGCGGTGCTGAACAGGGATGTTTTTGTTCTCTGTCTCTCGTCGATGAAGTGGGGGCTCTTGAAGCAAACGTGCGAGAACGACGGGAACAAAGAGATGGTGAGGGATTGCAATTGGTTTTACATGTTCTACTCCCCGCACTCGCGGACGCACGACGCGCTCCTCTGGAAGGTGCTGACACCACAAAAAGTATTCTACACCGGCGTCGACGAAGAGCAGCTGCTAAACAACTCCCTGACATGGATAGAAAACACACCCGAAGGAACACCTACAGGCGTTGCAATGCTTCCAGTACCACGAACCGGTGGTGTTACGGAATGCATAGGCGAAGGGCTCATTGTAGCAGGGGGGGTTTCGTCTGATGACACAGTTTTGTCGGATCTGTGGAAAATGACGTTGTTCAGCGAGAAATGGACGCAGCTTGTTGCGTTTACCGATCAGAAAAAAGAACCGGCGCCGCCTTTGATACAACCCCACCCTCCTGGAAGCCCTATGTCGAACTATTTCACGTCTGAGGGAAACACAACCCTCAGCGTGGATGGTATGAACAAGATCAACGTGGCGCGGGCCAACCGTCTGTGGTCTCCCCCGGGGCCGAACCACAACAACGCGAAGAACTCGACGATTAACGTTTTGTTGAAACCGGACGCTCCTGCGAACTTTCGAAAAGACATCAGGGTCTTGTTCGACATGGCCGAGTCGTCTAAAACCCCCCCAGACTGCTCTGTCTGCTCGAAGCTAACAGGAACCCACCCCATTGAATCTAACATCTCTCTGAAAAACATCACAGGCTCCGGAACAGTCCTTTCGGTTGTGGAGCTAGCGACAGACGTATCGCGATTCACCACAGACATCGTCTTCATCGAGGCGGTGAAGAGGTTCAAAGTGTGCATCAGACTGACCGCCACATTAGGCGAGGCAGCCAAACGACGGCAGTACGAACGCAAGCTCGCTTTTGAAGAATCGGAGAAACGTAGGGCCGCAGAAGTGGCGTTGCTGCATCAACACGACGAAGCACGTGAGCGCGCGATGCAGCTTTACGGACAGCAAGAAGACGAACGCATCAGGGTTCGATGCAAGGAAGCCGACGAAATGGAACAGATACGCCGGAACGAACACAAGCGACAGCGCGACGCGGAAGAATTCGAGAGGATGAAACGGGAGTTCGAGGCTGAACGACAGCTCGAGCGGGACAGAGAGGAAAAAATGGAACAGCTCCGCAAAAAAGAAATCGAGACCATGCGTAACCGCGAGAAGGAAAAGGAGTCCTTGATAAGGGACCAAGAGGTGAAGTTAAAACGGCTGTGCATTGCAGAAGAAGAGCTCAACACCGGCCGTGCGCAGCTAGAACGTGAGAGGCTCATGATCACTCGCGAACGGGATCAAAATCTCCGAGAAAGACAGTGGGAAAAAGCAAAGGACGAGGAGTGGGAAAAAGAGCGCGCGAAACTATCACGGAAAACCGAGCTCCAACAGCAAACAATCGAAAAGCTCACCGCAGACGCAAAAACACTGAGCCAAGACGTCACAGACCTCAAAGTGGAGCTCGCTGAATGGAAAAAGAAAGCACAAGCCTGCCAGCTCAAACTAGACTTCTACGATGGCCGTGGCGACACAGAAGTCGACGCGGAATGGACCGCACGAAGGGACATCCGCAACAAGGAGTTGAAACTCGCCAAGATGGGAAATTTCGAGCAAGGGTCTTTGAAACTACACATTAAACCGGTTGCGGTGGAGAACATACAGTACTTCATACAGGGCACCACAACCCCCGTCCTGCTCTCCAGCATCACAAAATTCTCCGTTGAAGCCAACGGAAAACCAGATACAAAGACGACCGTCCGCTCTGCAACCCTCGCCGTCGAGGTCAAAAACGGGCTGAGCAAAGGCGACGCACTATCCTTTATAAACACCGAGACGGACGACGACACCCGCACTATCACCACCTGCGGCGGAACGACCGTCTACGGAACACTCGAGAAATCCCCTGAAAACAAAATAAAGGTTGTTTTGAAGGGCGAAAACGTTGGCGCTGCGGTACAATCCTGCGAAATGCTGATTTCCCGTCTCGGTTTCTACACGCCTTCCAAGGTCACCACCCTCGGGATCCGCACCATTTCCATCACGGTCACCATCAACAACACCATCGTGACGGCCTCCAGACTCTTGGAGGTCATTGCGCCCATTCTTACCCTGAAAGACCAAGAGAGGCAGATCGTGTACGTGGAGGGAAAGGGGAGTCTGGCTATCCTACCGAATGTGTCTTTTCACGGCTTGGATTCGGTTGCTTTACATACAAGGCAGAGCGTCATGCAGTGCATGGTCTGCTCGACTGTTTTGAAGGAAGGGTTCGACACGGAAGGAGGTCCGAAAAACGTATTTGTCCCCATCGAGGGCGAGAAAATAGCAGCGGGGGGCGGGTTCCTGACGTTCAGGGTCTTGAAAGGGTGGTCCGACGACGATTACATGCTGCTTGAGGAGGGTTATGAAGTGAACGAATCAACGCTGACGATCACGAAGAATGACGAGCCTGATACGATTCTGGGGTATCTAAGGTCTGGCAAGCTTGGAAATGTTGTGGCGCCGCAAAGCCAATGCTTGATACATACTGCGCTGAGGAACAACAATGAAGCTACAAGCGCTCGGTTTATGTTGGTTTTACAACTCCCTGACGATGCGGACTGGGGGAAAACCGAGGCGCTGGCGAGGGTTCTATGTTTCCGGAACGATTCGCTGAACCCAACACGGCCGAGAAGGCTGCTGTCCATGTCGCACTGCGTTGCCCCGACCGTTTCGCAAGACGTCGCCGCACCCGGGGCCTCACAACAGCAACAACGGCAGATCGCAAAGAGAAATGCAAAGAAAAAAGAGTGGGAGAAGGAATACAGCTCAATGTGCATCGTCACAACGATGGGTCTAGAGGTACTGGTGATCAATGTGGACGAGCCGACTGAAATCCACGTGGTGTCGTCGCACCTAGGCTACTCGTTCCCATACGAGGCAGGTGATGACTTGTCATCCATTTTAGACCCCCCAACACTGCAAGTGTGCAAAGGTGTAAAGGTAATCGACGAGGATACTGATGAGTTCCACGAAGGGTCGTTGAAGCTGTTCATGGACTGTCTGAGTGAAGGTGACACCATCGATCTGGACAAAACCCTCTCGAAGACGATCGACTTCGACACAGTGAATAAAACAGTGAAGTACAACGGCAAAGACGTCGCCACCTATACCAAATGCCACGGGGAGATCAGCATCGTCTTCACCGGTTACGTTGCTTACATCGACGCAGTCGAGAATCTCCTACAAACGGTCGTGTTTTACTGCGACCCGACGATGCCTTGCGTTCCCGGGCTGCGGGGTTTTGTAATTGAGCTCATTGTCGGTGAAGCCGAGGTTCTTTGCAAGAAGATAAACATCAACGTGTCCCCACCCCGATTATCCCTCCCGCCAACAATCCAATGCCTTGAGTTCAGAGAAGGGTCCGTCCCCCTCGCGCTCGGCGTCTTTCAAATCCAAACGGAGGTTTTCCCGGTGTCCCTCATCAGTTTTAGAATCGCGAAGGGCTCAGAAAGCGCAGACTGCCTTGGCCTCAGAAACGCGAAGGGGCCAACAGAAAGCGTCCAATGGCCAACAGGATTCTCGAAATCACAGCTGCCGTCGACGGCGATGGCAATCGCGCAGAAGGTCTACCTGCTCACATCGGAACAGCAAGACACACTGCACTTGTACATTTCATCCCCGCTACCGTGCGAGACTGTGAAATCGATACTGAGGAGGGTGACGTACGTGCATAAATCGAAGAATCCGAGAAAGCTCGATAAACTAGTCTTGATATCGGTGTTGGAACTAACATGTCCTACAATCACGACGGAGTCATTCACGCAATCGAAGATCACCGTGCAGCCCTTGGACGATGCAACGGAGCTCAAAAACTACGCGTCGACGACAGAGGTAAACCTCGGTTCGGTGTCGGATCTCCGCGGCTGTCTGATCCTCCCCAGCGTGGTGGTGTACGACCCTGACACGGATGACTTCCGTGACGGGTACATCACGGTTGAATGCTGCAAATCCAGCGTCGTGTTCGATGTGTGTCCTATACGAACCCAACAATCACTGTACACTGACACATCAATCCATCCTATGATGGACGCGTCCGATTCATTTGAACAGGGAGAGTGTGTTCCTCAGCCTCGGCAAAAAGCGGTCATTCACAGAGATGGTGCCGGTGTGTGGCTTCACGATAACATACTGTCGTATGAAACTTGGCGGGAGTCGCATTGCAACACCGCTGCTCATCTTGGTTCCTTTGTCTCGACTGCATCGGAGATGCACAGCGGGAAGAAACCGTGCGAATCGTCCGTGTGTTTTATACAGCTTTCTTCAAAGGGAACGGTTTCGCTTAACGGCGTCGCCACGCTTCTACGTAACATTACCATCAGACCCCCGTCGCCTGGGAAGTACCCTTTAACCGTTTCGTGCAATGCCGGTGATGCTCCAGACTGCAACGCCGCGTCGATTTCTTTTGTGATGGAGTTTAACCCGCAGGTATTCAGCCCATCGGGGATCGTTGTCGAAAGCAAACCCGACTCAAGATGCTTACCCGCATCAGGTGTTGTGGTAACTGGGCTTAACTTAAAAGAGGTCATTTCAAATAAAGGTTGTTTGCAAGCTGTGGTGGAGTCTCCTGAAACAGGTGAAACCGTCGCATTGGCAACAAAGGACACAACACCATCCTCACCATTGGCAATGCAAGAAGAGGGTATCTGGCATGGAAAATGTTATATTGGAGGGTATCGAAGTGTTCTAGGGGGTTTTGTACTACAGTTCGACGATAAGTCGAGCAAGGTTGATGTGAAGACGCTGACGGCGGTTCTGAAAAACATCGAGTACACCATTGAGAAAAAGAAGAACCGGGGGGACCTGTCAAGGGTCACAGTGGTCATTCACGAAACCCCCTCCGCAGCGAACTACTACAAGACCCACGCGGTGGACATAGCGGTAGTTCAGATGTCCACAACGTTGTTCTCAACGAAAAATCTAACCGAGTATGTTCACGGTTCGATGCCAGTTCAATTGTTCCCCGGGTTCACATTCACCGCTGAGCTGCCTTTGGCAAACTCGGTTATCGAGATACGAAACCTGGGGTATCCTTACTACAACCCAACGGACCAGCTGTTCCTCGACGATGCCATGGCGTCCTCTGACAGCATCGCGGATATTACACAGTCCGCGCTTGGGTACAAGATTACATTCACCGAGAACGTCACCAAACAGGTTGTGTACTCGGCGATCCGAAGCGCGAGGTACTCCTGCAACACGATCGGGAAGCACGCGGTTGAAATCCTCCTCACGGTGCACTCCGGTGAAACAACGACACTTTACTCCAGGGTTTATTGGTCGGTCGTGACACCTGCTTTGCTCTCACTATGGAAATGCAACGGAAAAATCCAACCTTGCAAAGCTGCTGGGAAAGGCGTCGACATCGCCCCTCTAGCTGTTATCGATGTGGGTTCATCGAGACGAAAATCCTTGAAAAACGCGATTTTTTCAGCCGAATTGGCCACGCTTGATGTTCACCAAGCCCTCCGTCGATGTGTAGGGGGGCAACGGGAGGACCTGCAAACCACACCTGGCGACACCCTTCAATTTTCCAAAGCTGTCACGATCTCAAAAGCCGACGAGGTTTCCATCGGAGGTGCGGTGATTGGGAAAGCCCATTCGAAATCCTCTTCCCACATGGTGATCATGCTTGAGTCCCGCAAGGACACCGCCACCCCCCAAGCCGTCCAAGTCCTTATCAGGTCCCTTCAATTCTGCTCCGCAAAACCCGGCTCCGAGGCTGCGGTGAGGATCTCGCTACAAGACGGCAAAGATGGCCCGATCAATGGGGGTGTGTTTCTGGTAACGGCAAAGCAACAACAACAACTAACCCCGCCACTGGATTTGAAATTTGTTTTGTGATCCCCTACCCCCCCCTCCCCCCCCCCCTTATTTTGCTTTCCAGCTAAAACGGGGGCGGGCAAAAAAAAAGAAAAGTAAAACCGTTTCTTCTTCATTCCCCCCCCCTTCTTTTTTCAAAACTTCACGGAGGAAGAGGGGAAAGGGGAGGGGAAATAATAACAATAATGGGAGCGACCCAAGTGGACGTCCTCCGCAGATTACAACTGCAGATTCTGCGCCGTTCGGTGGAAGAGCAACATGTGGTGACGACATCTGCGAACATGATCAGAAACTACCTGATGAAGGTGAAGGATGACGGGAGGTTCATCGAAATCGTGCGGAGGGCAAAATACAAGAGGGAGATGGCAATGAGGATCCAACGAATCTTAAGGGCAAACGTACTAAGAAAAACCCGTTTTATAGAACGATCCTACTCCACGTGGAAAGATGAAGAAAACAAGGTTCACTCCGAACACAAGCAAACAAGCGCAGTACTAGGCGCCACGCGTAGAGGGACACATGCTTCGTCAACTTCGAGAATCGTTGCAGGATGGTCACCCCCACAAACTTCGCAAACCGAGAAAATAAAAGTTATCGAAGATCTATACACCGAGAAAAAATCCGAATGGGTCAAAAAATTCCGGAAATCTCGTCGAAGACCGCCGCCGCCGTACCCAGCCTCCCTCTCATTTGGGGACGTGAAGAAGCTCCTCTTTACCGATTGGGACAGCGTACAGTCAAGGAAATGTGCAAAGAAACAGCAAGACGAGGAATTGGAAGCAACGTTAAACTCCACACAGAAATTTCGAGAGCTCGTCGCGCTTCAAGAAGAGTGGTCTTGCAAAGGCAGCAGCGAGGGTTCGCCTCTCAGGTCCAGCCCGAGCAGCAAGAGGTCCAGTGCTTCGTCGTCAAGCTCCTCTGTAAAAGTCCTTCATTGGCAGTTGTGTCAAGATGCTGATCGTGTGAACAAGGACCGTGTGAAGGCGCCCCGGAAGAAAGCCACGCCCAGCTTCCCGCTTCAGGAAACTAAACGGCGGCAACTTGTTTCGAAGAAGCCTGCGCCCCCGTCGTTTAGCAACTTCCCGCCCATCGCCGCTAAACCCCCTTTGACACGGGCGCTTAAGATAATCGGAAGCTGAGATATATATTTTCTTCTTCTTCTTTTTTTTAAAAAAAAAGAACACAGAAGTTTCCCCACCCCCTCCCCACAGTTAATTACAGATATGAATCTCGTGGTTTTCTTTGAGGTTGTCTTTTTTTTTTTTTTTTTTAGTTGGGGTTAATGCAAGCTGCCGCTTTAGGTGCTTTTTTTTCTTCTTTTTGCGGTCAGCTGCACCCCCATTATCCCGCACCGACAATTTTTTGTTCTTCCCCCCCCCCCCCCCCCCCCCCCTCCATTTTATTTCCCTATATGGTGTACTTTTTTTTTTCTAGTACCCTTCTGCCTCTTGTTTTTTCCTCCAGCATGAAGGCGTATTATTATTTCCTTATGGGTTCCCTTTTTTTTTTTTCCTGCTTGAGCAAAAGGAAAAAAAAGAAAAAGGGGGGGAAAAACAATATATATTGATAATGAATTGTTGTTGCTAAAAGAGTAGTGGTAGCATTGCTGGGCTTATCCTTCTACAGGTTAATCCCGGCTGTGCACAAGCAACAATCAATCGACTCCTTTTTTTTTTCTTTTTTTTTTTTAAATTTATTTCACACAATCTGCGGCACTACTACAGAAGGAGAAAAAGAAAGTTTTCTTTTTTTTTTTTGTCTTCTATCTTCAAATTCTTGATGCCCTTTTCTTTTTAAAGGAGTTGCGGCCTTTGTCGGAATCAAACCTTTTCTGGTTTTTTTTTCTTTTTTTCTTGTTCCTGTGCTGATACCCAGCAGACTTGAGGTGAGGCCCGCACAGTTAGAGAGTGTTAGTCCGGTCTACCAATGAAGGCGGTCGCCTCAGAGGGTGCAACTCGAGCCGGGTTTGCCGTTGTCTGATAATGATTTTTCTTCTTGATTCGTTTTGGTTTGGTTATTTCTCCTCCTCTCCTTTTGCACCCCTCTATTTTTTTTTTTCCCCTCTTCACAAGGGTTTTAACCCTTCTTTTTTTTTTTTTTTTTTTTTTTTTATCTTGTGATCTAAAAGATCATTAAAAAATAAATCTTTTTTTTTTTAGAAAGAAAAAAAAGGGGGGGAAAGAGTGTGACGTCCACACGGCTTTTTTCCTGTACGCAAAAACGAAATAAAAAAAAGGGGGGGAGATGTGTTCCTTGTTTTTTAATGGGCTATCCTCCTCAAGTGGGATTTGCCCTTAAACATCGCCCCTTTTTTTCTTATACCCCCACCACACCCTTAGTTTCTTTCCATGCCTTCCATCTATTTTTTTTCCCCCCCAAAAAAAAACAAAACGCTTCTCAACGATGTGGGAAAATCACATCCACAACAGGCATTTCTTTTAAAAGATTATTTTTCAAAAAAAAAATGAGTGATGAAGGTTCACCAACATTAGGACACATGTCAGTATGAGAAAAAAGAAGAAAAAAAAAATCATAAAACAACAGGATGAGACTGACACAGATGACGAAGTAGAAATAATTATGGAAACGTGGAAGAAGGTCAAAGGGTCCGGCCCCTCCGAAACAAAGCAGAAACAAATCTCCCGGCAGGCCGCAAAGGTTCGATTCCTGAATTACCACGGAAAGCTCTCGACAAAGCCCTACTGGAAGTCACGAGGCAAAACAACGAAGGAAGGCCTTCGCCTCACATACTCTCCCCTCATCCCGTCCCACGGCACCGCCGCAAAATCAGTTTTAAACGCCAACGACGGCCTGATGGAAACCTATTACAACGAAATGCTAGAACACTGCGATCCCGGTCTGTGCTACGCTCGGTACTTACTGAGGGTACACGGCATGGATGAGCTGGATGTGACGCGAATTATTTCACTGAAATCAGCAATTCTAATTCTGAGGAAGATACTCAATATTGGTACACATGCTTTCATCATTGCTGTCGACGATTTGGCGCATATTGGCCTGCAGGGAACGCCACAGTCTAGTAATGTGATAAACACAGTGAGCGTTATGATGGAACTGCAGTCGCAGTCCCCCGGTGGGCCTTTGACCTTCATTTTAAGCGGGCTCTCGAAGCAGCCTTTGCGTGTAGATCCCCTCACTAAGGCGGTGTATGATGGTTTGATATCGTCGCTCCGCGACGCCGCGGAATGGTCGTCTTGTTGCGCGCAATTGGTGCAGCAGTCGGAGGGGTACGATTTGCGGAGGCTTGAGAACATGTTCTGCTACCTGGCCGGCGAGGATTCGAGGAAAGAAACACCGGCCACCAAACGGATAACAAAGATGTTCCTCCCAAACGGCGACCTCAACCCCAGCGCGGTGGCGTGACCAACCTCTTTTTTTTTTTTTTTCTTTTTTTTTTTTCTCCCTCCTCTAAAAAAAAAAAGAGGGAGGCAAAAGAAATATAATACACATGGATGCCTCCACATCCAGAAGGGGTTTGGATGTGATCTTCACGGTGCCAAAATCTGGCGACACCGAGGTGTACAAGCATCTGGAGTTCATAGAAAATGAACATGAAGGTTTTGTTGGTGTTGTGCAGGATGGGTGCGAAGGGGCGTACGAAGTGGTCGGCACACAGGAGGCAGCCAACCACTCCATCGCAATAGACAAAAACGGCGAGCGAAGAGTGATACAGCGGTTGGAAAGGGAATGGGCAGGAGCGGTGTACGTCGGGCTCCGAAACAATCTCTGGAAAGTACCCCTCACCCCGATGAAGACACGGGCAGGGACAAAGAAAATCTGCGTCGTTACAGGGTTGTGGGGAGCGTGCAAAAGAGAGCTACACATACTGAAAGAGCTTTTAACGGGCGGTCTCAGCGAGGTGGATCTGGTGGTGAGCATATCCAGGCTCGTAATATTGCTCGACCCCTGCACCACACGGGATGTTGACCTCCATGCTAGGTACGCACTGCTTACTTCGTGGATATCCGATTTGCGGGATTCTATTCAAATTGATGTTTTGCACCCGCCTTCCCTCCCTCCTGCATTTCCCACGATGGGTTCGACTTGTGTGTCTCGTGCGACGCCTTGTGCGATGTCTCTGCCTTCGTCCGGGCTCCACATTCTGTTCCTCTCTTCGCCTTTCGTCGGAAGCATCGCCTCGGGGCTTTTGAAGCCGTCGTTGTTCGAGGGCTTCTCGGTACTTCCTGCCGCGCCCCACCTTGTTGTGTTCCCAGCCCTCGGGGATGTTCAGAGAAACCGTGGAAGTATATTGTCGTCGGCCGAAAGCAGTACACCGATGAACGCAGACGATAGGATTACCCGCGTGCCTGGGTTATCTGCTAAGAAGGTCCTTCTTATATCCGAAACGGGGCTTGTTAACGAAGTGATCATTGATGCTTGATCAATGGATCTCTTTTTCTTCTTTTTCTTTCCGAAAAAAAGTTTTTTTTAAGGGGAAAAAAAAGAAGAAGGAAAAAAAAAATGCCCCGCTCGCGTCTTGCCGCGGCAGTGGCTGCGTTGTTGCTTGTGGTGTTTCTTGAATGGTACTCACGTCCAGGGATGATCGAGAGCCTGGAGGCCCCGATGCTGCGAAACACAACTGAGAGTCTGATCGAGCGAGCGATAGGACTGGAAAAGGAAATTGCAGGATTAGTAAGACTACTAGGCAAGGCCGAGAAGGGAAAAGGCGTTGTAGAAGGCACGAAGGACAGGGTCATCCAGGCCTATGACGATGTGGAACAATATGTCCGGCAAGAGGAAGGGTCGTTGGAGACGGGCGACGAAAGAAACTTCGACCGAATCTCAGACTGGATTGAAGGGTTGGGCCCCGATTGCAGGGAACCAGAAAAAAACAAAAAAACAAAGAAACAACCCCCCGCTCCAAAACACCCAATAGGCGGCGGCGAGGCAGAGATCAACTACGAGGACCTTGAAAACCCAAACACCCAAAAAAAACCGAAATCTGATGAAACATTTGACGAGACCATCGAAGACCCATGCGCAGACACCGAAGACCACGAATGCCGACGATCCGAGATACGAACCGCCTTCAAGAATTCCTGGAAAGCGTACAAATCATACGCATGGGGTCACGATGAACTTAGACCGTCTTCGAAAGGCTTCCGAAACTGGGGCGATAAAGGGATCGGCCTGACCCTAATCGACGCCATGCCGTCACTATGGCTGCTCGGCTTCAAACGTGAGTTCAACGAGGCTGTGCAATGGGTTGACGAGGAGATGGACCTCAACATCGAAGGAAAGGTGTCGCAGTTCGAGGTCATCATCAGAGTGATCGGCGGTCTTATCTCCGCCTATGAGGTTTCCGGCGAACAACACACTGTCCTCATTAAGAAAGCCGCGCTTCTTGCGGATAAGGTCCTTCACGCATATCAGACCAACAATGGGATTCCAGATTCCACGATAGACCTTCAAACCCTCGAATCCTCAAACTCCGTTTGGAATTCCGGTTCCGCGGTTCTTTCAGAGCTCGCCTCCATCCAGCTCGAGCTACGCACACTGTCATACCACACCGGCAACCCTTACTACGACCAGGTGGGTACTTGGCTGATCGATTTCATAGATTCCCGCGCACCCGCCGACTACCTCTGCCCGACATTTCTCGACAAGGAAAGCGGAAAATGGGGCAATGACCATGTCACGCTTGGCGCAATGGGTGATTCCTACTACGAGTACCTGCTTAAACAGTATCTTTTAACAGGGAAGACCGAGGAACGGTATAAGATGATGTATCAGAAATCGGTGTCCGGGATACAGAAAAAACTTTTGAAACGGTCGGAGCCCTCCGGACAGACTTACCTGGCGGAGATGAAACGCGGCGGGGTGTACAACAAGATGGACCATTTGGCTTGCTTTGCAGGGGGCATGCTCTCGTTGGGCTCGGAGGAGGCCTCAAGCGACCACGATGAAAACATCAACAAAATCGCAGAAGGACTGGCTGAAACCTGCCACCTCATGTACAGCTCACAACAGACCGGGCTGTCACCAGAACTCGTAATGTTTCGCGGAGGCGGCGACATGGAAAAGGTCACAAAAGGCTCATATTACATCCTCCGACCGGAAACAGCAGAGACATACATGTACCTGTCTCGGTTCACTGGGAAACAGAAATACCGCGAATGGGGTTGGGAGTTGTTCAAATCCGCAAATAAATGGTGCAAGACAGGATCGGGAGGCTTCTCCGGGATTCGCGACGTAGGCGTGGTGCCCCCTGTTCTGGACGATATCCAGCAAAGCTTTTGGCTGGCGGAAACGTTGAAATATTTATTCGTGTTGTTCTCCCCCGACGACGCTGTCATCGACTTCACGAAATGGGTTTTAAACACGGAAGGGCATCCTTTGAAGATACGGAAACGACAGCCGCTTGACTTGTGGTCTAAAGAGGCTGTTGCTGCAAGGGAGGTATACCTTGCTAAGCACGCCGACGACCGGCTGGAAAGCTTCAAGCCATTCCCCGTCGTTCTGTTCAGCCAGAAAACCTTCGACGCTACAAGAGCTCGCAATCTGAAGCAAAACAAACCAACTAATGATGAAGATCATGACGACGACACCGACAGCAGCTACGATTCCAGCTCCGGGTCCGACGGAAGCGACAGCGACAGCGAGTCAGGTGGTGGCTGGTCGTCTAGATTGGCCCGCCTCCGGAAAAAGGGCGAAGAAGCTCAATGATGAAAAGAAGTTCGCCTAGTTTTTCCTTTTAAGATTTTTAATTGTTGTTTCCACTACTATTTTCCTTTTTTTCTCCTAAGCTTATTTTCTGCCCTTTTTTTTTAAATCCCCTCCACCCCCGCATATTACACCATAGTGACAAAGTTTTTTTTTTTTGTTTTTTTAAATATCGTTTTTAAATAAATGGACGCCAATTTTACAAGCGCGGCTGTAGCAAGCCGGCCTGCAAACAGCAGCCCTGCAGCCCTATGGCAACCCCCATGCTTCGGCAGCTTTTGGATGTACCTGAAAGGAAGCGGTGGCACCAAGAACAACAATATTAGCGGAGTACCCGACACCACCAACACCCGCGAAACACCCTTGCCCCAAGACGAAGGGGTAAGAAGACCCGGACACAAGCGACGGACCGCGAATGGTGCGGAAACGGCAACAACGGACCTAAAGGTGGAGATGAGAAAGCTAAGAGCAGAAAGGGATGCGACGGTAGCGAAAACAATTGAAGTAGAGAGCGAAATCGCAAGGCTGGAAAAGGAGGTCGGGGTGGAAAAATCAGAGGTCTCAGCCTGCCTGCCCAAGGTCGACGACACCGTGCAGAAGATACTCAACAAGGACACCACCGAGCATCTCATGCAGTCCGATGCAATCCCATTCCACAAGAAAAAACTCCTGGAACGGATCAAAAAGCTACAGGACGCCCACGCAACAGGATCCCCGCATCTCTCAACGATATACCAGGCTCTTTCAGCGTCGCTGACTGTTCCTGATCAGGCTATCGTCGACTCGCGTGAGGAGATAACCTCGGAAGCAGATTCGCTCATCGTTCTTCTTGAAAAAACCTTATGGATCCAGACAGAACACCTGACATCCGCAACGGATGAACCGCAGCCTTGTACAAGCTTGACCGACATGCAGCTTCAGGAAGCGAAGTTCCGGTCGCAGCTGCACATGTTGTCGTCTTCTCTGCAAACGATCACAAAAATGCAAACAGAGATCGCACAGCACACTTCTTCATCAGCAGAAGAGACGAAAAATGCGTTGTCAGGACTGCACAACGAACTGTCAATGGCGAAGGACAACGTAAAAGACAGAAAAGCCCGGCACGAGACAAGGTACAAAACAGAAATGGACAGCCTCGAGAAGGAAATCGACGACTTGGGCACCAGGAAAACCGTTTTGGAATCGGACATCGAGGCGCACCGCAAGGAAATCGAAGGGAAGTACAACACCCTCCGAGAGCTCACTCAACTTATCACGACGAAACAGAAGATCCTGTCGGTTCGCAAGAACCTCGAGGATGACATCGCCGTTGAAGTCAACCACGCACAAGGCATCATCGCAAAGCGACTGTCGGAATGCAACTCCGGCATGACCATCGCTGTTGCCATCCTCAACATGACGGAGCCTGTCACGACGCTATGCAACGAGGTCCTCTCGAAGCATTTGCAGGCCATCGAGACCACCCATTCGGAGACGCAAAACCGTTTGCTTGACAGGTTGAAAGCCCATTGGGAACACCTTCTCAGCAGCAGAGCCACTCTCACCAACGACATCCGAATTGCACAGCGTGAGGTTCTCAAGGAAACATCCTCCGTAAGGGTGCAAAAAAGGCAGCAGACAGAAGCGGTGATCCTGAACCTCCAGGAAAGATTACTGGCAGAGCGCACCGACGTGTTGTCAAGGAAACGCCGCGAGTTGGAAAAACTCGAAGAAGAGCTGGAAGAAATAGGGAGGCAGATCGAGAGCATTCAAAGCTCCATCCATCCAAGGATAAAAGCAGAGTTCACCGCAAAGTACAAAGCTGAAAAGGCCACCACACCTGTAACAGACAAAGCTTATGAAATTCACGACTCTTTGACACTCATCTGCCACAGCAAAGCTGCCGACCCCGTTCCTATTGAAGCCCTGTTGGAAGTCCTCGATGGGTTGACCTATGGGGGGGGTCTGAAGGCGCTGCAAGATCATCTTGCGACAATGCCTGCAACGCTCTCTTCCATCCGGCTCTCCGCCTCCATGATCCCCGAACTGCTGCCCACCCTCTCCCAAGAGACCTTTTCCGACAACGGGCGCTCGATACCCGCTCTGCTAACGGCTGTATCTGCGAAAACAGCCACACTTTTGAATGGGTGTTGAAAGTACTTTCTTTATCTTTTCTGCCCGCCCTCCTTCGTATTAGTTGCCCCCTTCTCTTTTTTCTCGATGGCCCTTCTTTTTTTTTTCTTTATTTCTTATTACACAAAAACGTTTCGTTGTACACTGGTAATGGGGTGTGTGGAGTTTTCTTTTTATTGTTATTACTTTTGTTCTGTAAACGACAAATAAACGAAACCAAGGAAACAAAGGCGGGGGAAAAAAAAAAAAAATGGACGCCTTTACAAAATTCCTTGAGGACATCGACGAAGAGGAAGAATCCGGAATCTGCCCCCCGGAGGTGAGGGAACTCAACCGCATGCAGGCTTTGGACAGGCGGTTGGGGAAGAAGCTGGGGTTGAGGATGAGAGCTGTGTACCGGCCGAATCTTAAATGGGAACAGAAGATAAGCACGATACAAGGCAACGAGTGGAAAGGGAGGAGAAACATGCTTTTGGAAGAAGAGGTGCATGTCAAGAAGATGTCAGTGTTGGAGTACCAAGAGCTGAAGAGAGTGATGAACACCGTAGCGGAGTCCGCGTCGAGATTCTGCGGCAGCAAGTACGACGACGTAGCGAACGACCCTCTTGCGGTGGTGCAACAGAAAATCATCGACATCCTGAAGCAGATAACAGCTCGCTCAGAGAGGCTAACCGAGACAAAGGTCACAATACCAAAAGGCACTCCTCTTAAAATCGGCATGTTTCAACAAGCGATCTCTCCAAACCACATCGACTCCCCCGCATCACCCCGCGCCAGGAAGGAACAAATCTCCGCTATCGAAATTCAAAAAAACCCGCAGATCTCACTATGGAAACAGGAGGACGACGATTGGACGAAACAGAGGCGCCAGAAGGTCCGCGAGCTTTTGAACTTCGATTTGAAGATGGTGACCAAGGAAAAGAAAACGCAAAACCCAGAGACCGGCGTGGGTCGTTCAACAAACGTTGCTCCCCCCCGCGGAGCCGAGCTGTCTCTGTTGAAAAAAGACCTCTTGGAGCTGCAGGAAAAACAGATGAGCGTGGAAACGACAAGAACCCCCAACAGCAAGGAACCCATTTGCTTCGAAAACACGCAAATATCACTGAGCGCATTCGGAAGCTTGGAGCTCATGCACAACAACACATACCATGCTGTCGATTCTGCGATAAACTACAACCATCAAACGGGCAATTTGACAACTGGGTCGGTCACCATGACGCTACCGGAGAAGAATCGTGACGGGATCGTGATGCGGTTGAAGAAGATCACGGAGCTAGCGAGGGTGCCAAACAACCTCACAACAGAGATCACCACTGCGAACGTTGATGTTGAAAAACACCCTCCTCAGAACGAAGGCCCGCCAGGGTTGCTAGCATACGCTTTGGAGTACGCTTCACCATACATCCTCACCCCGAGAGACCCTCCAAGAACCAGAGAAAACAACATTTCCACCCCTGCGTGTTTATCAACAACCGTCCGGAAGGTGGTCTCCCTGAGCCTGTGCTTTTTAACTGAACCAATTCTGCAAAACCTCCGATTGATATGCAGGGAGTTCCGAGCGTTGGTCGAAGAGCCCAGAGGGATGACGGAACGAAGACGGCGGATGATGGACATTTTGACGCAATGTGGGATCTCGTTTGTCAAGCTTCCCAAAACCGTTTACCCGCTTGGCGCACCGGAAGGTTCTCCAACGTGCTACGATGGTCTTGGCCATGCAGACCATACACTCCCAACACAATATGAAGAGACAGAAGAGGTCCACATCATGGAAAGGCCGATGACGGTTCTTCAATGGAAGAAGCTTGCGGGTAAGCTACCGATCGTCGCCCGCCTTGTCGGCGACGAGGACATCAACCTTTTATGCTACAACGTAACACCTGAAAGCTGCAACCGAAGGACCCGGTTGACCAAGAAGGACGACGCGAAACCAGACGACTGTGAAGCCATCTTAGAACTCCCGTACAAAACCGCAACAAAAATCGCTGGTGTCCTAGCCGGCACGATACCAACATGGCAGCAATGGGAGGCCGGTGCAAGGGGAACCGACGAACGGCTGTATCCATGGGGGGACAATGTCGATGAAGCATTGGTGGCACGCGAGACAAAAATGCTCACTTATTTGTTGGCCAACGCGAACAGAGGCCAGCGTGCGGACCACGGGTACGTGGAGCTCGCTGACATCGCGGCAAAATCGAGAGGGTTCAACAGAGCAGAGAGATTCCCTAACCCCGACAGCACCACAGAGCACCCCATTCTCAAAGGCGTCAACCGACCCGGGAAGGAGTGGAACCTTGCTTCTGACACGTGCAGCGTGGCCTCTGGCGCGGTACTTTCGGGGCCCATTGTTCGGTCCATTTCAGACCTGTTTTCTCAGCAGGATCTTAGGTCGCATTCCGCTTCTTTTCAACGGTCTTTTTTCGCGTCGAACCACCGTGCCTTTTCAGGCCCTCCTTTGTACTGTCTGTCGCCTGAGCTTCATTTTGTTCCGCAGACAGGTGCATCTGTCGTAGAGGACACCTCGGAACCCGTGTTGCTTCCGGACAGTTATGACCTGCCCGAGCCGATCCCTTGTGTGCTGGCTTGTCATTTGCGGGCGGCGTTCCGAATCTCGTTCGTGATGTCTGGTGTGCAGCCGCACCCGTGCAGGCCGAGGGAGAAGACCTGCTCGCGATGCTCCCGGACGTTTTTCTACGCGGACTCCTGCCCCAGTTGCAAAAGCTTTAACGAAGCTCTGGCGCAGTATGGAAAATGATAAAAAAAAAAAGGGGGGGGAACTTTCTGTTTACACAGAAAAAATATAGAGGGTCTGTTGTATAATGTCATCCCCCCCTTTTTTTTTGCCCCCAACCGATTCTGCAGAAGGGGGGGGGGAAATAATGCAAGCGAGTGTCGATGGGGTCATTGAAAAGCTTCTCGCGGTGCGAGGGTCCCGTGTCAAGACCGTCAGTTTGACGGAGTCCGAGGTGAAGGGGCTGATGATGTGCTCGCGGGAGGTTTTTTCAAGCCAGCCGTCCCTGATTGAAATCGATGCGCCGGTTAAGGTGTGCGGCGACATCCATGGGCAGTACGCAGACCTGCTCAGACTTTTCGAGACCTGCGCCTTCCCACCAGAAGCGAACTACCTTTTCCTCGGCGACTACGTCGACAGAGGCAAGCAAGGGTTCGAGACGATATGCCTGCTGCTCGCGTACAAGATAAAGTACCCGGAGAATTTCTTCATGCTGAGGGGCAACCACGAGTGCGCCGCGATCAACAAAATCTACGGTTTTTACGACGAGTGCAAGAGAAGGTTCACCATAAAGACATGGAAGATGTTCACCGAAACCTTCAACTGCATGCCTGTTGCCGCTGTGGTCTCTGACAGAATATTCGCATGCCATGGAGGGTTGTCACCGGAACTACGACACTTAGGTCAGATTCAAAAATTACTTCGACCCTGCGATGTATCTGACAACGGTCTGTTTTGCGATCTACTATGGGCAGATCCTGAAGAAGGTCTTCAAGGATGGGGCGACAATGATAGAGGTGTAAGTGTCACATTCGGTGAAGATGTTGTCGCAAGCTTCTTAGAAGAGCATGAGCTCGACATGGTGCTTCGTGCGCATCAGGTTGTGGAGGACGGGTATCTGTTCTTCGCAAACCGGCAGCTCATCACGCTCTTCTCTGCGCCCAACTACTGCGGTGAGTTCGACAACTGTGGGGGCATCATGTCGATAGATGAAACACTGACGTGCTCCTTTCAAATCTTGAAACCCTTGTCGCTCTCTGCAAAAAGACAGGCCATGCTGGTCGCGCAGGGTATAGCCGTCGACAGCAATACCGAAGCATCTTCTGCTAGCTAAACCACCGGATTGATGCCCCCCCGCTCCCCCGAGGCTGTTTTCAGCTTATCCTTTCCTCTTTCTTTCATCTTTTTTTCTCTCTTTTTTTGGTGTGATAAAAAAAAAAAGAAGAAGAATGAGGAGGTGCTGTGCTTTATTATCTACACTTTTTTTTTGAATTCCGTCAGGCTCGCCCCTTTCCCCCCCTCTGTATGCTCGGGCTTCTTTTTTAAGTGCACACTTAACGCCACTTAGTGTTGCAATCAAAGCCCTATTTCTTTTCGTTTTTTTTTTTCTCTTGTTTTTTTTTTTTTCTTCTTTTTTTTTCTTTTTTTTCCGGCTGTGCACAAACAACAATCAACCGACTCTTTTTTTTTCCTATTTACAATTACCCTAGCGCGCAAGCAAGCGCCATATTATTTATTTTTCTTCGTTTTCTTTTTGCGTTTCAGGGAAAATATTCACTCATCACAGATAAGCCTACAAAAACAACAACATGTCTATGCGTACAGCAGGCCAGAGCATGCGTGCCCTCAAGAGCAGGAGGGGCCGTGCCTTCGGGACGGACGCCGAGGGCGTTGCGCTTGCGGACGAGTCGAAGCGTGTGCAGGAGTGGTTCGGGCAGGAGAGGTTCAAGAAGACGGTGAGGACGTGGTCTTCGGACGACGTTGCGAAGCTGAGGGGGTCGTTCCCCGACACGAAGCAGCGCTACCACCTTGCCGACGAGTCGGCGGCGAAGGCGTACAAGCTGTTCCAGAAGAACTGGGACACGAACAAGGCGTCGTGGACCTTCGGGTGCACGGACCCTGTGCAGGTGGTGCAGATGTGCAAGTACCTGGAGACGATCTACGTGTCTGGGTGGCAGTCGTCGTCGACGTGCTCGACCACGAACGAGCCCGGTCCGGACCTCGCGGACTACCCCATGGACACGGTGCCCACGAAGGTGGACCAGCTCTTCCGTGCGCAGATGTTCCACGACAGGAAGCAGACCCTGACCAGGTCGCAGATGACGCAGGAGGAGAGGGAGGCGACACCGCCGTGCGACTACTTCACCCCCATCATCGCGGACGGCGACACGGGGCACGGTGGGATCAGCGCCCTCATGAAGCTTGTGAAGCTGTTCGTGGAGGCGGGAGCCGCCGGTGTGCACATTGAGGACCAGAAGGCCGGTACGAAGAAGTGCGGGCACATGGGTGGGAAGGTGCTCGTCTCGACGCAGGAGCACGTGGAGAGGTTGAAGGCTGCTCGTCTGCAGTGCGACATCATGGGGACACGCACGCTGATCGTCGGGCGCACGGACGCCGAGTCCGCGCAGTACCTCGACAACAACATCGACCCCCGCGACCACCCCTTCATCATGGGGACCAGGAACAAGGACATCCCGAACCTCGTGGACGACCTGAGGAGGATGGAGCAGGCGAAGCTGTCCCCGCAGGAGATGATGGAGCAGCAGACCAAGTGGGGAGAGAAGGCGAACGTGATGACCTTCGGTGAGGCGGTGACGGGGGAGATCCAGAACCTTTCGAAGACGGAAGCCTCGAAGAAGGACGCCCTCGACACCTGGAACAAGAACTACATGGAACTGTCGCACGTGGAGTCGCGTGAGCTTGCAAAGGACCTTGGTGTGGAGCTGTACTGGTCGTGGTACAAGCCCAGGACCAGGGAGGGGTACTACCGTGTGCTGAGCGGGATGGACTTCTGCATCCAGAGGGCGAAGGCCTTCGCCCCGCATGCCGACCTGCTGTGGATGGAGACGGACACCCCGAACGTGGAGCAGGCGAAGCAGTTCGCTGACGGGATCCACGCGAAGTACCCGAACCAGTTCCTTGCGTACAACCTGTCGCCGTCCTTCAACTGGGACGTGGCGGGGCTCAGCGACGAGGAGATGGGCAGCTTCACCAGGGACATCGGTAAGCTCGGGTTCGTGTGGCAGTTCTGCACCCTTGCGGGTCTGCACAGCAACGCACTCATGGTGGACACCTTCACCAAGGACTACGCCCAGAGGGGTATGAGGGCCTACGTGGAGAAGATCCAGAGGAAGGAGAGGGAGTACGACGTCGAGACCCTCACCCACCAGAAGTGGAGCGGTGCCCTCGTCGTCGACTACCAGTCGGGGCTTGTCAACACCCTCTCCTCCACTGGCATCATGTCCAAGGGTGTCACTGAGGACCAGTTCAAGGCTACCAAGAAGGAGGCTCACGCCGAAGTCGGCTCCGAGGCCCCTGAGAGGCCCAAGAAGTTCAGGTCCAGCCTTGAGGAGCCCCGTACTCCCGACTTCGTTTACGATGACGCCGATGACGCGAAGAAGAACTGAATTTTTTTAAAACAAGATTTATGCGCTAAAACGTGGCAGGGTTGAGAGGGGCTGAGAAAAGAAAAAAAGGAAGAAAAAAAAAAACAAATTCTTTTTACCCTCCTTTTTTTTTTTATTCTCCTTTTTTTTCTTCTTCTTCTTTTATGGACTCACTATTTATTTTTTTCGTATTTTCTTTTTTTTTTTTCCCTTGTTGCGTGTGCATATTTTCGATGTTGTCCAAAAAAGAAGGAACGGGGAAAAAAAAAGTAGAATGAAAAAAAAAAGATAGGATGGAGGAGGGAGGGTAAGAGTGAGGGGAGTTGCTCCCTGTTTCTTTTTTTTTTTTTAAAGTGATTTCTTTTCTTTGCCGATTTTCTCTGCCTTCCCTTTTTTTGTCTTTTTGAAAAAAATAAATAAAAACACAATTCTCACAAATGAAAAAAAAAAAAAAAAAAAAAAAAAAAAATACGCTTTTTTTTTTTCCGTAAAAACACCAAAAAAATGCTTCTTTTTTTGTAACATAAACAAAAAAAAAATAATAATAATAAAAAAAAAAAAAAAACTATTCCTCCAAAGAAAAAAAAAATAGTATCCTGGGATATTCGCATTTCTTGTCTTCCTCTCCACCCATCTTCCCATCTGTTTCTTTTTTTTTCCCCTCCCCCCCCAAAAAATACCTTTTGTTGCGTGTGCTACATGTCGTGATCTTTTTTTTTTTTTTTTTTTTTTTTTTTTTTCCATACTATTTTATTCCTCCCTCGAGTTGTCTTTTTTTTCTTTTTTTTGTTTTTTTCCTTTTCCTTTTTTTTTTGTTAAATTTCCTCCTTTCCCACACAACACAAAAAAAAGGAGGGGGGTGGGAAAATGCAATTTTTAAAATACCGCAAGTCAAAGGTGCCGTTCTCCACCGACCCGTTATCCACGCGGTGCAAGGCTTATGAAGTAATCGAAGGTGCGGCCGAGACCGATCTGATCCGGTTGAAGAAAAACATCGGTCGAAAAACAATCCTGACCGACGACGAGATTCAAAAAAACGTGGCGCGGGACCTGTCTGCAAGCACCGATCTCGACACCCCCCTCCACGTCCTCAGCAAAACGGCTACGGGCTTCCACGGAACACCCTTCCACCCCTTGGACAAAAACGTACCATTACGGGAGGTTTTAATATACTGGGCCCGAACCTTGCGAAGCACGGAAGCTTCGTTCACATCCGTGGCCGTCTGGGCGGACTGCATGCTCACACAGGTTAAGCGAGCTGTTTCCAACATCAGCCAGCCGAACATTCTTCTTTCTGGTTGCGCATACATCTGCCTGACAAAGGTCATCCAGGCATCGTTAAAAATCGCTGTGAATAAAATTGCGATCCAGCCGTTTCTCGATGAGGTGTTTGGTTCAATATTCAAAGCGACTTCCAAGACATGCCTTGCTGGGGATTTTTCGCCATATTCGGAGATCCTACAGGGGCGGTATGAAGGTTTGTTCACGGGTTTCGAGCTTTACTCAGACCTTGCGTCCGTTGCGGTTGCTAAGATTGAGGAGCGGAAAAAAGAAACGGACAGCATTGCCGAAATCTCACGCGCACAGTCCTCCGGCAAGCAAGCTATTTTAGAATCGCGTGTAAGATCATGGCAAACCGCGTACCTCCGAACAGTTCTGCGTAGTTGGCGGCACACTGCACAGCGTGGCGCCGCCACTACGAAGGCCATCGAGAAGGTCACGGAAAAAACCCGAATTCAACACAAGTCCATGCTGCAAAGAATATGCTTCACGACCTGGCGAAGCGACACCCGGAACAAAATTCACGAAAAACACACGCGCGAGCACCACCAAGCCACGAGAGACTGGAGGGAAACTAAGTCGAAGCTGCTCGTCGACGTGTCGTCTCTAAGCAGCGAACTTCACCTGTTGAAACGCGATCTTCAAACAAAAATCGACGACCTCACGCAAAAATGCAGAAAAACACAGGAAGACGCCGCCGCAAAAATCGCCTCGATAACCGCTCGGCTCGACAAAAAAGACCAGCAAATCACCGATCTCGAACAAGAACTAACCGCCCGAGACGAGGAAATCATGGAATGGACGAAGCTGGCGAATTTTATGCTCGACAAATCGGGTGTTCAAAACACACACCACCCGTTCTTCGCGCTTCTCACCGACCGGTCTAAACGAGAACGGGAAAAAGCCGTCTTACAAGACAGGCTGAAGAAGCTAACAGACAAAACAGAGATACGAAAAACCGAGTATCAGCTGGAGATGCTTGACAATGGTACAGAGTACGAACTTCTTTACGACACCACTACGATGCAGGATTTGCTGTCGACACCGAACTCGTTTGAAAAGATTTTGTTACGGTTTTGCGATTATGTTCTGGCGTGCAAAGGCGTCTCCCGTGCGACCCCCGTCGAGAACTTCACCACGGACTTCCAGGATTCAGAAATCGTCATCGTGCTGTTATCAACAGTATTCCCTGAAAAATGCGACCTACAAGCTCTTTTAAACCCATCCCACGAGGCTCGCGCGCATGCTGTCATGAAATCCTTAAGCATCCTCGGAATGGACGGGTTCCTTTGTATAGACGATCTCATCATGGGCAGGGCGTATCGCACTATGACGTTTATATCGTTGATATTCAAGAGGTACTGTAACTTAACATCGGTGGGGGAGATCGCTGAACGGCACCTGTCGCCGAGTACAGTGGAGCTCTCGGATTTCTCGGGGTATTCACCAGCGTGCTTGGAGACAAACAGGCAAAGGCTCTTCGAGAAAGCCGCAATGCTGGCGGGATCTAAAAAAGCCTGGCAATACATGGGCGAAGTCACCGGACGCGACTTGGTGAAACGGTTGCAAGCCAAACTTACAAAAGAAGGCGATATTCTCGACATCAAAGCAAAACGGCAAATGGTCACCTACACAAGCCTGGACGAGGACCGCACACTTGACGTAGTCATACATGCGCTCAATTCAGCTGATGAATTAGATCTCTGCGAAGATGTCCTCACTAGCCAGTACGAGGTGATTCGATCGGTTTATCTGTACTACGTGCGGATCGATTTCGGGCAGAAGATGTCGCAGATGGGGTTCCTCTCGTTTTGCGAAGACTGCAAGCTTTTAAACACCTTCGGGAAAAAACAGCTTTTACAATGCCTCCAAACCGCCGGAAAAGGTACAGATGGACACTTTATATCCCCGTCTGTTTTCATAGAAACTCTCGTCAGAATCGCGTTTCTACGAAGCAGAAAAGCTGGAACGTGCTTGTCACGATGCTTGCAGAAGATATTGGAGGACACAGTAGCGCCGCATGCCATGCGCAGCAGTGTGGACGAGCTGCGAAGGTCCTTTCGTCATCAATCCGTACAAGCAACTTTTAAACGTTTCCATAGACAGCTTTACCGGGCTTTCCGCCTTTATTTGACGGGGCACAGAACTGATGAGGGGACGCTTGTTGTTCTTCATGAATCTTATCTTCGGTTCATCAAAGAGTGTAATTTGTTCGACGGTCGGTTTTCGTACCCAGATGCGCACCTCGTGTTTATCTCTGCTACGTGTGATGAGACGAAGACGACCTCGGTGGCGGGGCTCTGTTTCTCGGAGTGGCTTGAGGCGATCGCGTGCATCGCGCTGTACAAGCAACCGACACCTCTGGTCCCCACCAGCCAGAGGATCGACATCTTCATCCGCACCACGCTTCTCCCGAGGCTCAAGGAGAAGTTCAGACAGAACGGTTTGTTCACTTGAAAGAAAAAAAAAGAAAATAATAACGGGCATTTTTACATTTGCCCCCCCCCCCCCCCCAGTTAAAGTGATTTCCAAAAGTCCTTTTTTTTTTGCTGCTCTCTGTTTTGCATTTTTTTTGTGTTGAAGTTTCGTCGACAGGTTTTTTTTTCTTTTCATTTACACGGGGATTTAAAAAAAAAAAACTATAAAAAAAAAAGAAATGACCGACATCTTCACGCTCTGCGAGGAAGGCAAGGTTGAGGAGGTTGAGGACCTTGTGAAGGGGCACCCCATCTGTATCAATGACTACAACAAGCACGGTGTGACCCCGCTCGGGTTGGCGGTTCAGAAGAAACACGTGAACCTTGTGAAGAGGCTTCTGGCTTGGGAGGCG
The DNA here is from genome assembly GCA_964019335.1 of Diplonema japonicum. Classification (NCBI taxonomy): domain Eukaryota; phylum Euglenozoa; class Diplonemea; order Diplonemida; family Diplonemidae; genus Diplonema; species Diplonema japonicum. Next base: position 849,108 of record OZ025651.1, read on the forward strand.
GACCCCAACGCAAGGGCGACAGAGGAGGCAGGGACGTACAAAGGGTACACCCCAATGCACTTCGCATCGAAGAACGACGACGTGTGCTGCCTGCAACTCCTCTTCGAAAGAGGTGCCAGCCCGAAGCTACAAGGCAAGGACGGCTGGTCACCACTTCACACTGCCGCCTTCGCCGGCGCATTGGAATCCATCAAATGGCTGATCTCCAAAAAAGTCGATCTCAATGTTGCAAACGAACACAAGATCACACCTCTGATCCAAGTCGTGTCGCAAGGCAAGCTGGAAGCCTCAAGGCTCCTCATCAACGCAGGAGCGAAGACCACACTGAAGGACATCACGGGGGACACCATTTTCCACCATGCGATGCACTTCTCTATGTACAAGCTTTTTGAAGGCAGCTACACGCTCCCTGACATACAAATTGATGCAGCAGTCTTCCTTGCTCTTCATGGGGTGGACCCGGAATTGTTGAATCGAGACGGGCAGAAGGCGACACACTACGTCGAAAAGGAGTTCGGTTCTAACAATTTCGTGATGGCTCTGAAGCTTATCCACATGAATCACGCCTCGCTGCTGAAGGGGGAGGGGGATATCACCGAGAGGTGGAACTACCTTACTCTCTGCGCCATTAAGAACAGGCAGGTGTTCGAGAATCTTGGTGTCCCTGCACAGCAGGCGAAGGACCTCATCGATTTGCTCTTCGCGTTCGAAAATGAAAGGAAAACGAAGAAGGACCCGAGCAAGAACAAAAGGGTCCCGAAGAAACGGGTGACACCCCTACCAGATAAAAAGGCTGCCCCTTCCGCTGCGACACCTCCACCTCCAACACGTGAGGAGGAGACGGACAATGCTGTGACCCCCGAGACGCCAAGCATCCCCAGCCCTGTTGTGACACCTGTGGAAAAAAATGTTACACCGGTGCTGCCCGTTCCCCAGTTGCCTGTTGTTACGCAGCAGGTGGTGCCCACAACTATTGAGCACAGGGTTGAAACTAAGGTGGAGAAAATCGTTGAGGTGAAGTGGCAGCACCCTTCTGTGTTGCCGCCGCCAGTTATCGATCTGCGCTGGGCCTACCACAACAGGGTGGCGATTCTGTGCTGTATAATCAGTTTTCTGCTGGGTTCCGCTCTCACACCCGTGAGGTGTTGAAATAATTAATTTTCATCCCCCCCATTCCCCCCTCCTCTCTTTAAAAATATTAGTTTTTCATAATTTTCTTCTTTTTTTTTTTTGGAATCTTTATTATTACTATTATTTTAGACCCTCCTCTCCTTCCCCATAATAACCCCCCCCCCAGAAAAAGAACATCGCGGTCGCCGTTTAATGGCACATGATTTCATAATTTTTCTTTTTTGGAAGTAATTTTTTTGTTTTTTTTTTGTCCCCCCTTTTTTTTGTTCTTTTTCATTTTTTATTATTCTTTCCACAACAACAAACCCCTCCCCCCCCCATACACAAAGGTGGAGGTGGTGGTAGCATACACTTATAAACCTGCCGCCCAAACTCCGGGAGGAACAAAAGAGAAAAAAATTTAAAAAGAAAAGAAGAGAAAAAAAGGAAAAAGAAATGAGTGATGAGATGAGAAGGCGCGATGAGAGAATAAGAGAGTTAGAAAGAGAAGTGGAGGAAGGCCTGATAGAAATCCACGATCTGAAAGAAGGGCAGGCAGGAGGGAGCGAGGGGAGGAGGATAAGGGACGAGAAAGTGGAGGAAAGCATCGGCGATCTCATCAAGGAGCTAGAGGAGGCCACGAAGAGAGAAAATCTCTTGAAGAGCAAAATCGCTTCGCTGGAAGCACAAGTGACGGGTGCGACAGCCGTAAAACTCAGTTTGCAGGAAGAAATCACACAGATCAAAAACTCCCACGTTGACCCTATGGTTACTCAATCACCCCCTACAACACCTGCCACACCCACTATCCCGGTGTCCACAGACCTGGTAACTTCCTTGCGATCACAACTTCGCTCTCGGGACGAGACGATCGCAACATTGAACAGGAAACACACCCGTGAGAAGAGCGCGCTTCAAGCCCGTGTTCTCACCCTCGAACGAAGCCTCGGAGAAAGCAAAAAAGCCGGCCCAAGCATTAGCTCGAGATACACAACAGTGGCATCGGGTCAGAGTCCGGGGAAATCGAAACGAAGGGGCGCATCTTCCGGTAATTTCTTTTTTTTGGGGAAAGAAAAAAAAAAAAAAAAAAGACCCGTCCCGAAACGAGGTGTCATCACGGGGCAGAGCCCCCTCATCTGTCCGTTCCTCGAGCCACGTTGATTCCGATCTGTTAGACAGGATAAGGACTCATGTTGATAAAACAACAAGCAGGGTAATTTTTTTTTTTTTAAAAACTTTTTTTTACTCAAAAAAAAAAGGTGAGTATAATCCTAAAACAAATCGCGGAGGCGGAGGCGAAGCGGGGGAAGAAAAAGGGTGACGAAGGTGTCTCTATGGCCGCCTTTAAGAAGTCGCTGATCGCGTCTCAGCACGATCTTTCTGTGAGCAAGCAGATGCTCAACGAAGCGGAGGGGGTCACGAGCGGGGCGGTCCACAAGACGCGCAGTTCGCCGTTGAAAATAGGCGACAGGCGAAACCCCTCCCCTGCTCACCGGGGGAAGAGCCATAAGGCACCTATCCCACCCATTTCTCTCACTGAGCTCCGGATGAGGTATTTAGCAAGGAAAAAAAAAAAAAAATAAATAAATAAATAAAATAAAAACCAGGTCTCCTCGCTTGCAGCTCTCACCTAAGCAACTTGTCAATCAACCTCTTACTGCGCGAGTTCCGTCTGCCCACTCCTATCACTCACACCGAAGTGATGGGTCCAGCAAAACAGCAAAATCACGAGGCTACGATTTCACTGGCCCACGAAGAACAGGGGTATGTAGGGGGTTAGAAAAAAATTCAAAAAAAAAAAAAAAAAAAAAAAAAACACAGAGTAGTGCTGTACTGTCTCCAAGACCAAAGGTATCATCTTACCGGGTTGGGTAAAAAAAAAAGGAAAAAAAAAAAAGAAATCTTGCTTTTTTTTCTTTGCTTCAGAACTTTTTCTTTTTTTTTTCTTTCTTTCTTTTATGCCCCCCCTACTTTTTTTCAAAAATAAAATAAAATAAAATAAAAAAATAGAGGGGTAGCTCTAAGCACAGTGACAGGAACTCGTGAGGCAGGAGGGAAACAAAGGAAGAAGAAAAGGGGAGGGGGTGGGGGGGAGGGGAGATATTTAAAAAAGATTTTTTTGAATGGAGGGGTTATGGCACAAGGTAATCCTCCCCCCCCCTTTTTTTTGGTGTTCTCGTTTTATTTTTTCGGTTCGCTCCCTTTGCTTTCTTGTTACTTTTTACTGTTTTGTTTCAAAAGGAAAAAAAAAAGGAAATATTTGCCTCCGAAGTGTCAGCTTCCCCCTTTTTTTTTATACAATTTATATAAAAGCCGCTTTCTCACCCCCATCCCTCGTGCCTCGCTTTGTTCGCTTTTAAAAAAAAAAATTTTTTTTTTTAAAAAAACACTAAAAAAAATAAAAAGGCTAGTTCTGTCGCGAAACCAATCTGAGTTAAATAGGGGGAAGTGCTGATTGTGTGAGAGAGGGAAAAAAAAAAAAAGGCAAAAAAAAAAGAGTTTTTTTTTATATTTGTATCTTCATTTGTGTTTCCCCCCTCCCCACTTTCTTTTTTTTTTTGTATTCAAATGAATTCCCCCCTTCCCTTACCCTGTGCCCATATTTACTTTATTCTTTACCTCCATCCTCATCCAAAAGAAAAAGAACAAAATAAAAGAAAAAAGTGGTGTACACAGGGAAGGGGGGAGAGATGGAGAGGTCAAGTTGACCTATTCCCCCTTCTTTTATTTATTTTTTTTTGTGAATAGCTCTCCAAAACTAAAAAAGAAAAATGAGTTTATTATTTTTGTTCCCCCCCCCTAAGTGAGCTGACGTTGCTTTTTTTTAAAGTATTTTCTTTTTTTCCTTCTCTTCTTTTTTTCTTAGAGTATAATATGAACAAAAGAAGAGGAGATGGGGGAATGGAAAAAGAAGTATTGGGTGTGTTTGCTTTTTTTTTTTTTATATTTTACTTTTTGTAGTAAGTTTTTTTTTTTTTTTAAAAAGAGAAGAAAAAAAAGGGGAAAAAAAAATTAACAAAAAGAAAAGAGAAGAAAAAAAAAATGTCTTTCCAACTATCACTTTCCCACCCCACCTCCCTCTTCCCCTCCCGTCCCTCCGCATTCCCGTATCTTACCTTAACTGCTACATTTTTCTCGCAAAGAAAAAAAATCCCCACCAGGTGATAAATTTGTGTTCTTTTTTAAAAAAAAAAAAAATGTTTCGCAACAGGTTGGCATCCCAGGCGCGCAAACTGCACCATGTTGTGTTTGTGGAGGACCACACGATAATGACAAGAAATGCGAATAGAATGGTGGCGTTGGAGGAGACGATGAGGAAGCTGGAGGACCGCTTGAAGCAGGACACCTGCAACGTGGTGATGCTCAACTCAGGCTACTTCAGAGAAAACAAAATCTACAAGTTCGGAAAAGGAGAATTCGACGCCGAAAGAGTGTGCGATCTGGACGGGAACAAAGGGGCATCTGGTGTCTGGGGCAACATTGGCAGACATCTACGCAAATATGAAGATGGCGAGTGCTACGTTCTGATGGTCACGAACGGAGCGGACGAGTGCTCAAGGCACAGTGGGGTTCATGGTATGCAGAAAATGCTAGCAGAAGTCAGCATGCGAAAGCCAACATTAAAGTTCCTGGCCTCTTGTGTCGGTTTAGATGTGATTCGTTCAAAGGAAAGGGCTTCCATTACCGAAGGGTGTGCGTGGTCCGGTGCCCCAAACTTGTTTCTTAACTGTGACGGCAAGGATGCTGACGGAACAGACCTCTCGTCTGATGAGGCCATGCGGTTCTTTTCCATGATGGCTGCACCTAGCAGTTCGAGCATCTCTTCGGTGAAGAAGAGTGCGAAGCCGCAGGATTTTTTGAACGACCGTGTTCATGCCGCACCATCGATTTAAAAAAAAAAAAAAAAAAAAAAAAAAAAAAGTGAGAGATTTGTGCTTTTGAATAAGCCTTCTCTCCCATGTGGTATAAATTATAAATACATATGAGAAGCGGAAAAAAAGAAAAAAAGTTTTTTTGCTCTCCACAAAAAAAAAAAAAAAAAAAAAAAAAATGAACGTTTTTATCTATTTATTTTTCTCTCTCTTCCTCTCTTTTCTCCCCCTCTCTAATTTTTCTTCTCGGTTTTCTTTTTTTTTTTTTTCTAAAAACACAACCACGTAAAAAAAGATTTTTCTTTTCTCTTTTTTTTCTTTTCTTTGTGAGGATAACATGGAAATATAAGAAGTGCATCATGTGTTGTTCGCTGTTGACCTCCACGTCGGTCATCACCGGTAGCGCCCGAGTGGGAGAACGTAACAGGCAGAAAACTGCACGAGCGCCGAATCTTGGTTACCCGGGACGCCCCCGGCTAGGATTGAGTTGCACACCGCGCATTAAGAACACGACGCGGAACGCAGAAGCGCCCCCTGTAACCAGGTAGATCGTTGCACACTTAACGCCACTTAGTGTTGCAATCAAAGCCCCATCCCCCCCCCTTTTTTTTCTTAACATGCTCTTCCCCCCTCCTCCCCCGCCCCTATTTCTTTTTTAATTGCTTTTCCCCTCTTCTCTCCTGCATTTTTTCAAGAAGACAAAGAAGGGGGGACAGATAAGAGAGGGGGGGGGAAAATGTTTTGAGTGGTGTGTATTAATGACCGCTCGGAGTGATGTAGCTGCCAAATACCTACGTGACAAGAGGTGATGACCACTCAATTCTGAGGACAATGGCGCCGGTGATCCAGTAAAGAAGTCCATCAGATGTGTGGAAGAGGCAATCTGCACGGGCACATAATCTTGTACTTAAGGACTACAGCTCGTCCGAGGTATGCCCCTGTAATCAAGTAGATAGTACTTTGCCTCCTTTTTCTTGCACTTATCGTCTTCTGCGGAAGCGCATTGCAGTTTATAATAAGTTAACTTCGTCTTCGCGCCGTAGTGCAAATAAAGGACTGCTGACTGGGGTGGTCACATCAATGACGATCCTGAGGACTGGCAACCAAAGGGGGGGGGGGGGGGGGGGGAAGCCATCAGTCGACTGTGGAAAGACAATATCCATGCCACAAAAGGTGCGAACGTCTCAACACACTTCCGGTCGGTCTGTAAGTTGTTTTATTTCACCATTCGTCATTTGAGTCACTCACTCTTCGCTGCTTTCACTGCACCTATATTCCCTATCGAAAAAAAAAAACAAGTAAAAGTCACACTTCTTGCAGGTTGTGAAATTTATACATTGTGCTGTCTATTTTAAGTAAGAATGACAAGTCCACCACCTGATATCTGGAGAACAACAATACTCACTTGGACACCAACGAATTCACTTGAACACCTACCATGGAGTAACAACCCTCACCCTCAAGCAAGAGATGGGGAATCTGCTTGAAGATCCATCAGAGAAGATCCATCTGAGAGGTTTAAAAGTGTAAAGAAAATGACCTCTATTGAAGCTAAGAATAAGAATGGTGACCTCACCAAAGCTATTTCTTCGTGTTGAGACAGACCCTGAGATGCTGAGATGCTTTATTTAAGTGAAGGGTACTGGAACCGCACAAACGCGGCTGGACATGGTTGAGGGAAACAGCGGAGGAGCCAAAGCAGCTGATCGTACATGAACACCGAATAAAGGAGGTCAGGAGCTGGGGGGAATGTGTCTGGAATGCCACACCCTTAATAGAATACAAAACATTCTTCTTTATTTGTGTGTTTTATGGTAAAAAGAAGAATAACATACTTTGTTGAGACGGTTCGTACAAACCCTACACGTCCTGTTGAGTGCTTGTACACATGCCGCATTGAACATATTTAGAGATACTAAATAAGCAATCGGGTTTAATAGGATTCTCTCCTGTTAAACCTTTTTAACTGTAGTAAGCCTTGTGCCCGTGTCCGTGGTCTAACCTTGCTTCAAACTTCTTGTTTATTTGACCTCTTACAATGTCTTTCTCGACAAAAACAGCTGATAGCTTCTGCGGGTTTCTTCCATAATATGTAGGCAAACATAGAGTCGAATAAAAAAACAATAAAGGTTTACTGACATCTTCTTTAGGTTGCCGCCCGCATGCCTTGTTGTCATCGTGCACCGAGGAACGAGTCCTGAGTCAACCAGCCAGCGAAAATAGCAGGACATTGCGCATGTTGTATAAGAGAAACAACAATACTGTGCTAGGAGGTAGTGCATGCTGACCTAGGGGGAGGCAGACAGGGTACACACTTCTTCGGTATAGCAGCTCATAACTGGTATTCTAGTTCCAGACGCATGTGGGGTACAGGTTCGACGAGATGGTGCGGAAGACCATGTCGAGGGTGTGCGGCATGAAGTTCGAGAACGGTCGAAAAATGACAGCAAACAAAATTGTCCATAAAAGTTGGCAGGCTTGGGGTGAAGAGCTGTCGGGAACACCTGCGTGGCTAGCAATCGACGATGCAGCTGCGCAAGTGGCTGGATCCCAAATACGAGCATGGGCTGGAAGGGGGTGTATGGTGGAGCTGGCTTGTCCCGAGATAGTACCAACACGGGGCTGCAGATAGTCCCAACACCCGCGTGTTCTTCCCAGGTGGGGTTGAGGGTTCCCGCCTGCTGGCCCTGGTAGCTGTCATCGTGCACCTGATGTACGAGTCCTGTGTCAACCAGGTAGCGAAAACAGCTGGATTTTCGGCTCTGAGTGCGGAGCAGTATAACCTCCCGAAGTATGAAACGGAACTCGCCAAGACATGTGCGGCCTTTGTGCCATTCACAATAGAGTTTTCAGGGGGCTCACCGAAGTCAGTAGTTTCTTTTTTTTTCATAATGAAATGGTCACTGCATTACTTTCTTTATTAACGGGCTACGCGGCCGAAGGCGCGTAAGGGGACTGGGTTCCGCGGCCGAAGGCCAAGATTTTAGGCGAAAATTTCCAACATGCCAAAACCTGTGAGTGAAAATTCAACATGCCAAATAGGGCCAAGATTTTTCCGAAGCCTATTTGTTCTGATAAGGGGGATTTTCAGCCTACCGTTTTGTCCACACGCATTAAGGACACGACGTGGAACTCAGAAGAAGCTACAACTCGGACGCGGTGAGCCCCCTGTAATCAAGCAGACAGTTCTTGTGCAGGGTACCACCAATCCCGGCTTCCTTTAACTCATAATATTTTTTTTCTTCTAAAAACATCGTTTTTTACATCCAAATCGTATTGATTGTGTGCAGGGGGTTGTCTGCTTTCCCCCCCCCTAACTCTCTCTTTTTTTTTACGGAAGAGATTGTCGGTGCGGTGTGCGACCGACAAAGGAAACTGGTGAAGCTGAAACGGTGCGTAGAGGCTGCCCAGCGACAGATTGAGGACCACCTTCGGAGGGGGCACGTAGGACAACTTCCGCAGGTGACCCACAATACCCTGAAGAACGCCAATGCACGATGCGTGAAGCTAGGTATTGACTGCGCCGTACCCATGCACGGCTCCTTGGAGAGCATCGAGGAAGCTATCGCTGAAGTGCATGACGTGGCGGGGAGACAGCGCTCTGCACGGAACAGAAGTGTAGCCGGGCTGAGGCCTACGAGAGAACGATTGTCTCGAACCTGGAAGAGGGTAGGAGGCACCTCAAGGCGCTGCTGCGGGGAACGCAATGCGAGAGGTCTGTGGCGGTGGACGTTGGGGACGGTGTGACGGCGGACCCACAAGAAATGGACGAGGTGTTCAGGGAGGCGTGGAAAGGGATCTTCTGCTCGGAAAGACGAGAACCGCAATTCTCCGATTTCAGGAAGAAGTACGAGGAACACATACAGCACCAGGAAATGCCGAGGACAGAGATTACGGGGAGGCTGCTCCAGGAGGTGCTGGGCCGCAAGCGTCCTAGGGGCGCGTGTGGAGTCGACGGATGGCGCAACGCAGAGCTGAAGAGGCTGCCCAGGTGGGTACTGGACGGACTGGCAGACCTGTTTAACCTGATCGAGAGGGAGGGGAGGTGGCCAGAAGCCATGTGTACGGCCCTGGTGTCGCTAATACCGAAGGGGGCAGGCCTCGGCCCCTTGGACCACAGGCCGATTACTGTCACCAGCGCGGTGTATCGACTATGGGCGTGCGCCAGGCTGAGGACGGTTCTCCCGTGGCAAGAACGGTGGATCTGCGAAAGACAGCACAGCTTTCGGAAGGGGCGGGGCACGGAGACGGCACTACTGGACCTCCTAGCTCAGTATGAAGAGGCGATGTTGGAGGGTAAGGAGCTGGTGGGCGTGGCTCTGGATTTTGCGAAATGCTTCGACCTGGTACCGCAGCGGCTCACCTTCGAGCTAATGCGGAGCCTTGGGCTCGAGTCGGGTGTTGCGTGCGCAATGGAGGGCATGTACTCACAGATTACGCGGCGGTTCAAGTACCCCTTTGGGGTGGGCGGAACCTTCAGAGTGACCAATGGGATCCTGCAAGGGTGTCCGCTGTCCGTGATCATGATCAATGCGCTCATTGCGGTCATGCTTAAGGCGCTGGAAGCCGGTGGTGACCTCGTGACGATAGCCTATGCGGACGACGCCTACATGCTGGCTAAGCTGCGGGAGGCACTACAAGCGGCGACGGACGGTGTCATGGAGTTCTGTACGATAACGGGCATGGAGTTGAATATACGGAAGACGTCGGTAGTGAGGTGGACGGAAGAAGAAGGAAGGTAAGGCTCAACAAGGTCGACAAGCATAAGGCCTTGGGAACTATGCTGAACACGACAGCATGTGGCACGAGCTGGAACGACGCCGCGGTTACTGCAAGACAGAAGGTGGAAAGGCTGGCTTCGACCCAGCTCTCTTTTCAGAGGAAGGAGAGTCTCATCAGAACTCATATTATGCCGGGACTGCTCTTCAGCTCGAGCTTCTCTCCGCCGAGTGACTGGAGTCTCAGTCAGCTTAAGGCTCGATCGTGAAATGCCTGTGGGGCCCCCACTACAGAGGGAGATCTCCAGACGTGGTACTGTCAATCCTGGCGCGAGCGCACCGGGTGGACCCGCTGTGTGCCGTAGTGTACAGTGCTTTGATGATGCTGAGGAGGTGCTGGCTGAGGCAGGACGGGGCAATGACAACATGGACGCAGTTGGCACAGGCGTACGGAACTTCTGGGCAGGTGAGGCCGAGGGGGGTCGTAGGAAATGTGCTCCTGAGGTGGCTCCCGGCGATCGGGTGGAAATGGGAAAGGCTGGCAAGCTGGCACAGGGGAGAGAATCCTGGGCACGACCTCAGGGAGGCTCTGCGCAGGATGAGGACATCGGGTATTGTGAATGCACGAAGCACGATGGCCGGGCTTGGGATGGGCGCGGCCCCTGCAACGAACGCTTACTGGATGAAGTGCAGCGCACGCAGACCTCTCGAAGCGTGGCGGGTGAGGAGGATAATCGCCGGGGCGGTGCCGTACCTCAGCCCGTATGCGAAACAAGTTTTACTCTCCCCTCCTGAAGAACCTGATGAGGAGGGAGGTGAAGGGAGCGAGGAAGAAGCCGACCACCTGGGTAGGGGGAGGACGGACAAAGCAGCGGGAGCGCTCAATTGCGATGTTTGTGATGCCGCGAAGGGCAGCACAGTTAGGTTGCTGCGACACCAGCTTTGGGAGTGCGAGGTCGCATTGGAGGTGCAGAAGAAGGAGGTATATACCGGTCTGGTCAGGAGCGAAAGGTGGCCGGTCTGTTTGGAGCTGCACGGGATTCTCCCGAGGAAGGTCGTGTTCCGCGGTTTGGAGAAGTTGCAGAGGTATTTGGCAGAGGTGGTGAGGCGCAGGGACGATGCTCTGGCGGTGAAACGGTTCGCGGTTGAGAAGGAACCGCCGTGGATGGTGACGACTCAAGGAAGGCGTTTCGAGGCGCCAAAGGTTGTGGAACTGTACAAGCTCAAGCTGACCCCGCAGCTCAGGGAGTATGGTGATCAGGTGCTGAGATGGCTGGCTACGCTGCGGTGGGCGGAGGAGGGAACGTCCGTGTCGGCGATCGAGCTGGCGATTGACTTCGAGTGCTACACGAAGAAGACGCTGGGGGTTAACATCAACACGACGATTGACATCGACAAGAAGGCGGTGAGGATCAAGCGGGTCCTGGATACGCTGCAAGCGACATGGATGAGGGAGAAGAGGAGACGCGCTTTTCCGGCGCAGTCATGCAAGAACGTGAGATCACTGCGATCCATTGGCCGCGACCACGTCGTTGGCTTTGATAGGAGGGCCCTGTTTGCATCGGGGCTGACGGCGACCAAGCTGAAAGGACTGAGAGAAGATTACCGGAAAGAAAGGATTGGAAGATATAAACGACAGCTAGGCACTACGGTGGGTAGCAGGGAACGACCCCAAAAGGGGAGCATCATAAGGTAGGCACGCCACCGCGGCGGGCCGTTGCTAACCACTTCGTTCCTATCATAGTGAATTTTTTTTTCTTTTCAGTTTGGTGGGTTAAAGTTGAAAATCGAAAAAGAAGTGGAATTTAAAGGAAAAAAAAAAAAAAAAAGTTGGTAAGTTAGAATTGTACCGTAAATATTATATCCCTTTTGAACTATTCTACTCAATTTGGGTCCTTTTTACGGGACATAAAAAGAGACAAATCCCGTTTTAAAGAAGAAATTTTTGAGGCATGCAAGCACGCTCTTCCCGTGGTCCTTTCCAACCACTCCTCCCTCTTTTTTTACTCCTTTGCCTTCTCCCGCTGCATTCATTCTAACGAAAAAAAAAAGGGGGTGGAAAAAAAAAAAGAGAAAGAAAAAAAAAATGCCCCAGCCGATGTGTGGTTTAGAGGCAACAGCAAAGGGCCTCCATGGAGTGTGGTTGTCGGTGATCCCACAGAGAAATGAATTGGCCGCGGACATGGTTGCGGTGAGCCCATGCATCCTACCCATGGAGCTCTGGGTGAGGGCAAAGACTAAGGGTCCGCTGGAGGGAACAATGAAATGCTGCGGCAACAAAATATGCAGAAAACGGGACGAAGAAAACAAAGGAGAAGCTCCTGTGTTCCTGCCTGTGACAATCGGACGAGATCCCGTGAAGAGACCCAACTCCCGTCTGTCCACAGACCCACTGACCGCCATTTTATACCTTCCCGGGTACTTGCTAGTCCATCCCGAGGTGTGCGAAAACTATGTCTTAGAAAAGGTCTTCACAGGGTGCTTGGTAGACATGTCGAAAACCCACTTGAAAACCCTTCAGGGCAGGATGGACAAGTTTGCGAAAACTGCTGGGAAAGATATTTTTCTGAGGACGGAGGACTTCCCGGTTCTGAGCCATGTTGTGGCCGCGATGGTGGTGTTGAACGAACTGGGATACATAGACGGTGGAGCTGCGGGTTTGGAATACAGAGAAAACATCAAGAAAGCTGTCATATTAGAGGCGAATAAACGACGAAGAATATTGGCTGGTACGACAGCAGAGGTTGTCAATTTCGAACCCATGCTGAAGAGGTTGCTAGGCATAGTTGACGAAGTGACGTCTGTGAGGCGGTTGGCAGGGTTCGATTTCACCTTGGAAGCAGCAAGCTCTACCGACACTGATGTTGAACCCCCGTCTGAATTCTCCGTGAGAATGTTTCGCAGCGTAGCGGCATCGAAAACTCGCGACAGGCTCGGCCACGCAGATGTGTTCTCCACCGATTTCAGAAACTTCCAGTCAGACGACGGGTGCATCATTGACCTACCAGTCGCAGACGACAATCCCTTGAAGAATATTGTTCCAGATGGGTATGTCTATGAAGATTCCTTCATCACCGAAGATGAGGAAGCTGAGCTGTTAAAACTCACTGAACCCCGTCTTCAATACGGCCATGAGGGTATGCTCAGACGCGTTGCTCACTTTGGATACAATTTCCTGTACCCCGCGGGGGGGATTGATTTGAAAAACCCGGACCCTGAAGGGTTGCAGCCGTGGATCGCGAAGCTTGCTCGGAGGATCGAAACGCGTTTCAAAGCCGTCCCTGGAACACTGTCGCAGATGACCGCCAACGAGTACAACCCCGGACAGGGAATCGCACCTCATTTCGACGATTTCGACACCATCGGGGAGCTTTTGTGCACCATCTCCCTCGGTGCGGAGACGCTTCTTACGCTTACTGACACCGTCACTACTACTTCCTTGCAGGTCCGGCTTAAGCGTCGGTCCATTGGTGTGATGACAAGGGATGTGCGGTACAAATGGACCCACGGGGTGCCGAAAAGAATGACCGACCCGGCTGTGACCCCAGGCGAGAAAGCCCTTGCTCGGGGGCACCGCATTTCGCTAACCTTTCGCAACGTGCCTCCGAACAAGGATTGGAGGTTGGACGGTGAAAAATGAGGTTTATTTTTTTCTTTTTTTTCTTCCCCCCCCGTTGGATCTGTCAATGATCAAAAAAAAAGAAGAAACAAGTTTTCTTTTCCATTATTATTATTTCGACAACGCTACCAAAATATTTTATTTGCAGAACGGGGGGAAGAAAAAGAAAAGAAGAAAATGCTGCTGCCTCTCGAACTTCCTGAAGGCGTGACAGACGGCGAGGATTTAATCCTCAGGCTTTCTAAAAAGAAGGACGGGGCAGTACCCGAGGACGCGAGACCGCTCGTCGAGCAACAAAGCGTGCCCGCGCAAAGGCGGAAGCGGTCCACCACCTTCGTCGCACCCTTGTCCCTGAGGATGTGGGGGGAAGGAGGAGCCCGCCCCGGCCTGGCCAGGAAACTGGAGAACATGATAAAGAAGGAGGTGAAGACCGCAAAAGGCAACGACGAGGCGGTCCTGAGAGTCTACCAGGAGGCCTTTGGCTGCTTCATAGAACAGTTCCCATCTTACAAATGCCTGTTGTCCATGATAAGAATTGCTTACGACGATCGGGCTTCATACTGCTCAGTACTGGAGGAGAGGGAGAAGCGCTTGAAAGACGAGCTGGCTACATGTTCCCAACAGGCTCTGGCCGACATGAAAACTTGCGAAACAGAAGCGCAGAAGGTAGTTCAAACAGCTGAGAACCAATCTCTTGACTGGCAGCACAAGTACGAGGACTGCTCCATAGAGCTCAGTACGTTAAAATCCCGACTTGAAGATCTGAGCATGCTCAACACCCAATATGAGAAGCGCATCGCGCAAGACCAAAAGGAGAAGGAAAAACTCAGATCCACCTTGGCCTACCTCGGAGACGTGAGCCACGATCTCAAGAAGAAAATAGAGTCGCAGCAACTTTACTACAAGCAACAACAGGAGACCTTCCGCGCACGGGAGGGCTCCAACGAATACCTCATGGAGGCGCTGCGGGGGGAGATCTCGGTGCTGGAAGAGAAACTTCGAAAGGCCACCTCAAGAAAAAAACTGACATGACCCCCCCTTTTCTAAGGGTTGGGTTTTTTTTTTTTTTTTTCCTTCTTTTTTTTTTCTCTTGACTTCTTTTCGGACTTTTTCATTTGACAAAAAGAATAACCACTGTAAAGTGAAAAATGTCGGACGGACAAACTCCCGGACGCGAAAAAGACCCCCCCCCCCCCCCCCCGGATGTTTGTCTTTGCCAAGCCCACCTCTCCCCTTCGTCTGTTGAGAGAGGCGTTCCTTGAGTGACGTAAAAAATGAGATCCCCAGATTCGAACTGGGGTTTCCAAGACAAGGGGCCTATGTAGTAACCACTTGGGTGATTTTTTTTCCCGTGTTTGTGCCCCATATTGTCAAAGTACCCTTGCTGTACAGTGCAAATAGGGCTAACGTGAATATAAAGTACTTTATATTCACTCATAAAGTAATTCTCATTCCTGCCCCTGTTTTTGTTTTTTTTTCTTATAAAACAAGCGTGAAATCTATCGTGTGAAAATAAAGTGAAAGCGTGAAATAAAGTGAAGTGTTATTTTCACCCCACACTTGAAAATCTAAAGGAGCCTTCTAAATGACGACTCTGAACCAGACGAAGGTGGTGGAGGAGACCTTAACAAGGATAGCCGGGCACAAAGGAGTGCTGTGCCTGTTGGTGGTGAGCCCGAAAGATGGTTCTGTGTGGAAGAGCTCGGTCACGGCACCGCAGCAGTTCGATGAAAGGAAGTTGGCGTTACACGCGGAGAAGCTCCATGCATTTGTGAACCTTACGAGGAGCATCGTGAGAACCCTGGACGTGGATAATGATTTGATCTTCCTCCGAGTACGGTCAAAACGGCACGAGTTCATAATATCTCCTGAAAAAGGTATAAAAAAAATTTTTTTAAAAAAAAAAAGAAATGCAGAGTACATCCTCATCGTCGTTCAAGACTACCGTCTCACCCCACCGGGCAGCCAGCCCCAACAGCAACAGCAACAACAGCAGCAGGTTCCACAGTCCCCCGAACCCGTCCGGAAATCTTCGACAGAGGTCAAAAAGAAAACGGTAGTGAAAGACGACCATGACCAAAGCCAGCCCCAAGAAACCGCGGCATGAGGAGAAAAAATGGGGACTTTTGGTCTTTTTTTCTTTTTAAAAATAGTTTTTAAGTTGTTATATATGTTTCGGAAAAAAAAAAAAGTTTCTTTCATTGAACAACAACAAAAAAAAAAAAAAGAAGGGAGGACATGCAGCACACTTCGTTGGAAGGCCTGTTGGAGGATAAGCTTAAATCGGAGATTCTTGGAATCTACATTCAAGGCAGTCGTCTGTGGGGATGTGCGGTGAAAAACAGCGATTTTGATTTGTTAGTGATCGTGAAAAGCGACATTCCTAAGGGCTCAACACACATGGGAACGCAGTATGACGTGACCTACAGTGGGGAGAGGGTCTTCCTGGACAGGCTGAGGAATAATTGTTTGTATGAAGTCTGCGCTGCGGCCTCACCAGAGGAATTTATCATAAAGCGATACGTGAAAATGCCCACAGACCTGTCTGAGATTTTGAATCGAAAATACCTGAGGAAGTACCTCGAAGATGAAACCGCCAAAATCCACGCGCTCGGTGAAAAATTCGCCTCCAAAAATGACGTGAGAAAACACGCAAAGCTTTACACCCATGCGTACCACCTCCTCTTTTTGGCCCACCAGTTCAGCACCACCGGGTCAATAAATAATTTCTCCGGTGATCTCAAGACATTACGAGGGGTCCTCACCCTGCTCCCTGAGTCGTGGGAAGCCCCAAACTGGGAAAAAGCAGGCACAATGTACAAATCGATGGAGGCAACCGCGTTGTCTTCGCTTTGAAATTCAAGAGGGAAAAAAAAAAAAAAACAAACCTAACCCTTGTGTTTTTTTTTTCTCTCTCTCTTTTTTTTTTTTTTCTTCTTTTGCAAGAACGAGTCTTTGACATCGTCTAAACAAAAAAAAAGGGGGAACGTTGGCAACGTGTGTTTACGGGGGGGGGTTTCTTTTTGTTTACACAAAATGTCGGAAGCTAAACCGAAATTGAAGTCCATCATCAACACGCTGGTCTCGCACAAGTCAAGGCGCCTCGACATGCAGGGCGAGAAGAAGCAGTCGTGTAGAACCGTGCTCGAAGCAGCGATGAAAAGGCAGTCTCTTGTGGAGTCCGAAGACGGTACGGAAGAACCGGTTTTATACAACGAGGGGTCGTTTATGGTGAATGAAGAGAGGTACTTAGCGATGCAAGGGCTGAAACATCACAGGATGATCACGAAGCACATCGAGATGCTGGCGGATCAGCATGGGGGATCCGTGGAACTAG
The DNA here is from genome assembly GCA_964019335.1 of Diplonema japonicum. Lineage (NCBI taxonomy): Eukaryota > Euglenozoa > Diplonemea > Diplonemida > Diplonemidae > Diplonema > Diplonema japonicum. Next base: position 865,764 of record OZ025651.1, read on the forward strand.
TAGAGGACCTAAAACGATCTTACGAGCAAAAAGAAGCCTTCGCGCAACGCCTCGTCGCGAAAAAAGAAGAACGGCTCGCACACCAATCAGCACGCGAAGCCACACACGTCGATAAGCTCCGCAAGAAAATAGAAGACATGAAAGGAACCCCTGAACCGGACAATCCTTATAACGACAGGGAACCGAAACGATGGGATTTGTTCTCCGACTCCGAGACAGGCCTGGAAAAAGAAAACACAGTCCTCAAAAGGGAGGTTTCCGCCTTGCAAGAAGCCCTTGGGAACGAACAGGGAACCGTCGCGGAGCTTCGCATTGCTGCGTACAACGATCAACAGCAAATCACCGACCTCTCCAAAGCCTACCAAAAAACAACCCGGGATTTCTACAAATCGGCAAGAGCCGCGTTGCATAAAACCCAAGTTCTTCGAGCCTCCCTCGACACCATCACCGCGTCTGTTCACCCTTACATCACCTCAACCCTCCCATCATTGGTCATTGACGCTGCGGAAAGCCTGTTAAAACCCGACCCCCTGCTTCATCAATGGGTCGTCAAAGACCTTCAACTCGAGGCTCAAACCCGCGACATCACCAAATCGTTTATAACAACACTTTTGGCGGCTTATAAAGCAGTGCAGTCTGCATGTGTTTGTGTCGATGCGAATTTTACGCCTTCAAGCAACACGGAGGGACAAGCTCGGGGTTTGGAGCAGGTTGTGAAGAATGTTGACGACGAGCTTGACAGAAAGAAGCTTTTCACGCTTTCAAAAGGCGTTGCGAGCACAATCTGCAGCCAGGTCAAAAATATGGAAGAAATCGTTCGGAGCGCAAGTGTCGACCTAAAGGCTGCTAAGGAAGAGCTTGCCATGATGAAGGTTGTGGTTGAGTCGCTCTCTGACGCCAACGCAAAGAAATCTGAAGAACTCTCCGCGGCGAATGCATCCCTCGTGTCTTGCAACGAGAAGCTACAAGCTGCGGAGGAATGCAACCAGGTTGTCAACGAAACTGCGCACACCCCCACCCCCGCCAGACCATCTATCACTACAACGCGGCTCGCTGTCAAAGCCGTTATCCACCACAACCGGTACAAGAACGCAGAGCGACGTGTTTCATCTCTCATGTGGGCGGCATATCAACAACAAGCGTCTGCACTACTACAACCGACGGTTGCCACAATGGAGAAGAAGGTGTCGGAGGTGTCTATGCAAGTAGGATCGTCCCTGAACATCACGGAGTTTGAACTGCCCGGGGCCATGCTTGACCAATCGATTGCATTACAGTCACGCAGCACCATTCCTGAGCCTCCCCCGGAACCAAAGCCCCCTCCCCGACAGGAACCTACAATCGTTAAGAAAACCGAAGACCCCGAACCCGACCGGCAAACACTTCTGAACGGTAAGATCTGCAAGGTGTGGTGCTGGCGCTGCGGAGGCGGGCCCTTTCGGAACATCGGGCCGTGTCTCGTCTGTAAAACGGTGCTGTTCTACGGGGTCAACATCGCGGAGGAAAAGAAGAAGTTCATGTTCGAGGAGTACGAGCGGACGCTGCGGAAGTGGGTGCAAACATACAGGCAGCAACCTCCGCAAACCCCAAAGGACGAGAACACCATAGAAGGCAACCCTGTCGTGGTGGAGTACAAGAAGCACAAGAGACCGTCAGTGTCGCCACCCTCCTTCGCACCACACCACATTGAGAAACACGACAAAAGGCCCATGGGGGCGAGACGACAGCAGTCCATCGTACTTACAGAGTATCTGAAAAAACGTGAAATCTGCTTCCCTGACGATGGACCGTATCTCGGGCCGGAGGATGAGGATGACGAGCAGCTGCCCTTCTTGTGGAAGAAGAAGCAAAACCCCTGCGGAAAAGGTCTGCTTCAACTGGAGCTTCTCAACCCTGCCTTTGAGGAGCTACCTGAGTACAGTCGGACGACCATCGCATCGACTGCAAAGGGTGTGACGCCTTACCTTTGTAAGGGTATTCTCGCCCCAAGATTAGCTGGAGTTGGGATCCCTCACCAAGCATCTACACCACCGGCTAGCCCGCCTGCCTTGAACCCGAAGGCCTTCCACACTAGTCAACGGAGGCGGCTGGGACGGCACTACCGTACTTTGCAAGGAAGCTACCCAATGTCGGGGCAGGAGTTAGCGCTCACCCCGATGCCTGACAGGGAGTGGGCATTGACAAAGATTCCACCCAAGAAGCCCGATCACAAAGAACAGGCCGCCCTTTATCCTTGCCCGCCAATATCCATCCCCACCGCTACCACGCAACAGCCTACCTGTTCCTTCAAGGAGTACCTGAACCTTGTTCTGCAAGATAAAGGGAAGGATCCCCCGTTGCCGCCTTTGTGACCGATTGTTTTTTGTTGTGTGTTTTTTTTTTCTTTTCTTTTTTTGGAAAAAAAAAAAAGAAAAAAGGAGGGGAAAAGATTCTTCCGATTCTTTTTTTTCGTTCCCCCACCAAATGACTGGGACAGGTTTTTGTTTCGTTCTTATTATTGTTTTGAAGGCCTGGTATTTCGGTTCCTCTCTCTCCATATAGACAGAAGATCTTGTACCACCTGCATGCAACATCTCGTGCATCTCATCGAGGCTCGCTGTCATCGTTCTCTCATCGCTGTCGTCTGGGTGTTCCTCACAAAAGCTGTCATCCTTCGCCTGAGAAGGGAAGCCCCCTCTTACCGTCTTAATGATAAGCGATTTAAAAGGAAGAGAAAAGAAAAAGGAAACGATGACGTGTTAGCGCAGGACGCTGGAGGTGAACTGGTTTCAAAAAGGGTTGAGCACACGTTGTGATTTTGTTGTTAGTTGACTTCACGTGCTATGGGGGGTCATGGGTCATGGGTCATGGGGGTCATTTGAAAAATCTGAGGCTTCCTGATGCAAATGTCTAACGCTATATATGTCTAGCCAGTTTTTATGTCCATCGATCCGAGTCCTTCGGAAGAACCACACAGTCGTAAATGGCTTTCAAAAAAAGGGGGTAACCGTCCAGTGGTTTTAAAAAGGAAAAGAAAAGAGAGATAAAAGTGACAAGTTGTGCATGAGGTCTTATTCTTCTTCGACGCCTTCCCTTTTGCCGCGACGCTCTATTTGCACGTATGAAACAATGTCTTCTGCATCTCTTCAAAGAAGTCAGAAGGGGAGGAAGAAAAGAAAAAGATGGAGGTGTTCGTGCAGGACGCTGGAGGCAAACGGCACTTGCTGGTGTTGCAGGAGCGGGACACTGTTGCAGAGGTGACAAGAGAAGTGGAGAGGGTGCTGGGGCACGTGAAGGGGTGCACGGAGCTGAAGTACGAGGGAGTGGTGGTGGTGGATATGGTGGGGAGCACGAACTCCTTCTCTGGGCTGACGGGTATCACTGCAGGAGACGACATCGAAGCTGTCTGCTCGAACGCAAAACTGAAGGCAAAACTCAAGTCAGGAGAGATCACTTTCTCTGCCTCTTCTCCTGCTTCAATGCGCTGCAGCCCTGAAATCGTCCTCCTCGCAATGGAGCGGGATGCCGACCTGCTCCGCCACGCCTCTCCCTCCCTGAGGGGAGACAGGGATTTCATGCTGTTTGCAGTGGCTGAGAGCGGTTTCGGGGTGTTGAAGCACGCAACAGGGGACTTTCTCACCGACCCCCACTTCATGACCTCCGTAAGCCGGGATGAACGACACCTTGACATTCTGCTGCACTTTTCCAAAAAGATTGTAGAGATGGACTGGAAGGTGCTGTTGCTGGATGAAGCCACGAACAAGAAGCTTCTCCCGTCGGACCCTGATTTCTGTCGGAAGGCCACGATGCTGCAGCAGTATTCCGCTCTCCTGGAAGTCTCCGAGGCTCTGTGGTGTGAGTGCGAGGAAGGAGTTTGTTTGGCGGCCGCATCATCTCTCTTGACAACAAAAAAAGCAGAAGGGGAATCCTTGTCGGGTGTGGTTCCCATCCTCAGGAAACTGCTAAAGAAGCACTCGGTGGAGATCTCCTTCAAACAAAACATGGGGGAGATTCTTGGGGCGTTCTTACTGGGAATGCAGGTGGAGGTGAAGCACGACGAGCTCGGAAGGCTTGCATCGCTGACACTCCATTCGCCTTGCTTGGTGATTGACTTCACAGGAGCGTCCCATGTGGCGGTTAAGGAGGAGCACGTCTCTCTGATGTTGAACTTTCGACACGTGAGGCTGAAGGGCGTGGGGGCTGATATAACTGACTCCTTTCTGAGAGGACATCACGGCCTGATCCACTTGAACATCTCTCTTGTCTCCCCTGTTCATATAGGGAGCGGCTTCCTCCAAGGGAACAACAACCTGCGAACCGTTACCTTCACCGGACGGGGCTCTGTCACTAGCCTCGGGGCGGAGGCTTTTCGAAACTGCAGTGTTCTTCGTGTAGTGGACTTGAGTTCCTTCGAAAATCTTACAGGAATCGGGAGTGACTTCTTGTCAGGGTGCAGCAGCCTTCAATCCGTATATTTGAGTCCTTTGAATAGTTTGACGGCAATCAGGAATGGGTTCTTATCCTTTTGCACAAGCTTGCGATCCGTGGATTTGAATCCTCTGAAGAATGTGACGGCAATCGGGGATCACTTCATGTCCTGTTGTGAAGGTCTTGAAACTGTCGATTTGAGTCCTTTGAAGAACGTGGTGACCATCGGGGACTGCTTCTTGTCCGGGTGCTTGAAACTTGAATCTATCGATTTGAATCCGTTGAAGAGTGCGATGAGTGCCGGGAGCGACTTCATGTCCTTTTGTTTAAACCTTCGATCTGTGGATGTAAGTTCTTTGAAGGGCGTGGCGATCGGGGGTAACTTATTGCTTTCTTGTCCTGGTGCAGAGACCTTCAGATCATCGATGCCCGTGTCCCTAGAAGAACCTGAAGAAGAATATGGGAAAGGGTTTGTGGCAGGCTTATAATAACCTGTATTTGGTGGTTTTCAAAGGAGACCCCCCAGAAGAACAAGAGCTATCTTAAGCCCTTCCCTCCTTTTTCTTTTCCATTTCTTTCCATGTTTAAAAAAACCAAAAAAATGAAACCAAAGAGAAAAATTAAACAAAGGGGAATGGGGGAAAGGATGGACGATACATGTCACGGATGCAAGCATATATTCTCTCTACTTGAAGGGAAGAACCACTGCGGCATGTGCCCCGGGGTGTTTTGTGGGAAGTGTTTTACAGAAGGAGTTTGCGAGTTATGTAAAGAGGGGATTAAAGAGGAAGACGACTGGCTGGCTGAAATTGTGGGAGGGATGGGGTACAGCAAAGCGGTGGGAAAAGTGAGGGGAGGGTTCTCGCTTGTGCACCAGCCCCTGTGCTTGGATCTCTTCGGACAGGACTTGCTCCCAGCAAACCAGTGCCACGAGGAGTTCTTACCGAACTTCATCACGAACGTCGCCGCCCAGCCTTGTGACACCTCTGACAAATTGTACTTGTCCAATTATGTAACCCCGACGTTTTCTGTGGTACACCGTGTGTTCCACACGTTGGCTAATTTTCAGCGTTCATTCGCCTCTAACCCGTGCGGCGATCTTCCAAAGATCGACCGTGTTCTTAGCCTTGCCAAAGGTTACGTCGAGCGTCTGCTTGACGCAGTTCTGCACACCACTGGGAAGGAAACTACCGTGGAGTATTTGAAGGAGAAAATCACAAAAACGAAAAAAAAAGCAGTAGACCAGTCGATCAGGTCTGCCCTAGAGCACCTGCATCAAGGCGTGACGTCATTGAAGCAAGGCGACGCCGCCATGGTGCCGGTTTTTTGGAGGAAGAAACGTGCAACTCTTGACGACCCCCACGACGATGGGCACATGGTGTACCTTTTACTACACAAGGCGACCCCTGATGCTTTTCAGGTCGCGGTTGTAAACATGTCCAAAGGCACAGACCTGTACCATCCTTGCACGGTCGACAACGAGGGACGTACTGCATACAGGATGCCGCTTGTCCCTCCGCAGCTTGTTAAAGGGTCGGCCATTACCCCTGCTTGGCTGTGGCACTGTACGTTGCTGCCCCTCCTCCGGCCGTCTTTTGCGGAGTTCGGTCCCAAGTATATTTACGAATATCTCGTCCCGTCGATGTCGCGTACGCACCCGCACCATCGTCATGATAGCACGGATGGTGGGCATGCTTGGTGGCAGAGGTTGCCCCTGGGCGGTGATCACTCCTTTGCGCTGTCAACAGTTGCGGCGCTTCGATGGATTGTTGGTGTGTCGGTTGAAGGTGGTAAAGAGCGTGCCTGTGAAATAGAAGCTACGGTGCGACTTTCGATTTTGGAATCGATTGCCAACGGGAAGATTGAGACGCTTTCGGAGATCTCCGCCGTTAGAAAAGCCTGTCAAGCCACAGCACGCGCGGTTTCTGGGTGTCCCGCCGCCTCGTGTAACTTGCAGCTCGACGCCGTGTTGTCCCAGCTGGAGTCCATTGAAACTTCGTGTTCGGTTACAGCGGCCGCGATGGCAGCCAAACCACTGCCGCCGCAGATTTATGGTTTGGAAGAAGATTGTGTGGACCCTCAGTCATGCTTCCACCCGATGACCCTCACACCGCACGTGGAGACAGAAGCGGACAAGACCGAACACCCAAACATGTTGCTGCCCACCAACACTGTCAGGATAGCTGAGGACGGTGTGAATAACCCTCTCGACTGTGTGATCGTCTTCAAGGACACGCTGGAGGCCGTCAATCTCTACTCAGCGCAGTACAAACAGATCGCGAACCACGCGCAGCTGAGTGTGATGCTCCTCCAACACGTCTTCCTCCGCGTGGTTCCCATGCCCAGCAGCAGCGGGACGTGCTTCTGGAAGGACGCCGTGTTGCGGTACGACACACAGCAAACGCTCCTCATGCAGCTGCGTGCGTTGATTACCAGCTTCGCTGCTGCATCCTTCTGCCTCAAAGGTCGCGAGCTTGACGGGACGAGGATCATCGTTACCAATGTGATGCTGATGCTGGTCGACATGCTGTGCAGGATTATACCCTCTGACTGTACGGCAGACAGGGTCCCCGTCTTCATACAGCACTACAGCGGGAACATGGAATGTCATCTTGGAGCGGGTGTCAAGGCACCTGTCTCAAAGTACGTGCTGTACACAGAAGAGCTCGCCGCAAAAACAGCAGGCACGCTGTTTTTTGCGCCGGAACAAGTTGCCGCACGCACCAGAGTGCTTGATTATTGGACCGAAATTTCAAAAGATGTCTCTGCTGACCACGTGCTGCTGGAGCTGAAGGACATGCGCGTCACAAAAGCAGACGAGGGGTTCGTGACGCAGCTGTCCCTTGCATGCGGGAGGGGAGCGTCTCCAAGAGTAGCCGCTGCGCTCAGCGGGAAGGACCACTGGCTGACGGGGAACTGTCCGGAGATGGTGACGCTCCGTGACGCGGCCTTCCTCGTGGCAATAATGACGTCCGACGTTGCAGAGTACCTCCCAGAGAAAGGAAAGGCTGCTAAGTCATACATCACGGCAGGCACGGGGCTGGTGTGGAGGCTTGACAGGGACGGTACGTTGCAAGTGAGGGGGTTTGGTGAAGACCTTTCCAAGTGCAGGGCAGCACAAAGAGCGACAAACCAGGCTACGAAAAAGTGTGGCACATCGCACGCCAGCCCCGCTGCGCTGACGAGCAGCAACATCAAAACCGAAGAAGACGTCCTTCACGTGGAGCACCTCCCCAACTTCAACGGCGTGCTCGGTGCGAGGTGCAGTGAGGAGCTACTGTCCTTCCTCACCGCGCCGAATTTGCGCATCGTTCTGCTGCTGCCTTGGTTCTGCGAGAGCGAACGGCTGAAATGTCTGGCGGAAGAAAAGCTGCAGCAGGTCCTAGACGCGGCGCTTTTTGAACCAGGAGACTGGTCTATGGGAGAATTCAATACACCAGAGTTAATTCCAGCTCCGGAGAGGGACCACCTCTACACACCTGTAGGGCTCCTCTTTGACGAGCTGTGCAAATCGCCACGGAAATCACTTGCCGCGTGCCATAAGCTGCTGGTTCTTGCACAGAATCTGTGCACGGGTAGGTATAACGGCGTACCAGCGGAGATTATTTTGTACGTGGTGCGTCTTGTGTGCAGGGTTCTGAGGTACGTCCGTTACCTGGTGCAGTCGTTGAAAGAAGAGGAAAAGACAGGTGTGCAGAGGATAAGAGGCCTGCGGGAGAAGGATCTGGCATCGGGTGTCGACAGGGAGCTGTTGGAAACATACATGATGCAGCTCGACAATGAGTTGAAGGTGAACTGCTTCGCAAGGCTGAAGAGATGGGCAGGGGTGGCGGAGGATAGTAACATGGTGGCGAAAGCGTGCAAGATCCATGCGCACATCGCTTTGATCTTCAATCATTGCGACACAGAAGACTTCTTGGCAAAGCCGGAAGCAGGGCCGGCAATAATGTACGCTCAACTGTACATCACAACGCATCATTCGTGGAAGCACACGTTGGGGGTGTCGGACGTGGAACTTGCAGATACCTTTGAGAAGCTGCGAAGGCCACTGTACCGCGCGCTGAAGTCCGACAAAACTCTTTGTGCCAGGGTGTTGGAAGCGGGGAAGTGGGCTGTCACATCCTCGCGCCCTGCTGACGACGCGGAAATCTCGTACGAAAAAACAATTTGGCGGGAGGCCCCAACCGTCGGCGGTGTGTTCCTGGACGCGTGTAACGAGACTGATCTCGATATGACGAAGCCGAGGTACCAAGAATCTTATTACGAATGGCTGCACCGCACGCATTCAACATCTGACCACCTGTACATCAACCTCAACAACGGGACGTGTTCTCAACAGAAGAACGATGTGGGTGCTGTTCCAGAGGAGATCGCTGCTGACTGTGACTTCAAGGAGCTCTTCGGAACGACCCGCCTGCGGTGCGCGTCGTTGGGGTCAGCGCATAGACTGACTAAGTACAGACTTCTCGGAACCCGCACCGGAACGGACTACGATGTACACTTCTGGAGCAAGTCACCGGATGAACCCAGCCGCAGAGATTGGCAAAAAGCTTTAGAAGCCTTTGGATGGTCAGAGACACACACCGCCTTGAAAAATGGACCTTTGTGGATTGCGAGACGTGTTGAAGAAGAGGCATCTGTTTGGGGTTTATTGAACAGGGTTCTGAACGCAGACCTGAAGATTATGAAAGCGGACGAAGAAGCACAGATTTGCAGTCTCGGGGGTGGCTTAGAAGGGAAATACCCCATCATCGTTGAGGTGAAGACCAACCCGCCGCTTATCCATGTCTATGAAGTGGTGTCCTGCGGGAGGAAGTACTTCAAACGCCAGGTGTTCACCACAGACGCGTCATTCTCCCACTACACACCTCAAGCATCGTTTCGAAGCTACTACTGGTACCAGAATGAATGGACGCTGTCGGCGGGGTCTCTAGACAGCCTTGAGACCCCAGGTGCTTATTCTTCGGTGCAGATCCTCAACGTCACCAGCCAGCTATTGTTCATACCGTCTCGTTTGTTGCGGGGGACCCTTCCGGACGCGATTTTACAACAGTATCAGTTCTGGCAGAGTTTGGACGAAAAGGGCGGGCTGGTTGGCCATCCTTTGGGCAAGGACGACGACACGACGATTGCCGTCTCGCTTGGGGACGGCGTCTCTCCATGGTGCATCGTGACACGCACACATAAAGACGGCGAGAAATTCCGTTTAATGGACGTTGTGAAGAACAACAGGCAGCTCGGAAACGATCTGGCTAGGGTTTTCTCCAGGCTGGAGGATTTGTCACATGTCCTGCTGTGGTGCGATGAATACGGAGCGTTGGCTAAGGTAGAGCTGCCGAGACTGGCTCTGAGCTTCACCTTCACAAACGGAAGGCTTGGATGCGACCAGCACATGGGATACACACTGTTCAATAGTGCAACATATAGCACGAGCATGAAACAGCTTTTGGAACAGTTTGGAGGTGGGACGGTTGTTCTGCAGAAGGAAAACGGCGAGCTTGCCGTCGTTACGTCGAGGATCACGTCGCCGTTGAGACCGTCGTTGGCAACGCTGCCCAGAGACACACCTGTATCATGGGTTGAGAGGAGGATGCCGGCACAGCTGCTGTTCTCCCGTTCGGCGCCTGAAATATTGGATGTTGTGACCACGGGTGCTAAGCATCATTTCTACCCTGTTCACCACTCCGAGCTGTATTTAAAACCGTCTTCGGTTGCAGGGATGCTCTACCTGATGCTGTGCCTGACCCTGAAAAGAGAATATGTCAAGGTAGCGGAGCTCGGCAGACGCTTGGGTGAGGCGAAGTACAGCGAAGAACTGAACCTCCTCCGCCTCGTAATCACTGCGTTGGGCGAAGACACCCACGCACCTGACGCTGTTGCCTGCAGGCTGCACATGATGTCGTCGATAGGCGCATTGGGGAACCCGGAGGCATTTGCGAGGTCGGAGTGGATGGCTGAAGACGATGTGAAGAAATATGTCGAACGCCAGCTATTTGTGTCGCCTCAGCTCAGGTTGTCGCGGGAGAAAGAGCTTGAGATACTGCCCGATGGGTCAAACAGAAAAGCCGTGCTTCTCGGGAAACCGACCCGGCCCCCTACAACCCCAGCTACCGTTTCTACTGACTTCTACGATTGCTTGCCGCCCGCATTCCCGTCGAAACCACCCAACTTCAACTTCACCCAGTACACTCCTGTACGGAAGAATCCTGCTGATTATTTCGACGATGTGTTAGACATCGGTCCGCTGACGCTGTATGAAATGATAACAGGTAATGAGAGAATTCTCGGGTCGCTGCTTGTTCGATTGCAGTTTTTCTTCGGAAGCGGGTGTCCGTGGCTTGCCAGTCTCGAGCGGTGCCTGTATTGGAACCATATGCTGGTGGACAAGCTTCCCGTACTCCCCTCGGTGGGGTCGGAAGCCGTGTTGATCGCCACGCGGAAAACATTTATCGCAAACACCACAAAAGTGGCGATCCCCGTACCCGACAGTGACGCGTCGATGAGGACGGGGGGGTTCGCGCGTGACACGGCTGCATCGAACAAGTACTCACCATGCGAACCTCGTGTTTACGAGGACAAGAAAAAACCCAGCGAATGGAAGAGTCACATGTGGGTTCCAAAGTGCGACATCGACGAGGTGCGGCTTGGGGACGACATTGAGCATCCGATGAAGGACTTCGCAGCATTCGTGAGTCAAAGCTGCGAATCAACAAAAGATCAAGCAAATCTGATCGCCCTGGCCGGAGAAATAGGGCAGACCAGCGGATCGGACAAAATCGTCGAATCAATCAACCAATTCAGGTTCTCGCAGATGAACAAGACGACCCCCAGGCTTAAAACGTTCACACGCAGCGGTTTAAAGCAACTCAAAGAAGCCTTGAAGACGACACGGGACAGGGATTCAAGTAAATGCCACGCCTTAGGAATCGAGATCCTCGAAGTCTTGAACAACCCGGCAGACAGAACGAAGCGGGTAAGCGGGGAGCTCCCCGAATACAGCATCATGGACGCAGTGCAGGACTTGCTTTCAACAGAGATCAACATCGAAGGGCTTTGTTCGGCAAGCATTGCGACATGGTTGCACCTTCAAAACAAGGTCGGGTTCCTGAATAGTTGTATCGCAACCATGTCGTCTGTAGAAGAGTGTCTCGGGACTGATTCAGAGGCTTCAATGGGGTTAGACCTTGCCAAACGCCTCACTGCGCAAAGATGGCATGTTAAAGAGGGTGGGTCCATCGCAAACCCAAGATATTTGGCTTTTGAATACATGTCGGGGATCTTATTGAGGAAAGCCCAGGTCGGTCTTCTCGATGCGCTGTCAGCAAAGCCCAGTGCCCCGTCAGTCCGCCAGCTCATCATGGGGCAGGGGAAGACGACGGTGGTGACCCCGCTCCTTGCAGCGTCAATGTCCGACGGCGAGACGGTCGTGTTGGTTTGCATGCCGAAAAGCTTGCTGGAATTCTCGAAGACAACCTTATTGGGTGTTTTATCCACCCCGATCTTCCCCAGGCCTGTTGTGAGCATCGAATTCGGAAGGGCGTCGAAGATCTCTGAACAACTCGTCTTCAAGGTACGGTCGGCGATGGCGGCAAAGGCCGCAGTCCTTGTGACGCCTGCCTCACTGAAGTCGATCCTGTTGAAATACATATTAGCGTTCGAGAGGCTGAACACGGACGCGAGGATCATTGCAGATGAGAAAATGCATGATAATGCACAACCTTATATAAGCAAGTTAGGGAAGTTCCTATCGACGAAGCTCTTTGGAAACCAAGCAGCGGGGCTTCCCGCACAACAACATGCTGGTATACACGATGAGATACTCTGCGGGAAAGATCTGTTGAGCGTGCTGCAACACAACACATCACTGATCATGGATGAGGTGGACGTGGTCCTGCATCCTTTGCGGTCGGAGCTGAACTGGCCCCTTGGGGACAAGTTCCCAATCAACATGACCCGGTTGACCCACACCGAGGAGAACAAGATGCAACACATCAGGATCGGGATGCCGTGGTTCCTCTTCGAAATCGTCTTTTCTTACGATTCCGACCGCCACAACGACCTTGCGGAAGACTACCAAGCACTGCCTTCCTTGCACGAACTGATTAAGGCGGGGTTTGAAAACCACAAGCTGCAGGAAAAGCCGCACCTTGTCATCTTGGATAAGCAGTACTACACGGAGATCCTCCGGCCTGCAATCTGCGGTCTTTTGATAAGCAAATTGCAGCGGGATCAGGTCAGGGGTTTCTCTGCACCCAACTTGCAACAGTACTTCTTGAAGGGCGTTGCTCCTGTCATCAGCGGGAGTGTATCGGATCATGACATCAAAGCGGTGAGGCTCGCGAGGGATTGGTTGAACGTGTACCTCCCGCACTGTTTGTCGAAGGTGCACCGTGTGGAGTTTGGTGTCCTCTCCAAAGAGGAGGTGAAGAGATTTTCACTGGCCGAACCCGATATGCCGAAAAGCAGAGAGTTGCTGGCGGTGCCGTTCATTGGGAAGGACACACCAAGCGCAACGTCGGAGTTCCAGCACCCCGACGTCGCGATCGGTCTGACCATACATTCCATGATTCAGAAGGGTCTGCACCAAGCTAATGTTGTCGCTGTCCTTCAAAAGATCAGAGCAACCTACGACGCAGACGAGAAGCAACCTGCGCAGGAGCGTGACGCGGCTCTGCGCTACGTCACGTGGCTGATCCATGAAGGTGTCCAAGTGATGGGTTACTCCAAAGATGGAAAGTACCTCAAGGGTGTTTCGGAAATACGAGATGCTGCTTCCGTGTGGCAGCTTGGCGTGGTGGATCCTTCGGATTCCTACCAAACAAGGGTTTTGACGGAGATTCTTTCGAAATCGCGGGGTGCTATTCAATGCTTCCTCTTTGAATGCGTGTTTCCCTTGTGCATGATGAAGACGGCAACGCAGCTCTCCGCGTCCGGGCAAGAACTATCGAGTTCGTTGCTGTCGTCGCACCGATGCGGGTTCACAGGGACGCCGAACGACCTACTCCCGACAGAGATGGGTGAGTGTCATTATTCGAAAGCGGACGACGGGGAGATGATCGCTACCTTAGCAAACCCCTCGACAGTAGAAATTACCGCAACCTCACGAAACCCTGATAAGATCCTCGGAAGAATCGCCAAGGAAAGCCCGGCGGCACTGATCGACAGCGGGGCACTCATCACAGGATTTTCGAGTAGAGGTGTTGCAGTAAAGCTCTTCGAGCTCGGTATCAACAAGAAGGGAATCGTGTATGTTGACACCGAAGACAGACGCCTTGTCCTTCTCCGCTCCGGCGGTGGTTACAAAGATGTTCCCTTTGAGCAGGCCGGGATCGAACCGCAGCAACGCTTCACCTTCTTCGACCACGTGCACACCACAGGGATGGACATCCCACAGCATACCAAGAGCAAAGCTTTCTTAACAGTCTCGCAGAACATGAACTACCGCGATTATGTCCAGGGCGCCTACCGCATGCGAGGTATCGGGAACGGACAGTGCCTCGACGTGTTGGTTCCGCATGACGTGCTTCATATGGTGCCGAAGGGTCTGAGCACTCCACAGCTCAACCTTTTGAACTGGTTGGTGACGGAGGAGGTGCGTGGTGCTACTTCGCAGAAACAGATTCTCAGCAAGCAGAAGCTGGTGCACGTTTACAAGAAGCGAGCCATGGCCAACCTCCTCTCCGACACCCCAAGCCACACGAGAAAGGAGTCGCTTAGCGTCCTGAGGGAGTCGGTCGAGTACGACATACCCAACAAGATCGGCGTCGTGAGCGACAACGAGCGCCTTGAGCTGCATTACAGGTATTACCAAAACCTCATGAAGCTTGCTGAGGGGAGCCCTGAGCACGAAGAGGTGAAACTGATCATGCAAGAGCATGCAGGGGTCATACATGACTTGGACTTGGATAGGGAACAAGTCGCAGAAGCCGAGACCGAAGCCGAGGTCACACAAGAACAGCAAACCACACAAACCCAAGCCAGGGAGATCGAAGAAGAGGTTGTGGACGACGTAACCCCCTGCGAACTGGAGATGGCTGCCGCGCTGAAATACGACACCACACGAATCGCGAGGACTCCGTGGCGGATCACGGATCTCTTGCAAAAGGAATGCAAAGTACCGCAGTTCCGACAGCTCTCCTCTTTGAAGCTTCAGAGCTCCCAGCTGCAGTTCCCTTCATTCCTTATGGCCAGCACGAACTTCATCATTGCGCCCTCATGGCTGGCCGGCGTAAGGAGGTTGAAAAATGTGAATTTCTACCTCGAATGGTTGCCAGATCCAGAATCAAAACTTTCGATCAAAGACCAACCTTTGAAGCAAGAGGAGAAAGAGCGCTTTTGCGCTACACAAGATCTGCTTGGTCCGATCCTCAAGAAACATGAAGCGCAGCACCTGCTTCGCAAGCTTGACGTACACATACCTGATGAGATGCTGCATGCGGAGGTCACTCGAGATGAGCTGACCTCGTTGCTCTGCTCATCGGAGTCGTTGGGTCTCCTCAGTCATCGATACGCCATCCTCCTCACCCTTGAGGAGGCAGAGCATATCCGCGGTATGCTTCAAAGGCCCCCCCTTTGCGATGTCCCGCTTGCTCTTAAGGCACCATTCTTGGAAAAGGGTCTCGAGACATCGATTGTGCAGTGCACGCCAGCTTACCAACAGCATGCTAAGAAGCTGCAGCAGAACGGCATCAACCACGAGAGGGCTGTCAAAGCCTGTCTGAGCTTCTTCAACTGTCAGACGCAACAAACCACGTGTGAGGTTCTCTGGGCACTGAGGCTCTTGCGCCACGCCGATCCTGCTCAGCGTCGTGCTTTCTACCTCACCAACAGGTCATACCGCCGCAGGCTGTGCACCCCGTGGGCACAACTCCCGGTGGCGCCCCTACTCTCTGAAAAAGCGGAGCACGGCATCCTTCAGGCGAACGCTGTCATCTCAAAGTTCAAGGCTGCCATGTTAGGAGTAGAATGTATTTCGACACCGGACGATCTCTTTAACAAGCTGGACACAAAGCACAAGGGTTCCCTCACGCAGGGGGACTTTTACTCGGGCGTGCGCTGGCTGGGCCTTGAGGGTGGACTGCCGCGCGATGTGTGGATGACAGCCATTTCACATCTTTACAAAATATTGGCTCCAAAAGGACTGCTGACGAGGGATATTGTAAGAACCTCTTTCAGAATCAGCCAAGAGGACCGAGAGGAGTTAAAGCAGCTTGCCGGGCGTGTGGTAGCGGATGGGGGCGGCCCCAAGGCGGCGCAGTCGACGGTCATCATGGATCATATGATCCCAAACCTCGCATCCGTGGGGAGGTACCGCATCAACGCCGTGCAGCCGGAGGCGAAGCTATCACTGGTGTGGAACAGCATGGGGACTGCCTGCGAACAGCCGATTGCTATATGGAGAGCAAGCACAACGATGACATCCATAACACGGCGCAACGCTGTCCTAGTACGGTTCGGGGACCACATGCGGCCATCGTTCACCACCCCGACGGACGGTGACGCTGTGACGGACCTCAACCGACCGGACTGCCCCATGAAGGCACCGTGCAGGGTGTGGCAGGTGACGGACGACGAGACCCTTAACAAGTACTGCCGAAGTGAACAACTTGAAAACTGGGTAGAAGCACACCTACCTCACCCCATCGGGTACACCCTAGTGTGGGAGCTGAAAAGCACCACGAAGCCCGTCTACGTCTGGGAACCTCGTCCGCCGAACGCAAGATACTGCAGCGCTGGTCTCATCGCCACGACAGTGCCCGAAGAGCCTGGGCTGGAGGAGGTCCGATGCATACCCGTAAACTGGTGTCTTAGTGATTCATCAGTGAAGGGCATGGAGTGTACCATCGTGTGGAAAGACACTTCCAAGGGCGTCCCCATGCAAATATCCATTGACCCCGCTTTGGGTCTCTTCCATATCTCTCGTATTAAAGACGCGATTGCCTGCCGTTCA
Source organism: Diplonema japonicum (assembly GCA_964019335.1). Taxonomy (NCBI): domain Eukaryota; phylum Euglenozoa; class Diplonemea; order Diplonemida; family Diplonemidae; genus Diplonema; species Diplonema japonicum. The sequence goes on from OZ025651.1 coordinate 882,121, forward strand.
ATTGTTAGCGGGATGCGTTCCTCTGTACTCGGTACTTCCTGCCAGGTAGGAGTACCCACCAGACGAAGGTACCCTGATGCAACTAGACGCTTCGCAACGTGAGTGTTTCTTTTTTCCAGCTGCAGGGCGGGATAATATGAGGCCGAGGTGCCCCCTGTAACCAAGTAGATGGTGCTTGTGCAGGGCGCCCACCGGCTTCCTTTAAATTATCGATTTTGTTTTCTTCTTTCTTTTTTCCTCTCCTCTTTTTGAAGAGTATTTTAAGGTGGTGGTAGAACCCGCCACTCAAAAAAAACCCCCCCCTTTTTGGAGTAATTTGACAGAAAGCTTTTTTTTTAACCTTTTTCAGTTCCTCTCCTTCGGTCCTCTCCCTCAAGTTCTTTTTTTTTTTCATCGCGACAAGCAGCCACCGCAGGCACCAGACAGCAACCGCAGAACGGTGACCGATTAGTGTGAATTTCTTCTTGAACAGTGAGCACCCCCATGCGCACTGAAACTTTATCGAATTTTTTTTTTTCATTCGAACTCGAATTAGTTGAGAAAGGGAACTAAATGGAGCGGTTTACTACTGACAGACTGCAAGTGGCCAAATGGAGAGAGCAGAATTATGAAGAAGACGTGTGGCACGAAGTACTAGTGGGGCTGCTGACTGACAATGTGACAAAAGAGCTGCCCCCTGGGTGGCAGGGGTTAGACACAGAGGGAGCCAAGAAGTGGTCAGAGGAACGTGAGGAGGAGGGTGTGATGCTTGCTGCAAGGGAGACAAAAAGCAATAAAATAGTGGGTCTTTTGTTTCTGTACTCTGACCTCGGGGCTTCAACGCCCACTGCCCACGTGGGGTACTTAGTGGGTGAGCCGTTCCAAGGTAAAGGTTTTGCCAAAGAACTGCTCAATGGCCTCGTCTCGAATATAGAAAAGCCCACCACCCTTCGTGCTGGCGTTTCACGCCACAACAAGGCCTCCATCGCTGTTTTGGAGAAATGTGGGCTCACGCGCTGCCCCTCCGAAGGTCAAGAAGACGAACAACTTTTTTATGAAGCAAAGCTGTAATTATTATTTTATTTGATCCTCCCCCTTATTTCTTTTCTTCTTTTGAGGACCAAATACAACAGGACCCACAGGAGAACCAAGAATTTTGACCTTTTTTCTTTCTTTCTTCTATCCACCCCATCCTGGCTTCTATAGTATTCCGCTTTTTTTATACCCGAAAAAAAAAGAAGAAGAAGAAACACCCAGAAAGAGTAAAAAAAAAAATACCCAAAGGAAAAACTCACCCCGTTCTCTTGTCAGGCTGACTTTCTCGTTGTCCGTCTTGACCTGTTCTCCTGGTTTTGTTTTCTTGCTCGTTATTTCTGCTTACTGCCTTCCATTGTGATTTTTTTTCTCCCTGTATTCAGTCGCTTATGCACGTTCCGTTAAGACGAGTACTGTTGCCTCGCGTTCAGCCGCACAGGCCCTCCCAGTCCGCTGTCTTGTCCCAGTCGAACGTCGGATCTCTCGGATGACGAAAGGGGGGGTTTTTTTTTTTCATTCACACATTTTCTTTTCTCCAAGCATTCACAGGTGCCCCCCCCCCCCCCCCCCCCCCCCCTCGTTCACACTACAAAATAAAACATCCATTCTAAGGAGGGGGAAAAAAAGAGAAAGCCGGCCTCCCCCTATTTTCACTTTTCTTGTACATTTTTTTCTTTTTTTTAGTCAAAATCTCGTTCATCAATCATTGGAGATCGGCCGCACAGCCGAACAAGAGGCTCAAAACGGGGCAGGTATACAATTTTTTTCCCCCCCCCAAAAAAAAAAGGTGGAAAGCTGGATGACAGGCGGCGGGGGCAATGATGCGTCGTATCCGTTATGCGAGGGGACAATCGATCAAGTGAAGTACATCCCAGTCAGGCTGACGATCGAAGAAAGAAAGAGGCAGCGGCTCCTCCGCGCCGCCGTGAGCGCCTCACGGTACACCGACGTAGTCGACACCCCTGCGAACGAAAAACGACGACTGACAACAATCCTAAAAGAACAGTACAACCTGTACTTGGGAACATACGTCGCTGATGTTCAACCAATGGAAAGAGGCCTTCAAATGTGCGGGGAGCCAGAACTATCAAGAGCCGAGGGCATGATCACAACCCTCTTCGAGCTCTCCAGGCGGTATAAGGTGATGAACCCAGAGACGATGCGCTGCGATTACGGAAAACTTCTGTTCATCATGCAGGACTCCGTGAGGGAGGAAGTCAAAGAACAGCTTGGATTCAACCCCATGAAGCCAATTGTAACTGTCCACTCCCGAGCGGTGGAGCTTGGTGTGGAAGACCTTCTCTCCGAACCGGAACTGGCTTTGGCAACAACCCCTGTCCCAAGGCTGTCTCGGATACAAAACTTAAACGTCGCCTTAAGAAAGAAGGACAAGACCGTCGCTCGCCTTGTAGCAAAGTATGCCCGTCGTGGGTCAAAACTGGAGGACAAGGTGGAACAGCTGATCAGGTCCATCGACGATGCTAACTGTTACATAAGGGACAATTCAGACACCATTTCTGCGATGATAACGGAGCTTAAAATGCACTTCAGTCCCCATTCTGCGGAACCCGGTCTTGCCTTGGCCATCTCTGAAGGTGTCGAAGGTTCGAGACTCTCCCACGAACACGAGAAACAGTACCATTTCGTCCTGCAATCCCTCACCCTCTGGAAAAACATCACCAAACACATGTACAAGCTCTGGCTTTTAATGGAAGTCGATCTTCTCAGCGAGGACAACCCGTACTCCTTGGAGGACACGGGGCAGGGTTTCAACAGAAAACAGCAAGCACCTCAGCTGTACGATGCGATGCAGGGGATCCTCGAGATGACGAAACAGGAAGTGTCAGTCTGGGTCGGATCCGACAAGGTACACATTGGAGACCATCAGGTCCCGAACGGGTACAATTTCATCGAGAAGTACACGCAAACAGCGAGGATCATCAACCCCATCCTGAAGACAGTCCAAGCCATCGACACCATCGCGAAGGACCCCGAACACCTAGCCTACATAAAGGACGTATGGGCCACCCCCGAAGTCCTTAAAAAGTCGATCCTCTGCGATTTCTTCCGCCACGGTTTCGACGGGTCCGGCGGCGACAACGACATGGACGCCGGGTCCTGCATCGACGGCCGTTTGACCTCTGCTTGGCACTGGTGCAGCTCTATCAAGGGCAAACCATTTTACCCCATTTTCTTGCTGGCAGGTTTCGGATCCTTCGACGGCGACTTCACGTAAAAAAAAGGGGGGGGGGGAATGAGTACTTTTTTCAGTATTTTTTTACCTCCCGTGGGAAAAAAACTACTACTTTTAAAAAAAAGGGGGGGGGGGGAAGAAACCCGCAAAAAGAAGAAAAATAATGGCGGCCTCAGGGTACTACCCAGGGCAAGAAATTGAAGTGCTTTATGGGTCGGAATGGTTCAGGGCATTGGTGAAGCGTGTGACGCCAGCAGGCATCTGTGCTGATTGGGGCGATGGTACCTTTGCAGCTGGGTTGGGCCCGCACGAGGTGCGGGCGATGTCGAGGAACGTATCGCCGAGCCCGCCGCAATTCGACACGAAGAGAAAAGTGTCACCTGTGAGGACAAGCAGGGCCGCGTTGTCCCCTGCACCGCCCTTGAACATACGGCAGATGACCCCGCCTCCGGTAACAGCAGTGATCGCTTTTTATGATTCACTTTTCCGTTTAATCGGTGTTCGTTGTGGACTACCGTCACCGGTTGTTGCTATTCCCGAATGCGACATAATGTGGGCGTTCCGCCACGATCCTGAAACAGCGCGTGCTGTTTTTCGAAACCCCCTGCGGCCCTTGGCACGCGATCCTAACGATGAAATCACATCGGCAAGGTTTTCACAATGGGCCTCCGGATGCGACGCCGATTACATACAATGGCTGGAAGACGAACTGAACAGAACGGAGAGGATATCCATAGCAAGCCCTATGCCGCCGCAGCCTGTTCCGGTGGTGTACCACAGTCATATTTCAAACAGTGTGGACTCCGCTGCTGTTCAAGAACCTTACCCGTCTCCTGCTGCCATCGCAGCACCGCCCCCGGAACCCGAGAAAGACGATCATATTACAGTTGAGCAAATGGACCATCAGGAACAGATTGGAACGGTTGCATCGACAAGAGGACGGTCGAGGTCACCACGAAGCCCGAGGGTCGACGCAAGGGTCAACATGACAGGCTCGCCGCACCGCACTAGGAAGGAGGCGTTCGAAGCTGCCATGTCGCCACGGCTCAGGGAACCGTCGCCTCCGAAAGATCATGGTTACTCTGAACCCTGCACGCCGGAATGTTCACATCGTCCACCAAGCCCCGAGTCAATTCGAAACACGAACAGCCCTACTCGGTCACGAGGGAGGTCGGCAGGTTCCCGTAACGCAAGTAGAAAACCCCCTGTCAGCGTAGTAGTGTCCAGCGTTAAAAACACAGGGTTCAAGACAAACCTCAACGGGAAGTACACAAAGGTGGCACCGTGGCCCAGCGACGAATCAGCCGGTGTTGTCCTCCGGTACAAAAAGGAAGGCGGCGGTGCGGTTTTATACAAAACAACAGACGGTAGATGGCGGCTTAACGATTCCGACTCGGCGATTGGATGGGTTTATAGCAACAAATGCCTTCAAGGAAAATGGATTGAAGACAAGCATGCTGGTGACTTTACCGGAGCATCTGGTACCCCTTACCCGATTGTGAACCTTCCCGAGGAGGGTTCTCGGACGCGGTCGGCCAAACGTGCCATGTCGCCTGCGTCCAGGTCCGCACAGGTGGATTCGCTGTTCGGCCGAACACGGCCTGGTAAAGGGCAGATGTCTTCAGGGGCTCCTAGAATGGCGCAGACATACCGTGCTGCTACTGATGTTTATTATGCATCACCTTCGTCATTCAGAAGTGGTTCTGAGAAAATGTCAAAAGCAGCGTTTACAAGGTGTGTAAATTAAAGCGGGGGGGAAAAAAAGGGGGGAAAAAAAAAACAGTTCATTCGGCAGCACTCCAAGGTTCCATAAAACCACTTCTACCAACGGTCGTGTGTAAGTTTTTTTTTTCCCAATTGTATATTTTTTTTTTTCTTTTCAAAAAGATTTTGTTCTTTGAGTGCCATCTGCCGTCGATAAAAAAAGGAAAATAAATAATTCGCTCGAAAAGCTTTTTTTTTTTTGGAGATTTTCTTAGATGGTTTTTGAATAGACGAAAGAATAAGGTAAGTAGGCATTGATTATTGATGGTGAGAATGAAGAGAACAGAAAAAAAAAAGGAAAAAGGAGGTTTTGGCGGAAACCAAGATCAAAAAAAGAGTTTTCATTGTATTACAAAAAAAAAAGAAAAAAAAAAAAAAAAAAAAAAGAGGTTTTTTAAAAACCTCTTTTAAGAAAAAAAAAGATAGCAAATCTTTCCCCTCCCTTCTTTTTTCATTCTTGTTCCCCCTCCCCCTGTATTTTCCCCCCCCCTCCTCTTCCCCATCCCTTCTTGAACAAATGTGTGTACCTTCCTCTTCTCCTTTTCCCTATTGTTCCCCAGGTTTTTATTAATATTACTTTTTTTTAAGGTGGTGGGGATAACATGGAAATATAAGAAGTACATCAGATGTGTTGTTCGCTGTTGACCTCCTCGTCGGTCATCACCGGTAGCGCCCGAGTGGAAGAACGTAACGCAGATGCTCAGGGTGACGAACATGCAGCAAACTGCACGAGCGCAGAATCTTGGTTACCCGGGACGCCCCGGCTAGGGTTGAGCACACCGCACGCATTAAGGACACGACGCGGAACGCAGAAGAAGCTACTGCTCGGCCGAGGAGCGCCCCCTGTAATCAAGTAGGTAGTTCGTGCTTCATTGCACGCTTAACGCCACCTAGTGTTGCAATTAAAGCCCCATTTTTTTTCTTTTTTGCGCGATCCTGTCACATACTGCAGGTTCCCTTCAAAGACACCTTTTTTTTTGGTCTCGTTCCTATCGAAAACACCGCGTTTTTTAGTGGGGAGAAGAAAAAAAAAAAAAGAAATGCCAGTTTCAGACAGCACCCATCTCTACGCCAGTCACACGTCACACGGCGACAAGATAATTGTGAAAACCCGCGACGACAGCGAGGTGACCTTCGAAAACAAATCGCTGATAACCTACACGGCAGAAGGGGACTGCCTCAACATAACACAAATAACAAATGAAGGTGAAAGGAAAGAGGTACACACAACCCTGCGAGGCGTCACAAGCGGCATGGCGGAGGAGTTCCACACCGCCTGCAAGAAAGACATGAGGTGCAGCGAGAAATTTGTGTTCATCGTGAACCCAAAGAGCGGCACAGGAAAATCACTGGAAACATGGGCCACTGTGGAGGAGTACCTCAAGAAATACGGAATCAACTACGAAGTCCACATCACCCAGCGTCCCGCCCACGCAACAGAAATCGCGAAAGAAATCCCTGACGACAAAACCGTGACAGTATGCACGATCGGAGGTGACGGCATTCTCCACGAAGTTGTAAACGGTCTGCACCAAGCAGACCTTCACCCAACCATTGCTATCATCCCTTCAGGTACAGGAAACGGGTTGGCTGCCACCCTTGGCATCACCTCGCTCCACTGTGCATTGTACACCTTGCTCAAAGGTGCCCCGATTCCGTACGATCTGTTTAAGCTAACACAGCCCAACCCGTGCGACCGCAGCACAGGCGTGCAAACAACAACCGAGCAAACCGAAAGGGTTGGGTTTCTGCATCTGACCTACGGCATCATCGCAGACATTGATTTCGAATCAGAATGGTTGAGGATGTTGGGCGCTGCGAGGTTTCCCATCACCGCCGTGAACAAGATAATGTGGCTTTCCGGCTACAGAGCGAAGGTTAAGATGACACTTGCTCCTGAAGGAACAAACACCACCGAGATTTGGTCCTGCGACAAGGCCACCAATCCAGGCGAGCATGTGACGGAAACCCCTGAAAGGTGCTTGAAATCGAAGATGACTTCCTGTCCGTCCAGCTAAGCAACGTCCCCGAGATCTCGAAAGACATGATGTGCAATCCACTGGCGAGGCTCTCCGACGGCTGCATAGACGTCTGCCTGATCCGCCGCTCGGAGGTATCGCGTTGGAACGCCTACAAGTTCTTTTCGATGGTGGAGAGCAACCCCAAGGCTCTGCTGTCCTGCCCTTGGGTCCACTTCTACAAGGCGACTAGCGTCACCCTCACCCCCATGGCAAAAACCGCTTACCAAGGCAAGCTCGACCTTGACGGCGAATGGATGCCGTACGGTGAGATGACAGTACAAGCCTGCCCACGTGCGCTTCACGTTCTGTCTCCTTACTAAGAGTTTTTTTGTGTACAGAAAAAAAAAAAAAAAAAAAAAAGAAAAAAAATAAACAAACAAACAAAAAAGTGTGGTTCTTGCCCCTACTATATATTTATTGATTGCGGTTTTCAAAACTACGGTCAACATCCACACAATAGTGGTAGGGAAGGGGGAGAGGAGAATGCGCGCGCATCAAGCCATTGACAGATTCAAGATTGAAATACAAACAACGGTGAAAAACAACAGGGTGACAGGGGTGCAAGGCCCCACCGGTGTGGGGAAGACGACAAAGGTCGTGGAATGGATCGCGGAGCAATCTGACGGTCTGGTGTTGTGCGGGCTGCCGAGAAAAATAGGCGTGGTAAAAGTAGCCAAGAGAGTGGCAGGTAACCAAGGCGTAGGCGGAAGGGTTGGCTTCGCGTACAAAGGGTCATACGCATGGTCCGAGAAGACAAAGATCCTCTACTGCACATTGGGCGTCATCGTCAAGATTCTAACGAGCAACGCACGACGCCGGGCGAAGGTGACACATATCATCCTCGATGAACCACAAGAACGCACGCCCGAGGTAGACATAATATGCTACCTGTGCAAGCATGTTCTGACCACCATGAAACTGACTCTTTTATCCGCAACGCTTCCGCTTCAGTTGCTCGAGTACCACGGTGTGTCGGAATACCGCATCCCACTTCCTGACACACCTTACCCGGTGGATGTAAAATACCTTGACGAGATTGTGACGAAAGCCACGCCGAGAAAACACTGCAAAAACCCTTGGAAATCAGGGGACAACGAATGGGTGAAACAACAACCTTCGGACGAGGTGAATCTCGATCTCGTCGAATGGACGCTGCGGGAGGTGGTTCCGAAGGGCAGCGGCGGTATTTTGGTCTTCCTTCCAACGGTTCAGATGATCTCCGATCTGGGCGAAATGCTACGGGACAGCATGCCAGAAATCGACGTGAGAAAGCTGTACTCGGGGAGGGACATGTCTTTCAGCACGAGAAACTCAAAAAATAAATATTCCGTGTACCTGGCGACAAATGTAGCGGAGGTCTCTATTACCTTGCAGGGCATAGACACTGTGGTCGACACCGGAATGTCCCTTCGTCCTTTGGGGAGTGAGAGTCGGTTCAAAAAGGTCTGGGCATCTCAGCAAAGTGTGGATCAGCGCACGGGTCGAGTAGGTAGAGTGCAGCCTGGCGTTGTGTACCGGTTGTGGCCATCGTGGTTCGTGCTGCCCAGAGAAACACCGCCGTTCATCCTTTCAACACCACTCCATTCCATCATACTTATGCTTTTGTCTTGTTCCATGCAGCCGTCTGTTCTCAGCTGCTTCCCCACACCGCCGAGCACTGTCGATGTTGCCAACACGCTACGCCAGCTTCACGTCATCAAAGCCGTAACATCAGAAGGCGTTCACGGTGTGGCGATCACCCCGTTTGGTTCCACCGTTGCAAACCTTCCCCTCCCCCCTAACGCTGCCAAGGCCCTGTTGTATTCGGTGCTGTTCGGGTGTTTCAAAAGGTTCGCTCCGGTGGTGGCGGCGGAGTGCCAGCTGTACGCAAAGGAGCTGACGCAAACACAGAAATACTACAGGAAGAGGATTGCAAGGGCACACAGGAGTGACTTGCTCGTAGTGTCTGACGTGTATAACGAGTGGACCAAGGCGGTGATCGAATCAGAGAAAAAGGAAATCTGTGAGAAATACGGCGTTGGTCACAGGTATATGGCAGAGCTGCAAGTGGCGACGGAGTCGTTGCAGATAGCCGTTGGCAAGCTTGGGTGGTTGGTTAACTATACTGAAAAAGAGGACGTGGGATTGGGTGTTTTGCTTGGGATTTGCTGGGTGTGCTGTGATGGTAAAACGGTCGAAGTGCACAACAAGACAAAGGCGAAGACGAAATGGGAGTACCTTGCCCTCCCCGGTGGCGTGCGGGTGTGGCCGCACCCATCCTCGCTGAACGCCCAGCAACGAGCTTGCCCCGCCCCGCTTTACTCTTATCTCCGGGCCATCTCCTCGTCGCAGGTTTACCTTACAGGCCTCTCGCCTTGCTATCCTGCCGCAACGGAAATCTTGAACTCCCACGATTTCTCCCAGGCGTTCGAAGAGAAATGCAACCACCCTTCCAAACCTCCCACGCCGCGTGACATGGAGGTCGTGGAGTCGGTACGGAACACGCTTATAAACAGTACATCTCTCATTTGAAATTCATTTCCCCCCTTCTTCTGCTTCATACGATATCAAAAAAAAAATAATACAGACAGGAGAGAGGGAGAAGGGTGGGGGGGGGGGGGCGATACTCAATTTTCTATTTGATGGCACCTAAACGATAAGAATATAAAAAAAAGAAGAAGAAAAAAAAGAAAGAAGGAAAAAAGAAAAAAAGAGCGAGCGAGAAAGAAAATGGACCAGAAAGATGTAAGGATCACCTTAGAAAGCCCGGCGTTGCCGGTCCTGGTGTACCCATCACGAGAGAGGGACTTCGAAGAGGAACGGGAAGTGGACAGCGAGTCGGTATATTCAGAAACGTCGTGGATAGGGAAGGACAACAGCATACTGTTGAGCAAGCTGGACGAGATTTTGGAGGCGGCGGAGAAGTGGCAGGACAAGGAGACGGTGGTGGAAAGAGTAAAGAGCTTGAAATGCCTGGTGGAGAAGACACCCCCTGCACCACCACCACCCCCACCCCAGCAAGGCGTACCAGAATTTGTTCCAAGCCTCTTAGTATCGCTTCCAACTGACAGCTCACTGAGCGATCTGAAGCCACCACCTGCAGTAAGACCTATAAACAGAGAAGAATCAAGCGATCTTTCCAAGCTTCGTGCCACGTTCAATGAGTTCAACGCAGCGCTTAGTCTTAATATCTTGAAGGAAGGAAATAATGATAAGGAGGACAATGAGAGCTCGTACGATGAGCTCACCTCGCTGTCGCCCACTAGAGACAAAAGTTTAAAGCGGTACTCCACAGTGTCCTCTTTCGATTACGATGTTGTGGTGAAGGACGAACATCGATTTGTGACGAACGCGCAGCTTGAATCGGATCGCTTCGTGTTGAACTTCAACAGATTCGACAGATATTGGCAGCCGCTACTCTTTTTGACGCTGCTGTTCATCACATTGTCCACAGGGCTTACCATCGGCCTGGGCAGACCCGCATCCCTCACAACCGCGATCTGCGACAATCTTGCAGATGTTGTTATGTACGTCGAGATATTCTTCAACCTCCACCGCCCCGTCAACTTCCTCGGGTTGATCACAACCGATACAAAATCAATCCGGGCACGGTATTACAAAGGCAAGGACGGGCGGTACCTTGCCTACGATGTCATAGCGATGCTTCCTTTGCATATTGTCGGGTGGTCGATGGGCGACAATGAATCATACTTCCGATCCGGTGTCACAGGGTATTACAGCCCTGTATGGAGGGCAAACCGACTATTACTCGCGCTTTACACATCTGAGAAATTCGTAAGAACGCTGCAAGTGGTGTTTGAAGACCCTGTTTTCGAACGGATCGGGAAGTCGATTTTCAAATTCGCGTATATTGCAACGTTTGTCGGGTCGGGCTGGTGCTGGTTGCAGCTGTACGAAGGGGAACAGCGGAGTTTAGCGTGGAACAATTCCGTCAGTGTTTTCTTCAAGGAGAACGTGTCTGTTTTTCAGCAGTTCACGCTGGGCGTGGACTACGCGATCAAAGCAATGGCGGGAATGAGCCGTGGGTCGCCTGTACCCCACACCGACACACAAACTGCATTCGAACAGATAGTCGCATGTATCGGTGTCTGCACCTACGCCACCATAATCGCAACCATAGGAACCCAGTTGAAAACGTCGGGAACGTTTGATGAATTAAAAAGCTCGCTCGATGAAATCCACGACGCCATGGCGTACAAGCAGCTTCCGAAGAATATGTACCGCGAGGCGAAGCGATACTGTTGGTTCATGTTCCAGAACCAACGGTTGAGGGGGACCGTCGGAGACACCCTGTCGGACCTTCCCACCGTACTGCAGCTGAAGGTCGATCAGTTCGTCGGGGCGGACGCGCTCTTCACAATCCCGGTTTTGAAATGCGCTTTTGTCGACGTTGCTTTTCTCCACTTCATGATCGATAGATTGGAGGTTATAGTGTTTTACGAAGGCGAATCTGTATATTGTAAAGGAGATTGGTGCGATTGCATGTACTTCATCACATCGGGCAGCGTGCATGTGACAAATGAGGACGGTACTGAGAAAACACTGCGAACGAACGACAGTGTTGGCGAACTTGCTTTGTTCCATGTTCATCAGCGTGTTGAGACTGTTGTTGCGTTAGAGCACAGCAGTTGTTTTGCGTTGTACCGATCATCGTTTAAAGAAGCTGAGGTGAAATTCCCCGAGGCAGTGGCGAGCATTAAGAAGAACGTGCAAAAAAAACTGCAGAACTTCCACGATCTAGACGCCAAGCGTCGGAGGGTAATCAACTATCTGCTGGAGCTGACCGACAGAGGGTTGCTTCAGTGCTACTTCGAAAAGCTGAAGTCCTACGTTGCCATCGCACAGCTTTCGGCAAGAGACGTCATTCGCCGATCCACAACAAACATGCGGATTAAATCGCTTAAAAGACGCCTTGTCACTTGTTAAGGGAAATGAGGGGTATTTCCATGCCCCTCAAAATGCAAGATTTTTTATATACCCCCCATCCCCCCTGCTTCTTTTCGCCCTCTCCGTTTTTTTTCCTTCATTTTTTGTGTGACGAAACAAGGAAGCTGCACCGGGGCGGGACCCGGCTGGGGGGAGGGGGGCGAGCTGCTTAAGGACAAGGACGCGGGTACGTTTTCTTTGCAATCAAGTAGACAGCCAGTGCTTATGCCACCAAAACACTGGTCCTTTATTTATCTACTTATTGCCCGCGACCTTTTTCTTCTTCTTTCTAGTGGAACGGTTCTCTCCGGCCTACTAGGGGCCCTTGAACAGGTGCCTCTTGCCTGATGAGGCTGCACCTGGAAGAGTTTACAAGATGAGTACCGAAGCTGAGAGATTCCTAGTACTACCACGAACCTTCTGTACAGGAGGGCTGCCAATTTGACTTTCTTTTCTGTTTCTCTTTATCCCCCCTACCCTTTTGTTTTCAACTATTTTTTTTTTTCTTCATTCTTTGGATTCGGAAGCCTGTAAATAAATAAACTAAAACAAAAACAAAAAGTTTCACCTCCACACAAAAAAAAAAAAAAAAAAAAAAAAAAAAAAAAAATGTCCCAGGCTAGCAGAGCTATTGCAGCGGAACAACATGATGCCTTCAGGGCGGCCAATCATGCGAAGGAGGCACAGGCAGAGGCGGTGTCGTCCGCGCACATTGTGATGGCCAACGACAAAGGTGATTTGATTAACAGCGAAATTTCGAGACTTGCCACAGAAGTAGGGATCCAGGGGACTAACAGGGTCAACAGGGAGGCTGTCTTCGCAGCGAATGCCCACTCTCCTTACAGGTACCAAGACGCCACATGGAACCATGCGCCCACCCCTAAGTACATGAGCTATTACTGAAATTCTTTTTTCTAGAGAAAAAAAAGAAAGAAAGAAAGAAAAAAAACGAATCTCTCCCTCACCACCCTTGTTTGTATTTTTCTTCCCACTGTTCCTTTCGTTCCCTTTTACCCCCTCCTTTCTTCTCCCCTTGTTGTTTTACTTTTCTTTTTTTGTCTTCTTCTCAATTGTGGATAAAAAAGAAAAAAAAAAAGGCATCCACAAATTTAAAAAAAAAAGAAAATGTCCCTCCAGCCGGTTGTTCTCTCAGACACGGTCAACGCCACCTTGGCTGAGGTTTTTCCTTCAGATGACCCCTTTGACGATCCGAATTTTGACCCGTTGGCGTTTATAAACGAAAGGTTTCCGAGTGAAAAGAGCTTGCGCGGTCTGGGGGACTATATGGAAAGCCTAGAGGCAGGGGCGAGGGCGACAGAAGAGGAAGTCCGGGAAACGGTGAGGGGCCAGGCAGGGGGTGCGAGCAGAGCCGAAATGAACTTGGAGGAAGCAAAGGGAAGCATCCAGGAACTATTCAAAAAAGTGGAAGAAATCCGACGAATGGCAGAAGAGTCAGAGGCGATGGTGATGGAAATCTGCACCGAGATCTCATCTCTGGACAACGCAAAGAAAAACTTAACAGACGCGATAACAATCCTGAAGAAGATGAAGGATATCTCGAAGGGGTTGGACGAGCTCAAGGCGAGCACGGACCAACAACCAGCCGACCTCGCAGCAGCAGCGGAGAACCTTACCCTCTGCCGACAAATTCTGGAAAAACATTTTTCCAACCATTCAAATCTCCCACGCGTTAAAGAGCTCTCAGACAAGCTCTCCCGAGAACTGAAAATCTGCTCCCAGCTCGCACTTCAAGAACTAAAAACAATCGACGTCCACGAAGAGGAAGTCCCTCCCTCCGTCATCGACGCCTGTGCAGTGGCAGACGCCTGCGGCGATGAAATTAAAACAGCCGCAGTAACCGCCTTTGTCCAGGCTAACATAGAAAAATACAAAAAAGCCTTCCTCCCAGGGTCTGACGAAGCCCGCCTTGAAAAAATGGAACGTCGTTTCGCGTGGTTTAGAAGGCTTTTGAAGTCCTTCGAGGACAACCTGTCGGGGCACATCCCGGTTTCATGGTGCATCCAGCAGGAGCTTGGCGTTGAATTCTGCCTCGCCACGAGGGAGGACATCAAGGTAGCCTTGGAACAAGAAGGCGGCGGGATGAACATCGAGATCCTCGTCAGGGTTCTGCAAAAAGCGATCGATTTCGAAAAAGACCTCACCGCCAGGATGCAAATCTATGAAAAAAACGCCGAAAAGGAAGCCCGGCGGTACCGAGGCACGGACCCGCACGCCTTGCGCTCAAAGTACAATTCGTCGGCCGTCGAAGAATCTCAAAAAACGACTAAAAAATACAAATACACGGGGTTCATAACATCATGTTTTGAACACACGATGGACGCATATGTGAGCCATGAAGGTGTGAGAATGAACACCGCCATCAGGACGCTCGTGAGGGAGCAGCCTGCGATGGTCGACGGCCAGCAAACGCTCCCCACCGCGCTGGAAATCTTCAGCTACATAAAACAAAGCTTGAAAAAATGCAGCGCCTTCTGCAAGGACGAGATCCTGGTCAAAATGCACAGAGTGTGGTCGGAGAATCTAATGTAATGTTCAAAAAAAAAAAAAAAGAAAAAAAAGAAATCAAAAAAAATACCCCCCACAGTTTTTACGGTGATGAGCTCCGTTCGCAAATCGCTTCTAGCGGGTCTGGTGACGATCTGAAAACTTGCATCATCATCAACTCAGCAGACTGGTGTGTGGACACTGCCACAAAGCTCGCCGAAGAGGTGCGGTCATGCATTGACGAATCGTGCCACGCTGGAGTCAAAGAAGAGGCACCCACGGAAACCTTCCTAGCCGTCATCCAGGACGGGACCATGAAGCTCGTTGGGGACCTGATAGAGCAGCTCGGACCGCAGCTGACGGAGATGGTGCAGACCCCGTGGTACCAGCATGAAGAAGTGGGGGACCAGTCCGACTACGTGTCGAAGATCTGTTCGGTGCTTTCGGAGGTCTTCCCGAAGTTCGGGAAGAATCTGAAACCAAACCTCTTCAAACACCTGTGCGTGAAGTTCGTCGATGAGTTCGTACCACGCTACGTGAGGGCGCTGTACGGGCTTAAGCGACCTACGCCCTCTGCTTGTCGGCAGTTGCTACTTGATATTCAGGTATAATCGACAAAGATAAAAAAAGAAGGAAAATAAAATCCCAGATTCTAAAATCCCAATTCCCGAAGATCCCCTTCCTGGGTGACCCCGAACGGTTCAGAGAGCGCGAACTGAAGGCCTACAACATGTTGGTGCGCATCAGCATGGGACGCGGCGAGGCTATTTTGAAGTTCCTTGAATCGGAGATCCCGCCCTCTGAAGGCACCATTCTGGCAGACCAGTACTCCGAGCTTCTTCAGGACGACGGGTCTGTGACCGACTTCTTGAGGCTTCTCGAGATGAAGGGCATCGGTACCAAGGAACAGAAGCCGCTGAGAGAGTACCTCGAGAAGACGAAAGGGATGCCTCTATCCTCGAAGAGGAACAACGCCTCACACAGCGACAGCAAAGGCACTGACACCATCCGACGGTTCCGGGACGGGATGAACAAGATTAAAGACAAACTGAAGGAATAAAGCGGGGAAGGGGACAAAAAAGTGTTTGATTTTCTTTTTTTCTCTTTTTGGTTCCCTCGCGAAACGATGGGACAACAAACAAAGACCTCTCCCACACACCGAGAATATCTTTTGGTCGATTTTTTTTTCTTGTTTCTATTTTTTAGTCCGTGTGTACTAAGTAATTTTTTTTTTTCTTTTTTTTTTTTTTACCTTGGACATCTCATGAACAGGTGGGGGAGGGGGTTGGACATGTCTGGCGAAGGATGTCAGGTGATCACCCCTTTAAAGGTTTGCAGCTCCCCCACGAGCGTGAAAAAACTACTGTCCCTCAACGACTACATCAGCGGGAGGGAACGCTTGGCGTACGCCGTCCGCGACCCTAAATGCTACGTGAGGTACGAAGTTCTTCTTGTGGAGATTGACAAGATAGAGGTGACCTTCTACTGCAGCGGTCAGCACTCCCACGTTTCAACAACAGTAGTGGACCTGGGGCGGCCTGTCAATGAGGTAAAATGGATGACTGGGACGGTGAATGGAATGTTTCCGTCAGCACGGACTCTTCTCTCTGTGGGGCTTGAAGAGGCTGATTTGTCTGTTCAAAGGCATCTGTTATGTTTCAAGCTTGACCCCCCGCCCGCAATAAAAGGGAACAGAAAACCGGGTGACGAGTATCGGTAAGGGGAAAAAAAATTATAAAAAAAAAAAAAAAAAAAAAAAAAAGGGAGATTTTCCTCGCGTTTGGTATATCTAACACTGGATACATAATCGATCTGCGGCCCACCACAAACAGGTCAGCTTCACAGACGCTCAAGGCAGTATGGGAGAAGAAAGAAAAAAAAAAAAAAAAAAAAAAAAAAAAAAAAACAGACTTGCCATCGCTTCAGTGATTGGTCTCAATCAAATACACCAATATAATTTGTTTCTTTTCTTCAAATTTTTTTTTTTCGTTGTGCAAATAATAAAAAAAAAATTAGAAAAAGTGATTTTTTTTTCTCGTTAGATTTTCTTATGCTTCCATTCTTTCTTTTTTTCTTTCCCTCCTGCTTCGTTTTCTTGCCTTTTTTTTTTTTTCTCTCTCTCTCTTTTTTTTGTTAATTTTTTTCTTCTCTTCCATAACTCGATCAAGAGGGGGAAAAAAAAAAAGAAAAGGAAAATATGGTGTCAAAATGAACCCCTGCAGCGCATGCGGAAGACAAGCTACGAACTTATCACAGTGCCCATGCCTGACCGCGTGGTACTGCAATGCGATATGCCAGAGGGATCACTGGCCGTCTCATAAATTGACGTGCAAGAACAAAAAGAAGAAGTCAACAAGTGCCTGCGCCAGTTGTGGAGCGGCCACGTCCGCCCTGTTGGTGTGTGCATGTGGTGGGGTCTACTACTGCAACGCCCCCTGCCAAAAGCAGCACTGGGCTGCCCATCGGGCCACCTGCAACTACAACATGATCCGCCGCAGAGCCGAGTCCACCTCCCGCAAATCTACAGTCACCTTCGACAGCAACGGTAACACCCTGCAAGCTCCCAAGAAGCGTACTAGTAAGCCGACCGTCGACACTACAGGCTTGATGTCCCCCCGAAAGCACACACCGCGCAGCAAAGAGGACATGTTTTCATTTCCAATAAAAGAAAAACCCGCGAGATCTCCCAGAGGCCCGGTGGTGCACGCATCAAGGACCCGATCAAAAAGGACGCCAACAAAGGAAGGTAGTACTGAACTTCCCGAAGACAGCGACACTCCCTCTGAACGGACATACTCCACGGAGCCTGAGGCTGTTCCGAACCCGAAAGAAACAACAGAAGGGGACGCAAAACCTATCACAAATTTGGATGCAGAAGGAAAGCAGTCTCCTGGACCATCCACCGTAGTGAAGGAAGACGAGCAGCCAAGACCTGTTGAGGCTTCTGTCCCCACAGAACCACCTGTTACTACGGTTGAGCTTCCTACCACAGAGGAGGCTGTTGATGGACCATCACAGTCGGCAACACCACCTGCGGGGGAAGAAGCAAAACCTGTTACAAATCTAGATGCAGAAGGCGAGAAGCCCCCTGGACCATCCGCTGAAGTGAAGGAAGACTCTGCAGAAGGTGGGCCCTCTGAAGAGCCATCAGGCCCTGTTGAGGCTTCTGACCCCACAGAGCCACCTGTCACTGATGCTGCTCCAAAACGGAAAGAAACAGAAGAAGACATGATAAAGTTTCCGACCACAGTGGATGGATCATCACAGTCGGCACCACCTGCGGGGGAAGAAGCAAAAACTATTACAAATTTGGATGCGGAAGGCGATCAGTCCCCTGGACCCAAAGTGAAAGAAGACTCTTCGGAAGGCGAGCACACTTCATCAAGCCCCGTTGAGGGTTCTGATCCCACAGAACCACCTGTCACTGAGGTTGAGGTTGTTCCGAAACCAAAGAAAGCAGAAGAAGACTCAACGAAGCTTCCGACCACAGAGGAGGCTGTTGATGGACCATCACAGTCGGCAACACCACTTGCGGAAGGAGAAGCAACAGAACGGGAAGCGCAGGAGCTTGTCGCTAATATGGATGCAAAAGGCGAACAGTCCGCTGGACCCGAAGTGAAAGAAGGCTCTTTGGAAGGCGAGCAGCTCACTGAGGGAGTATTAGAACTTGCGCCACCTGACTCAACGGAGGTTCCAAAACCGATTGAAGCGGAGGAAGACAGTTTGATGAAGCACCCGGCCACAGTGGAGACTGTGGATGAGCCTGCGAGAGAAACACAAACCATCGTAAATATTGCCCCAGAAGACGATCAGTCACCTGGACCTGAATTGAAAGAAAACTCTTTGAGAAGCGAGCAGCTCACTGAGGGGTCACCAGAACATGTACCACCTGACTCAACAGAACTGGGTGAGGTTGTTTCAAAGCCGATAGAAATAAAAGGAGACAACTTGATAAAGCTGCCGGAGACAATGGATGGACCTGTGGAAGAAGAAGCAAAAACCTTGGATGCAGAACAGTCCGCTGGACCCGAAGTGAAAGAAGACTCTTTGGAAGGCGAGCAGCTCACTGAGGCACCAGAACCCGCACCCGACCCCACAGAACCACCTGTCACTGAGGTTGTTCCGAAACCGAAAGAAACAGAAGAAGACTCGACGAAGCTTCCGACCACAGAGGAGGCTGTTGATGGACCATCACAGTCGGCGACACCACCTGCGGGGGAAGAAACAAATATTGTCGCAGAAGGCGAGAAGCCCCCTGGATCATCCACTGAAGTGAAGGAAGACTCTGCCGAAGGTGAGCAGCCCTCTGAAGAGCCATCAAGCCCCGTAGAGACTTCTGACCCCACAGAGCCACCTGTCACTGAAGTTGTTGCAAAACCTGAAGAAACAGAGAAGGAAGGTACTGCCACAGAAGAATCTCATGAGCAGCAAGAGTTTGTCTCGAAGGCCGAAACTCCTGAGGAAGTGAAGGGCTCTGCTGAAGGGCTTATGGAGATTTCTCGTGACTTTGCTGACAACAATGCTACAGAAGGACTCCCAATGCCTGTTGCTGCCTCCACTGGACAGGAGAAAGAGAATCGGGCTGAAGATCCTCACGAGGAACCGCAAGCCGCACACACGGGAATAACTGAACGTACTGAGCAGGCTGACGAAATAGGTCCGACAGATGAGCCATCACCACAGAACCCAGTTCCAAAAGAGCCGAAGGAAGAAGCACAGACAGATATGATTATTCCAACAAGAGCGAGTTGTGCCTCTGCATCTAAAAAGCTAGAAGAAGAGTCAGAGCCAGCAGCACAGGAAGCAACAACAGAGGAACCGGATGCCACGCAGCCAGAAAAAGCGCCTTTGAACACAACAGAAAGCAAAGACTCGGACATGGTGCATGCAGACAAGCCTGCACAAGCGGAAGGACCCACAACTGCCGGGCGGGTGTCTGTGGAGGAGGGATTAAAGGTGCATGAGCCTGCTGCAGCTGAAGAGTCGCGAACAATGCGAAAGCCAACTGAAATATGGACGCCATTAAAAGAAGCTGCACTATCCACGGAGGAGCCTGTGTCAGATACAGAACTAGAAAACGTAGTCATGTTGCCTGCAGCAAGGGTGGCACGTGAGCCTGAACCCTTGGAAATACTGGATCTGAGTATGAAAACAACAAAACCTGTAGAGGGGCATGCATTGGCATTGGAACCTAAGGAGCACACCTCCACAGATAGACCAGTCGCTCCTGAAGCTGCAGCCACGGTTTCAAAGACTGCAGAAGCGTGCACAGTGTCAACGCCAGGGCCTCCTGCTGGTCAGGTGTCGGTTGAAGTGTCTGAAGAAACTGAGGCCACCCCCATAGCACCTGTGTCAACGGGGCCCGAAGTAGCAGGGTCGGGACCAACCCCTGAAGTGGATGGTCATGAATTAAGTAAAGTACGGGCAAATGGGGAGCAACACCTCGCAACGGCAGAGGAGCTACCTACTGTTCCAGTGACACAGGAACCTGTACGATCAGAGGAACCTGGAGGGTCTGTGGCAGAAGAGACAGCAATCCCTGACGCAGAAGAACCTGTGCAATCGCTTTCAGCGACCACAGAACCACAACAAGCTCCTCAGATGGCACAGGAACGTGTACCAGTGGAAACGACAGAACTTGGCGGGGGCATCCCTGCGGGGCTTCCAGCTGCAGATGCAGTACCTGAACCTAGGCCGGCATCTACATCTTGCCCTGTGTCAGAAGAGTCAACCCCTGAAGCTGCACCCGTACAGACAATGGAACCACCTAGCGAGTTGCCAGAAAAAGAACCAACAATGCCGAAGCCAGAGCCGACACGTGAGGATGCCTCTGCAGGGCTTTCGGCTGCTGATGCGGTGAGGTCTGGACCAGGTGCCACAGAAGAGACTGCAACCCCAGAAGCTACCGAACCTGTGCAAGCAACGACTGTGGGACCGCCTGCTGAGGTGCCGCATGAATCTGAATTGTCAGCGAAGGCCTCGGAGGGCACAGGGGGTGCAGATGGACAGGAACCACAGCAACTTGTCGCAAATAGCGATCTTCCCGAAGTCAAAGACTCTGCTGAAGTTGAGCCCACAAAAGAACCATCAGGCCCTGAGGCTTCCTACCCCACACCACCTGTCACGGAGGTTCCGAACCCGAAAGAAGAAAACTCGACGAAGCTTCCGACCACAGTGGATGGATCATCACAGTCGGCACCACCTGCGGGGGAAGAAGCAAAAACTATTACAAATTTGGATGCGGAAGGCGATCAGTCCCCTGGACCCAAAGTGAAAGAAGACTCTTCGGAAGGCGAGCACACTTCATCAAGCCCCGTTGAGGGTTCTGATCCCACAGAACCACCTGTCACTGAGGTTGAGGTTGTTCCGAAATCAAAAGAAACAGAAGAAGACTCGACGAAGCTTCCGACCACAGAGGAGGCTGTTGATGGACCATCACAGTCGGCAACACCACCTGCGGGGGAAGAAACAAAATCTATGACAAATTTGGATGCAGAAGGCGGGAAGTCCCCTGGACCATCCACTGAAGTGAAAGAAGATTTTGCGGAAGGTGGGCAGCCCACTGAAAAGCCATCAAGCCCTGTCGAGGAGGCTGTTGATGGACCATCACAGTCGGCACCACCTGTGGAGGAAGCAGCAAAACATATTACAAATATGGATGCAGAAGGCGAACAGTTTATTGGACCCGAAGTGAAAGAAGACTCTTCGGAAGGCGAGCAGCCCACTTCATCAAGCCCCGTTGAGGGTTCTGATGCCACAGTCCAACAGGTGGGTGGACCATCACAGTCGACATCACCACTTGTGGAGGAGGAAAAAGAGGCAGGAATTATCGCAAATCCGCCATCTGATCATAAACCCAAGAGATCTTTGGTAAAGCAAACAGCAGAAGAAGAAAATGCTTCAAACGAGCGACGAAGAGTGATGGAGGAAGAGGAACACGACAGGAACACAGTGGAAGAACAACAGGCAAGGGAGCTACCTATCCCCGCGGCACTGCGAATTGTATTGCTGCTGGAGACAAAAGTACGAAGCAAAGTGCATGCTCTAGCAGCTGAGACAAGGTACAGAATGGAAGTGAAATGGAAACGTAGACTCATATCCATCTTGAGAGGTGCACGTCGATGAAGGTAGAAGGGTGGAGGGGGTAGGGGTGGAAAATAAACGACATTGTTTACGCAAAAAAAAAAATCTTTTCCCCCCCCGAAAAATGAGTCAGTACTTAGCATTTGTTTGTGCACACAGTGCGTACCTAATCCTTAGACAAGTACTGCATGCTGCCGCAGTTTCTTCGCAGTACTTGTTAAGCACAAAGAAAAGTTTGAAATGAGAAAATTGCTGAAACTATGTTATAAAAAAAAGAAGAAGTATTCTCTGGGGACGCGGCATTTATATGCTAGCGCGTTTCTTATGTTATATATGGCTCTAACTTTTTTATTTTCTCACTTTTTTCTTTTTCCTCGTTGTGGTCCCTCCGCTCTGTCTGCTGTCCTCTCTCCCTGTTGTGTGCTCGCGATTTTTACTCTGTTGTTCATAGAGCTCTACACATTTAATTATCCCCCCCCTTCTCCCCCCCGAACACACTAAAGGAAGGGGGAACAACAAAAAAAAAAAGAAAAAATAGAAAAAAAATAAAAAAAGGCCTGATGCAGAGCACATAGAGAACAAAAATACAAACAACGATTACTGGTTCTTCTTCGTCTCGGACAACGAACAAGAAAAAAGAAGAAAAAAAACACAAAAAATAGAAGCCTAAAAAGACGGTATGAAGGCAATGCGGCTATGGATGGTGTTGGTGCTGGTTACGCAGGTGGACTGTGCTTGCCAGTACTTTGCAGAGAGCACAGCTGAAACCTGTTACGACTCTGCATCCTTCCCTATGTCCTATCCTGTGATAGAACAAGCTGAGTGCCTGAATGTGGCGAAGAACATTTTGGTAGTGACTGCGAAGACGAGTGTGGGGTTGGAAGCAGACCCTTCATGGCCTTATGGGTGCTACGTCTATACGTTGAGCAATAATGAAGTTTACTTGAATACCCCTTCGGTAACCCCCGTGGGGCAGAGGTGTGCAAAGAATGGGGCGTTGTGTGTGTGTCGTACTGCTGACTGCTTGCCGCCCACTGACGCGCCGCCTACCCCAGCGCCACCTACAGCGGTTCCAACAGACGCGCCTGCGACGGATCCACCGGCTACACCTGCACCTCCCACTGCTGTTCCTACTAATGCGCCTGCAACACCTGCACCACCTACTGCTCAGCCTACAGCTGAACCTACCGATGCGCCTGCAACACCCGCACCACCAACTGCTCAGCCTACAGCTGAGCCCACAGATGCACCTGCTACTGATGCACCGGCAACAGATCCCCCTGCCACTGACCCGCCTGCTACAAATCCGCCGGACACCGACGCTCCGGCCACCCCCGCTCCGCCTACGGCAGTGCCCACAGACGCGCCTCCGACCCCAGCGCCACCCACAGCAGTGCCCACCGTGGCCCCGCCCACCCCCGCGCCGCCCACTGCAGTGCCTACAGACGCACCGCCAACTCCTGCACCTCCCACTGCCGTTCCCACAGACGCTCCGGCTACTCCAGCGCCCCCCACAGCGGTGCCCACCGATGCACCTCCGACTCTGGCACCTCCTACAGCGGTGCCGACAGACGCTCCTGCAACCCCAGCGCCCCCAACCCCCGCACCCCCAACCGCTGTGCCCACAAACCCTCCTGTTACTCCTGCGCCGCCGACGTTGATCCCAGCTACGGCAGTCCCGACAGTGGCACCGGACACTCCTGCGCCGCCTACTGCTGTACCCACGCAAGCACCTGACACGCCTGCACCACCAACAGCAACCCCGACACAAGCTCCGGATACGAACCCGCCGGACACGGCGGTCCCGACAGCTGCTCCGGACACACAGGCCCCCCCTACTGCGGTACCGACAGATGCTCCGCCGACAGCCATTCCTACAAAGGCCCCGGACACTGGTGCTCCCGATACGATGGCCCCTGCAACGAACCCACCGGACACTGTAGGGCCGACACCAGTCCCCACTCTGGATCCCAATGTGCTGAAAAACCACGCAGCGTTGGAGGAGATAGACAAGGACCTTGCGATTGCCACTGCGGTGCTGGGCCCGTTGTCGGGACCCGCTGCACCGCAGGCAGCGATGATCGCCGTGATGCTGGACGGGACGTGCAACAGCGAAGACAAGAAACTGTCATTCGCGCTGCACCCCACTCAGATCGACCTGTACGGCAGCTACGCAGCAGGCGCGGTGGTGGGGAACCTCGCCATCGTCATCGGCGCGGTGGCGGTGCTGTACTGCGTGCTGCACTTGATGGTTCTGTGCAAGTGCATCACGGAGACGGAACACGTCCTGGACGCACAGGGGATGATGCGCTTCCCATCCGCACCGCTCTTCATCTTGCTGTTCTTCTACCAAGGGACCTTTCTTGGTGCCTTCAGGCTGATCATATCACCTGACCCGGGATGGCTACGGTCATGGGGACTAGCTGCTGCGGGGCTTCTCATAGGAGCACCCATCTGGATCGGGTGGAAGATCAACAAGGATGTCGACAAGTTCACAAAAGACGGGAAAGGCTACTACAGAACAGACGATCAGGTTCGAGGCAAGCTCTTCAACTTCATTGTAGGCCCCGGTGAGTGGGTGTCGACGACGAAGCGGAACCACTGGGTGCAGAGGTACCAGACCATGGTGAGGTCCTTCAAGCAGAAGTACTCTTGGTTCATTGTGGGTGATTTCCTCCTAATGGCATTGATGGCGGGTGCAAGGGTTACAAACACGGACAGTTGGGTAAGGTGTGGAAACGTCCGGCTGTTCATGAGCCTCGTTAACTGGATAGCTCTGATCATAGAGGGGTACCTCTTGCCGCATGCCAGAATGCGCGACAACGTGATGGACGTCATGCGGCTGTTCATGCAAGGGTTGGGCTTGCTGTGCATGGCGATCGGGTTTTACAGTGAAACGTATGATCACTGGGGATTCCGTGCGGCATCCCCGATCTTTATAGGGGTGATGGTGTTGATTATATTGAAGCTTGTGATGGACATGGTGACGGAGGGGTGGATCTTCTTCTCGAAACGCAGGCTTCGTTTGCAAAGGGCAACGTGGGGAGACGATGAGAACGAGCTGAAGGAGCTCGAAGACACATTCGGGCTCGAACCGGAGTTCCACAAGCTCCCTCCTGCTAAGGAGTCACAACAATCTTATTCACCCTTGCACTCCCCGAGGAACATCCTTGAATCTACGTCGGAGAGCAGCAATGTTGGGACGATCACCAATATGTCATTGTCGATCGCGCCGAAAAAGAAAGTTTCGAAGGAAGATGGCGAACTTGCTGCGACAAAGAGAAAATTCGCTGGTTCGATAATGGGAGGTGATCTTCAGCGGGCCCAGCAGGTCTACGCCGACTTAGAAGCGCTGTGTCCGGAAGGTGCTGATATTGCATCAAAAGTCATTTCCAGCCACATACCTGGTGTTGACGAAGACACCATTGCCGACAACCCCATTTCATACCTGCAGCTTGCAGTTCAGCAAAATAGTAGGCCGGCTTCCCCACCGCAGCCTCGGAGAGGCCTCACTTCTCGAAGGTCGAGTGTGCCTGCTACCACCGTTGGGTCTATAACTTCAGCTTCTTCTTTTTCGCACCGTTCGCAGTCTCTGTGGGAGGGCGATGGGTCTGACTCCCCACAACCTAGAAGAATCGCTGGTTTGCGGCCGAAAGGGCGGGGTTTACCCACTAGAGGATCCTCGCCTGCTAGCTCGTCACCTATTGCTCACGAGCATGTTTGAAAAAAAAAAAAAAGAAAGAAAGAAAAAAAAAAAAAAAAAGAAAATATGCGTAAAAGGAGGAAAAAAAAGAAAGAAAGTGGGTGGGCAACTTTTTTTTTTTTTTTTTTCTTGGCAGCTGGAAAAGCTAACAGAAAAAAAAGAAAAAGAAAAAAGAATGAAAACAAATTGACTGTAAAAAGCAAGAAAAAAAAATCCCCCCAACTTGGTACGAAAACTTCGGTACGCCCTGCTTTTATTATTCTTTTTTTTTTTTTTTGGTGCCAATGCTGTTTTTTTTTTTCCCACTACCTGCTGGAAGTGGTGGCAAAACGGGACCAGCTTCTCCAGGACAAGAGAAAGCTAGAAACGTACACGACGCACCCCTGGGAACAGATAACGGAAGGAAACGCTCATGCGCCACCTGAATGGAAGGAGCTGAGGAAGCATGTGAGCGGGAGCCGATGATGAAGCACGGTGAAGACATCGTCAAGTGGCTCAAAAAGCTGAAGTGGTACGATGGACCGAGGAAGACGACAGTCACCACAATGGAACTCGTACTAGACTTCGAGAACACGCTGGGCGTCGAGCCGATCACGGGGAAGAAGGGTGATCTAGACATGATACAGAAGAAAGCGCGGAGTTTCCACGGCCTCCTGGAAAGAATCCAAGAAGGGTGGGACACAGCACGCATACAGAAGAAGGTCAGAGGCAAGCGGATCTTCCCAGCGGAGAGCAAGAAGAACCACGCGCTTAGAACCATAGGTGCGAAGAAGAGTCTGGGATGGAACAGAAGGCCAGTTTTTGCATCAGAGAAAACCAAGAAGGACCTTAAGAAACTGGGCAGAAAGTGGCAAGAAGAAAGGGAGGATACTTTGAGGAAGGCAACACAGCCAAAAAAGAAAGAAAGGCCGAGGCCCCAGAAGGGAGAAAGGGGTAGATAAGTAGAGACAAGGGGGACGTTCCAAAACAGGAACCTCCTTTATCTCATCTCTTTTTTTTTTTTCCCTTTCTCTTCTCTCCTTCTTTTTCTTCCCGGTGATCTGAATTCTTTGAAATCTTTTGAACTTAAAATAATGGTATGCATGCCCTTCTCACTTCCCTCTTCCCCCCCCCTTTTTTTTGCGAAACCGAAAAGAAAATGCCGGAAAACAGTTTCAAAGGCACTTGCTTTTTTTATACTCCTTTGCGTGAAATGATAAAAAAGGTAATCTTTTTTTTCTTTTTTTTTTGAATGTAAGGAAAGGGGGGGAGGGGGAATAAAACGTGCCTCTTGGTTGATGACCCATTATGTGTCGAGTCGTGCGGCCAAAAAAAAAAAAAAAAAAAAAAAAAAAAAAACACGCCAGCTAGCTGGTCCCCTTTTAACCTTGAACAACAGTTTCTTTCTTTTTTTTTTTTCTTTTTTTCTCCTTCCAATGTTTACCCTGTAGGAGGGGGAAAAGGATTTAAATTGTCGAGGCGTATTTTTAGAGACTAAATAAACACTTTAAAAAATCTTTTTTGCATGAAAACACGAAAAATGTGTCCTCTCATTTTCCACTAGTTCCTTGTTCTAGCGCTTCTTCCTAGATTCCACTAGATGGATTTGCCCACACACGCACACTGCGTCCGGTTCCTCTTTTATACAGTCGAGGAAACCGTTTTTTTTTTTTTTTTTTTTTTTTTTTGCGGGCCGTTGCTAACCACTTCGTTCCTATCATAGTGAATTTTTTTCTTTTCAAGGCGATCCTGTCACATGCTGCAGGTTCCCTTCAAAAACATCTTTTTTAAACAAAGCCCCATTTTTTTTTTGTTTTTTGTTTGGTCTAAAAATACTAGTAGTCAATATCCCCCCCCCCTTTTTTTTACAACGTTACTTTCCAATGTGGTGAAGCAAGCCTGTCACGAAGTTTGTTTGCTGGTCAACAAAAAAAAAAAAACTTTTTCCATTCTTTCCCTTTCAAGAATAAGAATTTTTTTTCTGCAGAAATTTAGAAGGAATTTTTTTTCCCCCCCGTCATCCCATCGAGGATGATTAGGTTAAGACGAAAAAAAAAAAAAAAAAAAAAAGAAGTCTTTTGACTTGTCGAAACAAAAGGGGGGCGTTGGCTGCTGTGTTTTACGGGTTAATAACACTTCTTTTTAGTTTCTACCCGGCACGAGCAAACAACGGCCAGTTCCTTTTTTTTTTTTTTTTTTTTTTTTTTTGAACAGATGCAAGTCTCCTTTGTTTGTTTTGTTTTGTCCATAATCTTGATACCCCCCCCCCCCCCCCACTCCCTCCTTTTTTTTTCTCTGAGATTTAACACTGTGCTGCGGGTTATAAAAAAAAATCTGCTAGAGTGCGCAAACCACCGAGTGTCAATCAATAGTTTTTTTCCCTTTCCCTTTCCCTTTCCTTTAGCTTGTTGCTCACAAACAATGAACAACTTGCCTATTTTTGCTTTTTTAAAGATGGACTCGTTGTCTCTCTTTTCCCCACCCCCCTTTTTTTCCCCCTCGTCCTCCCTCGATCGGTGTTGGTTCATTGTCGCAGCAACAAAAAGAAAAGGGGGGGGAGGGGGAATACAATCAAGCACACACAATGGGTTATCCACCCCACCCCACTCTGAAATGAAACACAGAAGTTAGGGGGGGGGGGGGGGGGGGGAACAAAGAAATAGAACAGAAAAAAAAGAATTCGAGGGATAGCAAAAAAAAAAAAAAAAAAAAAAAAAAAGAACCCTAAACAAATATGTCCTTTTGCCGTCAGAACACTCGGCTTAGTTGCAAATGTGAAACTACTTTCCTCCCCCCCCCCTCTTTTTTCGTAAAAGGGAAAGGCAGTCATATACTCTTCTGTCGTAAATTTTCATCTTTAGTAATACCTTATTCGGTACATGGAGAGTACAAGTTAATTAATATTAGTTTTATAATTTTACCCCCCCCCCCCGCTAATGGCGCCACTACCCTAAACCTCTTAGTTATTATTTTTTTCTTCTAAATTCGTACAAGAAGCAAAAGGATGTATTTTTTTTATTCTTTCTGTCTCACCTCCCCTTCTATTCTTTAAATCAATCCACTTTTTTTTATTATTTTCTTCTACACAACTTTAGAACCCCCTCCCCCCCCTGGTGACAAAGCCGTATGACTTGTGGGACACCTTATGACGTAAGAAAAAGACCGAATTTTCTTTTTATCTTCCGTTGTGGTGGGTCGTTACTGGGCACTTGTTCCCCCTTCCCCTCCCCATCATTGTGATTTTTTACCCCCCGCTCTTTCTTTTTCACCGTTTCTTTTTTTTTTTTTTAGGAAGAGGGGGAAAAAAAGAAAAGGAGGGTGTTTCATCCATCTTTATTTTTTTCTTCCCCCCCTTTTTTTTATTCACAGTAAAAAAGATCTGGTTAAATTCTAACCGGTGGCATCAACGGAGAAAAAGAAAAAAAAAAAGAAATGGGGGGGGGGAAGGGGCTGAAGAACTTTTTCCAGAGCTGAATCCTCTATTTTCTTTAGAGGAAAAAAGAGGGATGCGGACTGTCAGGGAGAATGCTATTTTGTCGATGCAAGAGGAGACTTTTTTGCTTGAACAAGGGGGGGAGGGGGGATGGCAATGAATTGTTATTGCTAAAAGGGTTGGCTGTGCACGAGCAACAGTCAGCCGACTCTTGTTTGCGATAAAGAAACAATTTTCTTTTTTTTCTTCCCCCCCCCCCCACCGTTCACTCGTAACCCACCAAATAATTTCACATGGGATTGTTTGGTATAAAAAGAAGAAGAAAAAAAATATTTTGGTTTTTTAACCGCGATTGGTGATGTTATGAGGAACCAGAAGAAAAAAAAAAAAAAGAATTGAAAGAAAGAGAACACCCTCCCCAGTTCTTTGTGTCATGCTGCTCTATCCAATGCACATTTTATTTTCTTCTTCGTTGACTTAACTGTTATGGACACATGAAAAGAAAAGAAGAAGAAATACTTTTGAAAAGAGAACCTGAAGAAAAGGGGGAGGGGGGGGAAAAAAGAAGAAAAAAAAAAAAAGAACGATCTGTTTTTTTTTTCCTACAATTTTTATATATTTTCTATAGTGAACAAAAAAAAGAAAGGAAAAGGAAAAGAGAGAAGGGAAAAAAAAAAAAAAAAAAAAACAGCTTATTTTAACACACAACTGGATGAAATTAAGATATCACTCGGATGGAGGGAAAGGTGTTTCGTTTTCAAGGCGTGGATGAAAAGGTTGAATTTTTTTTTGTTATTTCTCTTTTTTTTAGAATAACAAAAAAAAAATCATGCATCTTTTACATCATTTCAGTACACACTAACTAAAAAAAAAGAACAAGCTACAAAAAGAAAATATATAAACTATATTTTTTTATGAGCTTGCCCGGAAAGAAATGTCAACAAATGACCCTCTTTTGCACGGAAAACCCTCGGAAGATTTCTAATAAATTTCTCATTTGTATTATTGGCATTCGGAAATTGTATGACCCAGGCTCCATATTTCTTTTTGTTTTCTTCAATGAAAAGCGAGAAGAAATGGACGCAGATGGAAAATCTGTGAAACTTAAGGGGTCATTTTGTACACCATTTATGTCATCTTCCTATGGTTGCATGCTGCCCTTTTTTTTGCTCAAATAATAAACAAAAGAATTTCGAAACTGCCAAAAGAAAGTGTTGACATTTTTTCCCGGACGAGCTCATATATTTATATCTCGAGTTTTTTTCCTTCTTCTTCTTCTTATTAAGAAAAATGTGCCAACAAAATCACGGTGATTTGTTTTTTTTTTCTTTTTTTTCCCCTTCTTCTTCTTATATGTTTACATTTTTGGCTATCTAAGAAACCTACTTCCTTTTTTTTCCCCCCTTTTTTTTTTTTTTTCTTTTTTTTGGTGTAACCACATGACTGCTGTTGCTCCCCCCTTTTTCCATTTTGTTAAAGGAGAGGGGGTGGGGTTGTCTCTTCTATTGCCTTGCCTACAGTGCAAAAGCACAGACAGGTTTCTTCTTCTTCTTTTTTTTGTTCCCATCGGGAACAGTAGGCCTCTGACCAAACAGGGATCAGAAGTGGATCCCTTAAAAAGAAATGCCACACCGACAGCAGCGCCGGAGGAGGTAGTCCTTATATCCTCTTTTTTTCTTATATTTATTATGTTTTTATTTTTATTTTTCTATTTTTGTTCTTTTTCATATCACACATCCCCCCCCCCCCTTTCGTAGCTATTTTTTCTTTCTTCTTCTTTTTTTCTTTCTTTTTTTTTTTTTGCAATTCACACTAATCGGTCACCGTTCTGCGGTTGCTGTCTGGTACTTGCGGTGGCTGTTTGTGATGAGATGGACGGCATCTGGGCGAGAAGCATTTCGTGGAGTCGTGCTAGATAGGGGGCGGTTTGGCTCGAGGAGAAGAGTGGTCTCCGTGTGCCGTCGGGCCCCCAAGATGTCGAAGGGTATGCACCGGCGGGGAAGGCTGACCTTCTACACCCAAGATGTATCGCATCCTTGCGGCCTTCTCCGTGAGCAGGTCTCGGCAACAAAAGACCACCCCTTCCCCGAAAGGGGAGCCACCTGTTTCGCAGGACTCCAATCGGACCCATAACCTCACCGTCGTCACTGCCGCAACGCGGGAGGCCAGGCTCTCCCGGACTGGTTCAGAGGAGTTCTCTCGCCACCCTTCGGATCAACGTCACCAGCGCTGTCAGGAGTGCGGCCACTACCCGGTCGTCTCGATTGCGTTGAACAGCTCGGCCCAAGTTGTCATCAGCTTTTCCTGCCGTATCTTAAATCAGAGCTGGTCGGCGTCGCTACCAGCAGACCCACCCTGTCCTCTACGCCTTATCAGGAGTCCATCGACCACGATACCTGGTTGCGGGGGAAAAAAAAAGCAACCAAAAAAAAGGGGGGGGGATGTCTCCACATGCGACAGCATTGATGAAAGTGACAATAATATCTATTTACACATTATTGACAGCCCAAGGAGCAGCTATTGACACACGGAGCGAGGCGGGCTTCTCGGTCTGGATGAACGAGTTCCGCAACACGAGAGAAGAGGTCATGGACAGAATGGATAGAATCCTCCCGCATGTTAAAAAAGAGGACCCGTCCAAAAGAGAGTGGGTAAGGGAAATGGTGGGCATGATGGAGGCTTGCTACGACGCAAAGGCGGAAGCACACGGAAACGACGCTTGGAGGCGCTGCATCAACCACGAAAAGGCAGAAAACAACTGGGCAGAGGTCTTCAAAGGAAAGCACCACGTTGCCGTGATAGGGGACAGCACAGTGACAGACATGCTGCGCGTCATGCTGCAGAACAGCACCGACAAGTCGGGAAAGATCTTCAGCGATCTCAAAACTTCATCCAGACCCAACAACGTCGAGGTGTACTACTTAAACGGCGTGAAGTTCACGTGGTACGGGTACTTTACCTTCGACGCCATTGCAGAAAACTGGGGGAATGTGTTAAAGTCACAACCCTCCACCGTGATTCTATCAGGGGGTATACACGACCTGCACAGTATTATCAAATCTGGTACCAAAGCAGAGGTTATCGCGAACTCCGCCTACCTGTCTTCTGTTATGAAAAACAAGACCCTCCCCAACCTTATCAGCGCGTTTTACAATAATGGTACCACGCCCCGTCCTGTTATCATCTGGCAGGAAACCGTTCGTCCTTTATGTGGCGTCGGCCGTTTCGACGGGAAGCGTAAAGGGATCGCTACCGCCGGGAAAAAACTCACCATTGTCAAACGGTCCAAATGGGCTTGTTTAGGAATCCTGCGGATCTTGCAGATGTACCGGACTGTTCTGAAGGAGATGCTCTGGTCCATCGGTGTGGCCTACGTGCCGACGCTGCACATCTTGTCGAACACCGACTGCAGGCAAGCTGACGGGTTGCACATTTCTGGCGATTGCAGTTACCGCATTGCAGACCATATTGCTGCCACGTACAGGCTTATGGAGGCGCAACCCCCTCCACCGCCTAAGGCGATCCCACCGCTTGTTTTCCATCAGGACCCTCCCTTTGACATACCTGGTGTTGCGTTCCTGATTGGGGCCGGTATGGTATGTTTGGTGGCAAGGTGGGCATGCTGGTGCCAGAAGTGAAAAAAAAAAAAAAAAAAAAGAAGAAGAAAAAAAACACCCCCGTTCGGTTAACCAAAAGGAAAAAAAAAATAATTTTTGATTTTTTTTTTTTCCCCCCTTTCTCCCCCGCAAATTGGGAAGGAAGGAAAAAAAAAAAAAAAAATGGCCGACGATCCAAAGCTAAGAGGTCAGGTACAGGTGAAGTACGAGGATCTTCTTGAGAAGGCGTTCGACGATGAGATCGATGACGTGAAGTCCCTTCTGTCGGGGCCTCCAAAGCTCCCCTTGGAGCCCAACGCCATGCTGCCCGACGGGACATACAGCCCATTATCCGAAGCAGCCGCAGGGAACGCGGTGAAGGTCGCGCAGTATTTGTTAGACCAAGGAGCAAATCCGAACCACGTGGGCTTATACAACAGAACACCGTTGTACAGAGCATGCTTCAACGAGCACGAGGAGGTCATACCCGTATTGCTGGAAGGCGGCGCGGACCCGAGAAAACTCCTCCCGCAGGAGTTTGAAGAGGTGACCGACGAAGAAGAAGAAGAAGAAGAAGAACCAAGCCAACAAACAGAAGACCACGAAAACACCACACCGAAGGAAAAGAAAAAAAGATTAGTCCCACGGGAGTGGAACCCAGAAGAGGTCCCTGTTCCCGATCGCATAAAACAAATTCTACGAGATTGGGACATCGCAAAAACATTCAATCTCCAAGATAAACAAATTCTTGTAAAACAAGAAAACGACCACAAAGTAACAGAAGAAATGGAAAAGCTGAAGACGGACCAAGAAGGCCTAGAACATGAAGCGAGGCTTGCACACGATGCATGGAAGGACATGCTTTCTATCAGAGAAAACAGAATCATGGAACACGACGCCGCAAGATGCGAAGGAAGGAAAGAAGCTGCCGAGAAGATAATACCCCTCATCGAAGCCGCTGAGAAACGCGTAAGGGACCTTCGAACCGTTAAAGAAGAAATAGAATCTAAACTAAGCAAGATCAAAGGCAAGGTCAGGGAACATGAAGTTGCAACATCCGGCTTACAAGTTCAGTCCAAAGCCGCCCTCAGCAGACTTCCTGATATAATTGTAGATTCAAGCGGTGAAATAGAAGCCACCGGAAAGTGCGGCCTTTTAATTGACCCATCACAGAGCGCACATTCTTACCTAAAGTACCGCAATGTAGTAATGGTAGACATGCATAGTAAAGAACACATGAAACCGGACAAATTCATCGATGCTCTACTGGGTTCGATAAAGTACAATAGAACCTTCGTTTTGGACATTGGAATGGACGCGGAGGACAGGCGTTTGGAAGAGGCCATTTCAGCGATCGATCCAATGCTTTACCAGCTGATCACGGCTAATGCGCTCATTACGCAGAATGCTTATGAGTATCTTATTACGCCAGCTTTGATTTCGCGGTCGCCTGAGCTTGCTTCGGGTAAGTTTCCCTGTGATGTGACTGCCTGGAGGTTCATGGTGCTCACTGGGAACCCTTTCCCCGAGATATCTATGCTCGAGACTTATTACTCGATACTTATCCAATCTTAAGAGAATGATGATGATGATGATGATGAAGAGATGTTCCCATCTCTATCCCCACCACCACCACCACCCGCCGTTATTTTTTGTATATTAAAAGAAACAACGCTTACCTGGCGGGTTTTTTTTTTTTTTTTTTTTTTTTTTTTTTTTTTTTTTTTGCAGCGCGAAAGAAAGAGGGAGAGATAGAAAATCACCCCCTGACACAACTTCCCTCAAAAATGGGGGAATATGATATTCTTTTTTTTTTTTTCTTTAAATCCTTTTA
Organism: Diplonema japonicum; assembly: GCA_964019335.1. Classification (NCBI taxonomy): domain Eukaryota; phylum Euglenozoa; class Diplonemea; order Diplonemida; family Diplonemidae; genus Diplonema; species Diplonema japonicum. The sequence continues at coordinate 916,173 of OZ025651.1, forward strand.
TACATATTATTATTATTTTTCTTTTTTGTGTACATTTCAAAATCGGGAAAAAAAGAAGAAAAAAGCGGGGAAGAAAAAAAAATGGATCTCAAGATGCAACTGAACTCCTTCCCCCCTCTGCCGGGGCACGTGTCAACCGATGCAGATGTGTCCGCAAAGGTGTCGCCTCCAAGAGGAGCACCACCGCTGTCCGAACAGTTCAGCCAGAGCAGCCAAATCGCCGATAAATGGGCGGTTTACGAAGGCGGGCTGCAACAACAACACGAGGATTTGATAAGGACAAACCGAGAGTTGAAAGAAGTGTTGGGGGATCTACACGAGAAAAAAACAATGGGCGAGCGGAACAGACTGGTCGAGATGGAGAAGCGGGTCGCGACTTTAAACATAGTACGGCAGTCATTAGGGCTGGAAATACAACAAATGCAAGCGAAAGCAACAGCAGTCAGCAGTGAAGTCTCGGAGAGAGGCTCGAAAAATACGATTCTACAAGAGAAACACAATACAAATCTCGAGGCAATCAACCGTTTCCACGCATCGTTGGCAACATTATCAGAGACACTGCAGAGCACAACAGCAGCAATGGGAAGCCTGTCCGCTGCAGAACCCAACCAGGATCTTGTAAACGAGATCGAGTCGTTAAAACGGCAGAAGGTCCTGCTAGCGTCGCAGATTTCAGAATGGGAGGACAAAATCCGCCTGGCTTCAACTTCATCGTACCAAACAGAATTCGCAAAGTTAACCCGATGCAGAGAAACAGTCGTTTCTTCCGTTCCAAAGGAACAGTTTTTAAAACTGCAGCAAGTGATGGACGTGTATCGAGCTATGCTGCAATGTGTGAAAACCCGCGACTCCTTGCACCCTCCTATGAACGAATCGCCTAGAATCAACAATATTGGTAAAAACGCGGTTATCACGCCACAGCTTGTCCGGGAGCTCAGCATGGTTCAGTTTGAGGATGTGACGGTGGCGCTCTCGCCTCAATCCGGTTTCGCAGAGCAGTACTGCCTCCGAGCGATACCGGGCAGCCGCATCACTCTGTTCAGCAAGGTGGACCCCATTGCCGCAAGCTGCGACGTTCCCTTGGAAACGGTCACCTCCGTCGACATGTCATCGCACTCCTTGATGATCAAGCACTTTAAGGGCATGATCAACGTTCAGGTTGCCACCGTTGAAAAATTGCAAGCTGTTTTTTCTATTCTTCAGGTTCTGCTTGGGCATGAGGTCGCGACGCCTGTGCACTATGTTAAGTACACAACAATACTGCAGCTTGAGGGGCTTGTTGTGAGCCAAGTGGAGACAGGGATGAAGCCCATGACCTGCCGTCTGCGGCTAGAGCCCAACTATTTTATCATCACGACCGAGACGAACGAGACTGCGCTCCGCTGGTCCGCAGTCCAGAGCATTTCCACAGCCGATCGGTACACTGTGACCGCGACGACAGCCTCAAAAGGCATCTTCCGCATTGTCCCCCGGTCGCCGACGCAGTACAGCTGCCTCCTCACTATGCTGTCCTTGCTGCACAGCACCGAGCCTCCAAGCAGGATGCCCGTTGCCACTCCGATGCATAGGAACTAGTTCTTGTAGTTTAATTTTAGAAAAAAGTTAGAATACAATGTTTTTTTTCCTCTTTTTGTTTACAAACTGCTCACTCCACACGGGAAGCCGTAGGTACAAAATGCCATGTTCTGCGGACAGGTGGTGGCCTGTCGGGTGTGGGATCAAGTACGGGTGGCACCTTTCCAACTCCATGAACATCTCTGACAAGAGGGACGTGAATCTTGTGATTCGTGGCATGGCCAGTAGAGGGGTGCAGTCCTTCAAGCATGAGCAATCCAGGTGGCGGTTATACAAGCCGCATGAGAAGCGGGCACAAACCCCTCCTGCAAAGGGGAGGAGGATCCCTGCCACGCCTGGTAGAAAAAGGGGAAAGAGATGGACGACAAGCACGCAGACAGAAGCCCCCCCAAGGTCACAAAGAAGGGAGCAAAACGCTGAGAACTTAGTCGACACATGGTTGACAAGCTGCTCGAGAGACACCAAAAGCCGCTGCTCTACATCCACGTCGCTCAGAAGCAGCACGACAGCGCCCCTCCCCCCGAGACCACCTCCCGCATCTCATGCAGCTTATGTCGAAAGACGACGGCAGCAATACCTTGAAAAGTGGAACACCCTGCAGAGATTCAACTGGTCAACTTACATGAGCAAATCGCAGCTTGTCCCCACACCCCCACCACAAGGGAGTCGCGGGCTACTCGGGTGAGCGCAAAAATGCAACAATTTGTTCAATACCCCAGTTAAAGAGTTAGTAAAAATTTTTTGTTGTACATTTACACCTTTTTTTCCCCTTTTTCCCTTCATCTTGTTTGGTATTATTTCGACTATTCTCAAAACGCCCCAACCTTCACAGATAAGCCTACAAAAACAACAACATGTCTATGCGTACAGCAGGCCAGAGCATGCGTGCCCTCAAGAGCAGGAGGGGCCGTGCCTTCGGGACGGACGCCGAGGGCGTTGCGCTTGCGGACGAGTCGAAGCGTGTGCAGGAGTGGTTCGGGCAGGAGAGGTTCAAGAAGACGGTGAGGACGTGGTCTTCGGACGACGTTGCGAAGCTGAGGGGGTCGTTCCCCGACACGAAGCAGCGCTACCACCTTGCCGACGAGTCGGCGGCGAAGGCGTACAAGCTGTTCCAGAAGAACTGGGACACGAACAAGGCGTCGTGGACCTTCGGGTGCACGGACCCTGTGCAGGTGGTGCAGATGTGCAAGTACCTGGAGACGATCTACGTGTCTGGGTGGCAGTCGTCGTCGACGTGCTCGACCACGAACGAGCCCGGTCCGGACCTCGCGGACTACCCCATGGACACGGTGCCCACGAAGGTGGACCAGCTCTTCCGTGCGCAGATGTTCCACGACAGGAAGCAGACCCTGACCAGGTCGCAGATGACGCAGGAGGAGAGGGAGGCGACACCGCCGTGCGACTACTTCACCCCCATCATCGCGGACGGCGACACGGGGCACGGTGGGATCAGCGCCCTCATGAAGCTTGTGAAGCTGTTCGTGGAGGCGGGAGCCGCCGGTGTGCACATTGAGGACCAGAAGGCCGGTACGAAGAAGTGCGGGCACATGGGTGGGAAGGTGCTCGTCTCGACGCAGGAGCACGTGGAGAGGTTGAAGGCTGCTCGTCTGCAGTGCGACATCATGGGGACACGCACGCTGATCGTCGGGCGCACGGACGCCGAGTCCGCGCAGTACCTCGACAACAACATCGACCCCCGCGACCACCCCTTCATCATGGGGACCAGGAACAAGGACATCCCGAACCTCGTGGACGACCTGAGGAGGATGGAGCAGGCGAAGCTGTCCCCGCAGGAGATGATGGAGCAGCAGACCAAGTGGGGAGAGAAGGCGAACGTGATGACCTTCGGTGAGGCGGTGACGGGGGAGATCCAGAACCTTTCGAAGACGGAAGCCTCGAAGAAGGACGCCCTCGACACCTGGAACAAGAACTACATGGAACTGTCGCACGTGGAGTCGCGTGAGCTTGCAAAGGACCTTGGTGTGGAGCTGTACTGGTCGTGGTACAAGCCCAGGACCAGGGAGGGGTACTACCGTGTGCTGAGCGGGATGGACTTCTGCATCCAGAGGGCGAAGGCCTTCGCCCCGCATGCCGACCTGCTGTGGATGGAGACGGACACCCCGAACGTGGAGCAGGCGAAGCAGTTCGCTGACGGGATCCACGCGAAGTACCCGAACCAGTTCCTTGCGTACAACCTGTCGCCGTCCTTCAACTGGGACGTGGCGGGGCTCAGCGACGAGGAGATGGGCAGCTTCACCAGGGACATCGGTAAGCTCGGGTTCGTGTGGCAGTTCTGCACCCTTGCGGGTCTGCACAGCAACGCACTCATGGTGGACACCTTCACCAAGGACTACGCCCAGAGGGGTATGAGGGCCTACGTGGAGAAGATCCAGAGGAAGGAGAGGGAGTACGACGTCGAGACCCTCACCCACCAGAAGTGGAGCGGTGCCCTCGTCGTCGACTACCAGTCGGGGCTTGTCAACACCCTCTCCTCCACTGGCATCATGTCCAAGGGTGTCACTGAGGACCAGTTCAAGGCTACCAAGAAGGAGGCTCACGCCGAAGTCGGCTCCGAGGCCCCTGAGAGGCCCAAGAAGTTCAGGTCCAGCCTTGAGGAGCCCCGTACTCCCGACTTCGTTTACGATGACGCCGATGACGCGAAGAAGAACTGATGAAAAGATGGATAAAAAAGAAATCTTGTTTTCAGGGTGCGAAAAACTAGAAACCATTGTTATTTAAAAGAGCTTGAATGCGTTGACCAATCTTTCTTCCATTATTCAAAGGCAACCTAAACAGTGTAATTTCTATTTATTCTTTTTTGATCAAACTATTTTCTCTTCATTTTTGTTTTGTTTGCACCCGCCCTCCATAGTTTTTTTATCGTCTCATTTTTTTTTCTTTTCGCGAGTGGAAGATGTTTTTAAAGTTATGTACCCTCCGTATGAATGAAGAAAATGGAGGGGAGGTGTTGAAATGGAGAGAGAGAAAAAAAAAGTTTGCAAAAAGGAGAAAAGAGAATTATTTTTGTAAAGGTGTCTATGGGAAATAGAGAAAAAAAAAGTTTTCTTTTTATTTCTCTTTTTTTCTTTCTTTTTGTATTTTTATTACAGCAGAAAAGTGAGCATCACCCTCTCCCCCTGCACACTGAAAAAAAATTATCGAATTTTTATTAAAGCGCGAAATAAAAAATATGTTTTCCGAGTTTCTTTTTTTCCCCATTTCTTTTTTCTTTTTTTCCTTCACACAAAAGGCGAAAAAGAAAAAAGGAAACGGGGGAAAAAAAAAACATGTTCCAAAAAAAAAAAAAAAAAAAATACATACCCCCACCACCCCCCATCCCCAATTTCCTTGATTATTTCTTTATTTCTTTTGCTGCGGGTGTAACATGTTGTCATTCTTCTTTTCCCCCTTCCCTTCCTTTTATTCTCGATGGTCTATTAGGCTGTTACTTTTAAAAAAAAAAAAAAAAAAAAAAAAGCGATCCAATTTCTTCTTTTTTTGTTTTTTACTTCCCCTCTTCTCTTTCTCCCTCTCCCTCTCCCTCTCCTTAGGAATTTTCTTCTTCTTTTTTTTCGTTTTTTTTTTTTTTTTTTCAAGGTTTATTTTTTTTTAATGCCCTTTCCTTTTGCGATGTCTAACAACATTTACAAGAAAAAGAGGGGAGGGTGGGGGAGAGAATGGAGGAAACCCCGATAGAACACCACACCGGGGGATTTGGGATACGCCCCATCGCGAACCTGAAGGCAGATGTGAAGAAGACAAGGCAGAAAACAGTGCCAGCCGCAAAGCCAGAGGTTCTGAAAAGACTGTGGGATAATCGGGGAGACAGCCCGTACAGCACCGGTTCTCTTTTCCACACGTGTTACACCGCAATATGCAGCACTAAGGCATCATATGCTGAGTCATGGAACATGCAGTTCCAGGACCTCTTAGACATGGAGTGCCCAGATGTTGAAGCTCTCACTACTAAGAAGGCTCAGGTGCTTAAACTACACTCGGATTTTCTGGAATCAACACGGCCAACGGCCATTCAGATCGTGAAGGAGCTCTCGATGGACGACTCTCACCGAAGTATTCCCTCCGCTGGCCTCAGTGAACCCATCTACAAGAAGAACAGTGCTGTCTTTCAAGTCTGGCCGAGCATCCCTGATGCAAAGCGTCTCGTTCGCTCGCTTGAGACCGTCACGTCCTGCCGTGTACGTGGCCTTACCGCACCCCTCGTTGCGATATTTATATACCGTGGGCATCCTGTAACCATCACAGCCTGTATTAAGGTTAAGCATACCGGTGATGGAAGCCTCTCCATGGAACCCACAGAGGCTGAGAAGAAGCTCCTTCGTCGGCTGTGCAAGGAAGCCAACGTCTCGTCAGATACTCTCGACGACACCCACATCACGCACAGCAAAGACGGCAGGCTGTACCTCACCGACGTGGAATCCTTGGTCCCATTGTGCAATGTGTTGGGTTCTGTGACCGTTCGGTTGCGGCCTGAGATGATTCAAAGGTTTGGAGAGGTTGCGGTGAAGGACCTTGGAGAGCTCACGGAGTTCACGTCTGAGATGCAGAATGTATATAAACAATGCTTGCAGCAGGCGGTCGACGTGTGGCTTCAAGGGGAGCTGAGTTGTGACACCTTAGTAGCAACACTGCACGCGCACGGCGTTAACCTGGCGATGCTGGGCCAGGTCATGTCTCTGGTGAAAGACAACATTCCTGCGCTCCGTGTTGCGATGACTGAGGTAGTTGCCAGGGTGTGCACAACACTGCTGCGTGTGGAGATGCGAAGCACGAAAAGCAGGGACATCGATGTATTCCTAATCAGTGCTTCCAGGATGCTCGGTGCGGTGCTAGCCGACACCCACCAGTATTGGGAGGCCCTTCTAAACCCTATCAGTGAAGAGCTCTATCCCTGCGAGGAGCGTGTCCCCCTCACTCTGGCCAGCGTCGACAAGCAAACCTTGTTCCGCAGGATATGCCGTCTATCCTACTTGGTCTTCAAGAACGGCAGTGTGGTGGACTTAAAGGAGAAGAAACATGTTAGGTTAACGGCCATCTCGCCAGTACAGCAGCTTGTCCTCGAAGGCAATTTTGAGGCAGCAAAGAACTGGCTCCATAACCAGACTACCTTCGACCAGAAGCTGCATGCTGGCGAGGTGTTGAACACGATGGGCCAGACCGATCCGGCACGCGAAATACTGACGCAGACGCTGCCCGTTGGCGGGATTCGACAAGACAAAATAGAGCTTGTCGAAGTGCTTCTTAAGCTGGTAACGGTGGTGAAAGGAGATGAAAGAAGCCAACGGCTGTCGGAAGTTGAGGCGGCTCTGCGGGGAGAGGGCAGCATTTTCGCGAAGGCGTTGCTGAGAAACTGCATAGTATGGAAGCTGAAACACTTGTTCGAAGACGGTGCGAACGAGGAGAAACTGGAGGAAGCACGGAGCCTCGTGCGGCAAGCCTCGGAGCAGTGTCACCTGCTCGACGAGCAGGTAGCGTTGAAGCAATTTGTGGATCCGATTCTTTTGTACGCCACGGCCTTGCTGCGTCACGGCGACAAGTCGGGTGCCTTGAAGAGGTTCAAGCAGATTCGGGACTGTCACGCTCGAGCACACGTGAGCCCACACCCCGACACAGCATACTTCACGTGCGAGGTGGGTTCCATAGAAGCCCAGCAAGGCTATGCTGTTGCAGCAGAGCGCAGCTTTCGCAACGCCGTGCAGCTAATGTCCAACGCAATGGGCCCGAAACACGTTGCCACAGCCGACATGATGGCCAAGCTCAGCGAGTTTTACGTATCGGCAGACGACAAAGAGAAGCTCCCCCTTGCGGTTAAGCTATCCACTGAGGCCGTTGCCATTGTAAAGGCGGCAATGCCATCCCACATCAAGGTCTGCATGATGCTCCAGAACCTTGCGTACTTGCACTCCCTGAAGCTGGACTACTCCACAGCCGAGGAGCTCACCGTCGAGGCTATACACCTCGCCGTGTCTTTGCTAGGCACCACCCACCCTGACGTCGTCCGCCTCAAGAAGTTCCTCGTTTCCTTGCGAATCAAACGGCGCACCAATGCCTTGGCGGTTATCAACAAGAGTTGTAGGGCCTTCCTCTGGAGGCTCCGGGAGATCAGGAGGCAGCGCAAGCGCAACAAGAATGCAGAGTCGCCAAAAACTCTGGAAACTAAATCGCGTGATGAAAACGTGGCGTCGGGAGAAGCCAACGACAACACGGAGCCAGAAGTTAACCAAACCAAGGCGGATAATGAAGCTAAAGAAGAGGAGGAGCAGAAAACTGAACCAGAACCAGAACAAAAAACAGAAGCCGAAACGGCCGCCAGAGAAGAAGAGGAGCAAAAATCAAAGTTGGAAAAAGAACGAAACGCCGAGTTCAAAAGTAAAGCAAAAGAAGAAGAGGAACGGAAGCTAAGGGCAGAGGAGAAGGAGAAAGAGGATGCCGTTTTAAAAGAGAAGAACGCCGAGGAAAAGACCATGGAAGAGGCTAAAGCTGCAACTAAAATCCAGTCGCTACAGAGGGGTAAGGCGGCGAGGAAAGACGTTGCGCTTAAGAAACAGAATATTGCCCTTGAGAAACAGGAAGCAGAGACGAGACAAACACAGAAAGAACAGGACTCGGCCACGAAGATACAAGCACTACAGAGAGGCAGGCATGCAAGGAAGGAGGTAGATGTTAAACGACAGGAACTAGACGCGAGAAAAGCAGAAGAAGCAAAAAGCCAACAGAAGGCAAAGGAAGATGCTGCTGCCACGAAGATACAGTCACTGCAAAGGGGCAAGCAGGCTAGGAAAGAGGTGTCTCAGAAGGCAGCTGCTAAAGAGGCAGAACAACAGCAGCGAGAGGCTGACCAAAAGGCACGGGGGGACACTGCAGCCACAAAGATACAATCCATGCAACGTGGGAAACAGGCCAGGAAGGAGGTGTCCCGGAAGAGAAACGAACAAGCAGCTACCATCAAAGCCGAGCAGTTGCGTCAGGAGGAGGAAAACTGCGCTGCTGCTGCTACAAAAATACAATCCATGCAACGTGGCAGGCAGGCCAGGAAGAAGGTTGCAGGGATGAAGAAAGACAAGGAAGAAACAGCAGCAGAGGAGGCAAAAAGGAAAGAAGAGGCGGAAAAAGCAGCCGAGAAAAAGAGAGAAGAAGCAGCGAGGCAAGAGAATGAAGCCGGCGAGGAAGAACAATCCGCAGCTACGAAGATACAATCCCTGCAGAGAGGTAGAGAGGCTAGGAAGGAATTCGCCGCTAAGAAAGAAGAGGCTGCAAGAAAACAAGCACAACAGGAGAACCAGGCAGCGATTAAAATCCAGTCCGCGCAACGTGGCAGGCAGGCCAGGAATGTGGCCGCGCAGAAAAGAAGTGACAAAGCAGCCGCAAATGCAGAAGCCAATCAGTTGCAAAAGGAAAAAGAGTGCAGTGCTGCCACGAAGCTACAATCGCTGCAACGCGGAAGGCAAGCAAGGAAGGAGGTGTCCCAAAAGAAAAGCAACATGACAGCTGCAGAGAATGCCAAGAAACAGCAACAAAAAGAAGAAGAAGAAGAACAGATCAAGGCAGCTACAAAGATCCAGTCGCTGCAGCGCGGCAGACATGCAAGGAAAGAGGTCACAGGAATGAAGCAAGCTGAAACCGACACAGAAAATGCAAAGAAGGCAGAGCGCTCTGCTGAAGAAGACCGCGCAGCGACCAAGATACAGTCCTTACAGAGAGGCAAGATAGCTAGGAAAGAGGTTGGTAAGAAGAAAGATCTTGCAGCAGCTGACAAACGAGCCGCGGACGAAGCTAAAACCGCAAAAGAGGAAGAACAGAAAACACGAGAGGCTCAAGCAGCCACGAAAATACAATCAATGCAACGGGGCCAGAAGACTAGAAGAGAATTGTCACAAAAGAAAACAGCCGCAGCAGAAGAGGAAGTTAAACGACAGAAGCATGAAGATGCTGCGGCCACGAAGATACAGTCACTGCAAAGAGGCAAGCAGGCTAGGAAAGAAGCGTCTCAGAAAGCAGCTGCTAAAGAGGCAGAACGACAGCAGCGAGAGGCGGACCAAAGAGCGAACGAAGCTGCGGCCACAAAAATACAATCCATGCAGCGTGGGAGGCAAGCCAGGAAGGAGGTGGAAAAGTTGAAGCAGAGCAAAGCCGAGCGAGCCGAGCCTTCTGCGAGCGTCAAAACCGGAGAAGGGGAAGAAGAGGGAACCGACGAAGTTGCCGAAGAGAAAGCAGCCACCAAGATTCAATCCCTGCAGCGAGGCCGGCAGGCAAGGCGAAAGGTTGCCCAGAAGAAGAACGAAATGGCAGCAGCCACAATGCAAGCAAATGAAACTGACACCAAGGCAGCCACGAAGATCCAGTCCTTGCAACGGGGCAGGCTAGCACGGAAGGAAGCCTCTATCAAGAAGTCCGAGAAGGAAGCCTCCCAAAAGCAGAGAGCTGACGAGCAGAAGGAGAAAGAAAGCAGTGCAGCCACGAAGATCCAGTCCCTTCAACGAGGCAAGCAGGCACGGAAAGAAGCCTCTATCAAGAAGTCCGAGAAAGAAGCTTCCCAACAACGAGCTGACGAACAGAAGACGAAAGAAAGCAGTGCAGCCACGAAGATCCAATCTCTCCAACGAGGAAAGCAAGCTAGGAAAGAAGCCTCTACCAAGAAGCAGGCTATTGCAAAACAAAACGAGAAGGAGAACAAGGCTGCGGCACAGATACAAGCCCTGCAGAGGGGCAAACAAGCACGGAAAGAAGCAACGCAGAGAAAGGAGGACAAGAAAGCTCGGGACATGGCCAAAGGAAAAGTAAATGAGGAAAGTGCGGCAACGAAGATTCAGTCCCTGCAACGAGGCAGGCACGCCAGGAAAGAAGCTGCTACCAAGGCCGCCCTCAGAAAGACTGAGAAGCAGCTGGAACAGCAGGAAAAGGCAAGCGAAACAATGGCTCTGGAAAAGAAAAACCAAGACGAAGCGGCCCTGAAGATCCAAGCCATGCAGCGGGGGCGGGCTGCGAAGAAGGAAGCCAACAACAGGCGGACACTCCGCGAGATGGACGAAAAGAACAGTGCAACAGCAGCCACAAAAATCCAATCCGTTCACAGAGGCAGGCAAGCCAGGAAACAGGCTGAGGGAATGCGAAACAAGATGGAAGGGGCTCAATACCACGACGATGATGAGTACATCACCGAAGGGGACAAAGCCTCAAGGAAGCTAGCAAGGCAGAGGCAAGCTGCTCCTTTGGAGAAACGGAAGGCGCGAAGGGCTCAAGACACAGCACGGAAGCCTCGAAAGAAGGACATCATCAGTGAAGCCTTGGAAGTGGAGGAGTACCAAGAGAGGCGCCTAGTCAAGCAAGACACCATGCATGCACTGCGGCAAATCTTGAAGCAAAGAGCCTTGGAGCAGTGCGGGATATCCCTTGTGGAGCTGCAGAGGAACGAGGTATGCGATAACCCACACCCTCATATTGTAGTATGCGCATCGTGCACACCGCACACGCGTCGAAAAGGAGGAGCAAAACACCCTTCGGCACCTGTTCATCCGTGAGGTATCTGCCTTCTCTCGATGTTGCACCACCCAACACCACCCAACAGACTAACGTCGTGCTCGCGCAGTGTTTGCGCAAAGTGGTGCGGCATGAGGACGTGCTTCGTGCACAATGGGTGAAGCAGCAAACACAGGAGTTCGTAGGGTACGTGTTTTTCCCCCTTCTTTTTTTTAACACCACCCTCACCCTCAGGCTGACACAACGGGTTAAAAAGCAGCATTGGCTGCTCATGTTGAGCAGCAGGATAGCGGCCGTTCAGGCTGGTCAAGAAAGGTACCAAATATTAACGAAATAAAACAAAACAAAACAAAAAGGTCATACGCCGTGATAGGCGAGGCACAGGAGAGAGAAGCGATCCTGGACGAGGAGTTACATGCATGGTCTTGGGTTGCCGAAGGGACGAAATCAGGGCTGACCGACGGGCTGCAGTTGGACGAGCTCAGAGTATGGTTCCCCCCCCCCCCCCCTCCCCCCCGTCACTTTTCCCAGGGCCGGAACAGCCTGTTTTCGGTGTGGTCGAGAATGCACTTCGGCATACGGTGGAAAGAGATCGAAGGTTTCAAGAAGTTCGTGGTGGGTAAGAGGCTCAGCCCGTCGCCGCCTGCAGAGACGAGTACCCTATCTCCAACTAAACGGGGGCGGGGAGCGTTGCAAAGCTCGCCGCTTAACAAGAAGCTCAAGAAGCGGAAGAAGAACAGGTCGCCATCTCCCTTGGAGCTCGAGGCTGTCACAAGGCCGGAATGCTTCGAGTTGACGCAGCCCAGGTTTGGGGTGACACTCATGGAGACGGACGACAAGCTTCCCCTTGACCATCTCAACCAGTACGAGGCACAGGCTCTGCAGTTCCACCGTATGCTTCTCCGCAACCAGAAGCTTCTCCACAAGCGACGCGACCCGGAAAATCAAGAAGCACATGTTCCTGTTCACCCTGCGCACCCATCTCAGGGCACCACCCGGCCCATGGGCAAGGCCCTCATGCGGACACGTGAACAGGGCTGGGATGGAAAGTTTGGCAATGGGTACGATGAAAGAGAGAGCATGGCCAACACGACACAAAGCAAGACACAACGGCAGAGAAAGCAAATCAAGGACGGCCCGCTGTGCAAACTGGGAGTCTATACACTTCATCGCCCTGTTCCAGCTTACAGGGTCAAACCCAATGCCACGTACTGATGGGGGGAAGATTTTTGGAAGAGAAAAGAAGAAAAGGAAAGCGTTTCTGCGCTGTTGTTCATTTTATAGTTTTCTTTCTCTTCTTAGTTGTTTGTTTGTTTGTTTGCTGTTGCCAAGGGGATGATTTTACCATTTTCCCTGCTGCATCTTCTCTCTCTTTCTTCTTCCCCTTTCTTTTTTCTTGATGGATTGTTGCTTTTCTTTCTTTCTTCTTAGTTTTCCCTCTTGTTACAGCCATCTTTACAGACGGCTTTCCGAATCGGCCTCCGTTTTATTTTTTTTTCTCCCCCCTCTTTTATATTCTTTTTTTGATCCTTTAAAAATACACGGCGACAGTGAGTTTAACAAAAAAAAAATTAAAAAAAGCCATGCAAAACCTAGTAAGATGGGAGGAGGTGTCTCGAGAAGCAGTAGAGTCCATGGAAAAGGGCTGCAGGGCATGGACAGCAAGCGCCTTTGTAGACGACATCCCTCCCGTGCCGTCAGCGCGTGTGGAAAAGCTAGAGGAGAAGGAGGAGGAGGGGAGAACACGCATAGTACGCAACTGGAAATTCATCCTAGAGTGCCTGGTGATGGAGGGCACACCGGCAGCACTGGGGCGGGGAGACGAACTAGAAAACTACATCGAAGCAGAAGCACGATGGAGGCAGAAAACCCAACGAGAGCAACGAGCAGCCCACGCAACGGTGTGGAGTCTATTCTGCAAGGAGAGTATTAAAACACTAGTCAGCGAGGAATCTCGCCACAGGGACACCATTCAGAAAACCTACAAGGAAGTGAAACGGCAAGTCCATGAAGGGTACCAACCGAGGAGATTAGAGAAAGAATCTCTTAAGTCTCTTAAAAAGCCTGTTCGTGGGAAGCGGCTGGCGTCTCTTTGCAGCACGCTGTCCCCATCTGACCACTACCACCACAGGGAGCGCCACGTTATTCTCCGAATTCTGCGAGAGCACCGTGTCCTGCACAGCCAAGCGATGTCCTGCCCGACAGACAGCGGCAACTTCATCCCGCGTCCCCCCTCCGTGCCGAATACCTTCTCGGTGCCTCCTTCGCCTCCTCCACCTGAATTCCCTCTAAGGGCACAGGCGCTCGATCGTGAAGAACAGTTTAACAGAAAACTTATTTCGAAGCAACTTGATTGTGCCACAAGGGACCTCGCCTCTGCATCCGCGTACCTTTCCTGCAAAGCGGTGGTGCCGGGGAGGGGAATGGAGTATTTATCCTCGCTGATGAGTCACTGAAAAGGGGAGGGGGAGGTACTAATAGCGTTACCTCGAGGTTCCGCATTTTACCATCGAGGGCCCGGGCATGACTTCCTCCCTCAACTTTTTCATGTACTCCTCTACATGAAGGACAGTTGGAGCCTTCACCCCTTCTTGACTTCTCCACCATCTCGGACCAAGCCTTCTCGTACCTCGCACGGCTCTTCACAGGCAGTCTTTCCTGCCAGTCGCCCTTCTCTTTCTGCTGCTTTGGAATTTGAAACCTAAAGGTGGAAAAGTTAGGTTTACTGGGGATTGAACCTAGGCATATTACTTACCGGAAAGCACCACTACTTCACGGAAAACAGGCCATAATTTCACCGTGAACCTATGAGATTTAGCATGAAGTAATGGGCCCCCGAGTGAGTGAAGTAATTTCAGAAGAGTGAAATAAAAAAAAAAGAGAAGGCTTTACAGTCTTCCCAAAGAAAAGACACACCTTGCTGTGATGTTCTTCTTTTACTATTTCCAGTCCCAAAAAAAAAAAAAAAAAAAAAGGAAGGGATGTCTGAAGAATGGCATCCCAACGGGGGCAGCCCGTCTCAAGAAGCAGGCAGAGTGGTGCTGCGCATGTCGGCAGGGAACAACGTACGGGATGTGACATGGAACATGCGCATTGACACCTTCTTCAGCTCCGGGTTGGCGGTTTTGGAGCAGCTTATCGCGCTCCGTGGCAGGCTGCGTGCCCTGTCGGGGATGAGGGGCACCCTCAACGACCTCCTTCTCGAACACGTGATGCAAGTAAGCTTCCAGGAGGTGAAGGACCAAGGCTCCCCGCCCATAACCGAAGAAGACTGGAAGAACCTCAAAGAGATATCAATCAGCAAGTACCACATGCAGGACGAATCGAACGCGTCATGCTGCATCTGCAAGGACGAGTTTGCGTTGAATCAAAAAGCAGTCCAACTACCATGCGGACATGTGTATTGTAAAGATTGTATCAAAGAATGGCTTGACAGCCACAGGACATGCCCTATGTGCCGTGAGGAGGTCGTGGGGGTGGGGCCTCAGAAGTGGCGGTTGGACGAATGCGGCTTCGAACAACTGAGAGGCCAGGAGTGCTTTCTTAGCACCGCAGGACCTGGATCTCTCATCATATTGAGCAAGTGTTCCCATTCCTTTCACAGGGCTTGCTTGAGACGGCACCTTCGGCTCAGAATGCGGGACAACAGCGAGACGTTCAAGTTGGACTGCCCTCTCTGCCACACCCCGAACACATTGGCACGCGCAGATTTGTGCTCAGGGGGTGTTCTTGTCCCGTTGCCCACTCCTGCTACACCGTGTACTATTAAGTCTTCTGTTGGGCTGAAGAAATCGCACCGTCCGTTGCCGCCTTCGCCGACGCCTGGAGGGAGTTTGGGGGGGACGCTGTCAGACGGTTTGAAGGAACCCAGAAAGGAGTTGAAAAGAAGGGACAGGGACGCTGTCACAACCACAGGCACCGCAGCAGCCCAGGGGCTTGCAGGGCCTTATGCGGCAAGGTTTGGGGGAAGGAAAAAAAAAAAGAAAAAAAAAAAACAGTAGCCGGTCGCACGGTCGGCGAAGCAGCGCTTCGAGTAGTACAGCCCGAGGTCCCCAGACATGATTCCTCTTTCCATTATGCCTTTTTCACCTTTTTTTTGATGTGGGCTGGGGGAGTAAAAAATCTTCCTTTTTGCATGGAATGGGGGTTTTTTTTTTTTTTTTAATTTCTTTTTTTTTATCCCTCCCTATTTCCCCCTCATTTGTTTTCTTTTGCACCCTTTATCAGGGATGTAGGGAGCTTCTGAGGATCTTGGGGAACAAAAAAGTTTTTTTTTTTTTACTCCGCATATTTCCCCTCCCCTTTATTTATCACGCATTAGTATTCCTTGAAGAATATACTTTTGAAATATTTTAAAGAATGATTGGGGGGGGGGGGGGGGGGGTTACGAGAACAAAAGAAAGGGAAAAAAACTTTTTTTTTCCTTACCTCTTTATTCTAGATATGCAAATTGTAAAATAAAAGGAAAGCGTTTTTTTTCTTGTTTTTTTAACGTTCATTTTTTATTAAATGTGCCTTTTGGCATTTTTTTTTTTTTTTTTTTTTTTTTTTTTTTTTTTCCCTTTGAAATCAGCTTTCCAAACAACACTTGATATGTTTCAAGATTACACGCTCTATGTTCCAGTGAAGAGAACAAAAAAAAAAGTGCAGTTTTCTTTCTTTTTTTTTCTTCTTTTGGACATCAAACCCGCCTCCCCGGATATTTTGCCTACATTATTTTCTCACACTCTCTTCTCGTTTTTCCTCTTCTCGTTCCCTTAAAAAAAAAAAAAAAAAAAAAAAAACATGACACTACACCCGCCGTATTTTAGGTTATTATAAGTTCTCAGTAAGAAAGGCCTTGTGATGTGATTTTTGGGAGAAGTAAGGTCTTGAGGAAACTCTTTTTTTTTGCTCATTAATTTCTTGAAAATACGGCCCCCTTTTTTTAATATTGCCACTGCAAGAAAAACAACTGATAAGGTCCCCCCCTCTCCCCCCAACTTTATCAGTGAGTTTTTTTCTTTCTTTCTGCAGTAACTTTCTCTTTTATGATCTCCCCCCCCCCCCCCCCCCCCTACGTTGTTCGTTGTGAATAACGTGACTGACCTGTGGT
Organism: Diplonema japonicum; assembly: GCA_964019335.1. Taxonomy (NCBI): domain Eukaryota; phylum Euglenozoa; class Diplonemea; order Diplonemida; family Diplonemidae; genus Diplonema; species Diplonema japonicum. Next base: position 932,338 of record OZ025651.1, read on the forward strand.
GTGTTTTTCATTATATTTTATTCTTAAAAAAAAAAACCAAACAAAACAAAACAAAAAAAAAGGCATCTATTTTCTTTTATGTTATGTGCATGCCATGGTGTTTGGTTATCCTTCACATTTCCCCCCCCTTTTTTTTCTTTCCTCCAAAAAAGATCTTTTTTGAAGGGGGGGGGGGGGGGGGGGATGTCCGACCCCACCGAAGAGGTTGTGAAGATCCAATCCGTGTGGCGGGGCCACCACCAACGTAGACGGGACATCGTGTCCAAAGGACGTGAAGAAAGGCAAAAACACGCAGCACACGAAGACGACCTGTACAGCACCCTGTTCAATGACGAGAATGTTGAAACTGAAGAAGACGACCTACGAGACAGCATTCTCTACATGGAAAACCAAGACTCCCTCACCATATCAAACACACTCACAACCCTCCGCGCCGAATGCTCGGAGGAATCGACAAGAAAACTCATAGAAACCGGAAACCTCACGCACCACATGGAACTTTCACAAGAACACATCAGAACCATTCTATCCATCGAACAGACCACCATGTTCCAATCAATCCACCTCATGGAAGCCAACGGGAGAATCGTTTTACTCTCCGCCATGCCGACCATCATAAAAAGTAGAGAAGCAAGCAAACGCGGGGTATTAACAATCGAAGAGGACCTCTCCTTTGAGACAATCCGTAGGAAGGAGTCACGATCCCAGTCCATGATAAAACCCACTATGCATCTCTCTGCCGTCCTGTACGGGGTGAACAACACACGCATTCACGAGGAACAACACACCGACAGGTTCCGGGTCAAATCAAACGAAACCGCAACAAGGGAGCTGCTGTACCTGCAATGGTGCGACACTGCCGCGGCTGTTCTAGGAAGCTCCCTCCAACAGACTTCACATCGAGAGCGCTCTCTGCGAACAGGGATCGAGCAAACCGAACAAGATGAGTCCCATCACATCCAAGCCCTCATTGCACTGTACTCCACTGCAGCATACCATGGTGTTCGTGATACCAGCTTGCTGTTGGCTTATTATTATAACGATGAAACATGTTCCAGACAGGGCATCCTTGAACGTGAGGAACTTGAGCGTTCCGAGATTTCCGATCTCCAACACCGTAGATCCACTCATATCTACCTTTGGCGGGTTGAAAAAGCTGAAGAGGATGAGAGGGAAAACATCCCGTTACAAGCTGTAAAGGAATGTGAGGCGATTTACGTTTTATACAAAAAGGAAGGGAGCGATATGAAGCAGAGGCGGCTTGCGGTGGAACACGCCAAAGCCGAGCAAACTCGAATAGAGGAGTTTGTCTTAGCCAACTGGGATCGTTTCTCTACACTTTTTTTATCCGAGGCACGGCAGAGGGCCAGCCTGTGCAACTCCGAAGCTACTTCAAACGCTGCTTTGCTGCAGTTTATCCGTTTGCAGCAGTCTCTTGGGGGTGTCGTACCTTTGAAATCTTCCACGCTGCGACCGATTCGGGGCTCTAAGGCAGAGAACCGAAAGAAACCTGCAACACCACCCAGCTACCAGCTGAAGCAGGTCACTCCTGCCGGATGCGGGGCGTCTGTTGCAAAGGTGAAGAGCTATTATAAAACCCATGTTTGATCTCTTTATATTGATCATTTACACACCATTTCTTTCAGGGGACGCCGGGGAGGGCAGTACGTCGGAAGAGGCAGGACACCAGCTCAAAGGAAAAGGAAGTGTGTGCCACCAACGACGACGAGAACGGTAGGTGCAGCTACTACATGGCAAGCGCGACTGAAAAGCTGAAGCTCAAGACGCGGGTATTGCAACAACAGCTCGATGGAGAGGACACAACAGACAGGAGCAAGGCGAAGGGAAGTACTCAGAAGGAAAAGCAAGAAAGCGCGGCAGGCACCGACGGGTGGAGGATGCTGGAGCTACGGAAACCAGAGTCAGTACTAGCGCCTGGGCGGTGCTCTTCCACGCAATCGAAGCAACGGGGGGTGGCCAGAGGCCGTGAAAACGGCACTGGTTACCTCGTACCGAAGTGCGACGATGCAGGACTCCTGGAGCACAGGCCTATCACAGTCACATCTGCGGTGTACAGACTCTGAGCGTGCGATTGTCTGATATCTTCATCTGGCAAGAGATTTTGCGAAATGCTTTGACAGTGTTCCGCAGCTGGTGCTGAAGCTGGCGGAAGACATTGGACAAGAGAAAGAAGGGAAAAGCGGCCAGGCTGGGGAGAAGGCCGGCAAGACCACAAGGAGGAGCAACCGCTGCTGAAAGGGGATAGGTGCAGGTAGGAGATGAGAACAAAGGGGCGTCTCAAAGGCTTCCTTTAACACAAACATTTTTTTTTTTTAAATTTTTTTTGATGTTTATAGAAAGAAGAGAAAAGAAAAAAAAACAGTGAAAAAGTTTTGTTAATATTCTTCTCTTTTTTTGTCGCATGTTGCCTTGGGACCAAAACCCCTTTTTTTTTTGAAGGAAACAAGAAAAAAAAAGAAATATCAAAATGGAGTTCCGGCACCACCGGGAGATCCACTCGATTCTGAAGGACTTCAACCCGATGACGAAGATATGCAAGAAGGACAGCTGGTCACTTCACACTTGCGGAAGAAAGGTTTTGGCAAGCCCACGGCTGATAAAACTGAGGAAGGATTTCAGATCAGTTCAGGTCCCACAGAACAAGCTGGTATGCGGTGTTGGGTCGAGGCTACAGGAGGCAAGACAAGGGAAAAGAGGAAACACCGACAAAGCAAAGCACAGGGACGAACTAAAGACGCTTCTGCCGCCCGTCGCACATATCAAGGCTGCGAAACAAACACTGAAGAACAAATTGCACAAACTGATAACAGACTCAGAACACCGAAAGCAAAGCTGCAGCAACGGAGGCACCAGCAGTTACCAGGTGGACAAGGACAAGACACAAGCGACATTAGGAAAGGTGATATCCTACAGCGAGCCGCAAACCTTCCTCACAGAAGCGAAGGACGAACTGTTGAAACCAGAGCCTTCCACGCAGAACCCCATCCAACACCTGACCCCGCACGACATAATGGATTATCACGGCTTCACCGCAACACCAGGGCCCTTCGACATCAAAACAAAGGATCTTTTCGAGTCCCCTTCTGAAAAACCCATTCTAAAGTATGACCGACAGCTTCAGGACTTCTGGATACCAAACCTCGAGGGAACCAGCTTCACGGAGTTCAAACGCTTGACGACCGGACACACACAGGAATACTACGAGAAGAGTAGCGACGAGTTGAACCGGTACGAGAAGGAGTCCAAACAGCTTTTCGGAGAGAAGTACAGCGCACTGGTCATCGACAAGCTGATATCTATGAAGTCTGCCAAGCATGCTGTCACTTCGATGGAGACAGAAATTCGTAGGCAGCACAACAGGGCGTTGGTCAGCAAGCGGTATGATTCGCAAAGGCTTTGGGTGGCTGATTTCAAGGAGCTTATCGGAAGGCGGTACCCCATGGCCTACCCGATCAGGGTCATCTGTAACTTCCTGAACGAGCACATGGGTGTGGCTTCATCGTCTGACAACAGTGTTCTTGGTGTTCGACAGTTTGAAGCACTTGTTGGGAAGCTCGACAGGTCGCATTTGCTGCTGAATGAGGTGGTGTCCATCCTCCACGCGATGCGGCCCGCTTTCAAAGTATCCGCAGAGCAGTTTGTTGATATTCTTCGGGAGAGGCTGAGGCCATTATTCGGGAAACGGATGGACACTGCGTCCTTCGACAAGGATCTTCGTGCACGACAAGCGGCAAAACGGCGGTCGGTCGCCTGTCTGGAAGTTGCCGAGAAGTCCCAACGGGACCTGAAGCATTTCCTCCAGCGGATCAGGGACACCAAGATGGACGACAGACGGTGCTCGGAGGTGAAGACGCGGGACAAGAAACGCTTGACACCGCTGGCAACGCCGTCCCGACAAGCGAATCCTGCTGTGAACATGTTCAGCACGGTTGTGACGGTGCTTGCCAAATCGCAAGAATTGCAAGTCGACGATTAGGGAAGGAGAAAAAAAATCTTTACAGATTTTCACCCCCTATTTTTTTTTCTCGTTTTTTTTTTTTTTTTTTTCTCACGAAAGAAAAAAAAAAAAAAAAAAAAGCCGGAAGGGGAAAAAAAAATGAGCCTTCTCAACTCATGGAACCCTTTGACACTGACGGCAGCTACGGCAGCAGGTGTGATGGCGCTGCGAACGATACAAACACAGTTGGAAGTGAGCCGGGATGCGGAGGGCGTCCAGAGCTACGCTTGTGAAGTGCTGGCGGTGGGCACGATGAACGGCTGCAAGCTCGCTGCGATTGACGAGGCGCTGGGAGAGTACCCGTTCCTCATAGGAAGCGTGAAGGGGGTGGCGGTCGACACCGGTGTCAATGAACAACCCCTGAGCATCAAAGAAACAATCAAAGGCGCCAAAAACCGCGCAGAAGCCGCCTTAAGAAAAGTCACCGAAGCCAAGCTCTCGATGGGTATAGAAAGCGGGATCTTCACCGAAGACAGCAAATTCTACGACGTGTGTGTCTGCACCCTGTACGACGGCACCAACCATGCTATAGGCTTCAGCAGCAGCTTCCAAATCCCACCCAGTGTTGCGAAGTACATTGAAGACGGTAAGGATCTCGCGCAAGCTGTGAACCTTGCAGGGCTTACAAGCAATAGCAAGATCGGGGAGGCGGAGGGGTGCATTGGCATCGTGAGCAGGGGCAGGATGACGAGAAAGGAGTATACCACACAAGCCGTCCTCACATCGCTGATGGCGTATGACCCACAGTGGTATCCATCGAAATACCCAGCGTCGGCTTTCAGGGAAAAATAGAAATAGGGATTCCTTTGGTATAATGACAACTCTTTGAAAGTTCACCTCGAGGGGCCCCTGAGTGCGTGAAGCTAGTTCAGAGTGAATAAGAATAAAAATAAAATAAAAATAAAAATAAAAAGAAGAGAAAAAAAACAAACGACTACAACACCCCCGTTCTCCCCCCCTGCCCCTTTCCGCCTCATTCACATTGCATTTGGAACAAAAGTTAAGCGTTTTGTAATGGTTACTTACAAGGACGGTTTTTTTTTTTTTTTTTTTTTTTTTTTTTTTTTGGCTAACACTGTAAAACTAGAAGTTTTCTTCAGCTTGTCTCTGCAGCCTGCTGTGGTTGCGTTCGTGCGCTTGTATTCGCTGTCAGTTATGTTTCGTGGGCATCCCAGCCTCGCGTCGTCCGTGTGGTGGGCGATTCCACACCCAGACTCGTATCGATTGACTACCTGGTCGGGGTGTTCCCCAGTCCTGCTGCGGTGGCCACCGTTCCCACCCCCTTGCCCCCCCTGGGATTGCGGTGGTGCGGCGCACTTTGGCGCGAGCTTTCACCTCTGCTTGCTGCTTCTGGTGTTGCACTTATCTCCTCGTGGAGCCCGCGTGGGAACTTACAACCCCCCACCACTCGCAATATCGTCTATTTGCCTCCTCTTCTCCCATGGACAAAGTCGGCTGAGATGTCCACGGCTTGCCCCGCCGCCCTCCTCCATCTCGCCGGGTCCACCTCATGCGGGCCTCCTCCTATAGAAGAAGAGGGGGGTTGTGGGAATAAAAAAGACAACTCTTACAGTAATAATAATAAGAACATGGAAGCTGAGACAGCGAAAGCAGAGCCGAAGGACACTTCCAGAGAGGAGGAGGAGAGGCAGCATGTACTGTCGTGCCAGCAGTGCAAGCTTCCCATCGTGCTGCCCGAGGATGTGATCACCGAAAGGGCCGAGGTGCTGCTCTCCAACGTCTACAACTACGAGCTGCAACTATGCATCACCCCTGATAAGGACATCGCATGCTACAGCAGCACTAACCCACACGGGAACAGATTCGACGTCATCAGGGTACTGAGGGGAAAAGAAGAAAAAAAAAAGAAGAAAAAAATCTCATACAGACGCGACCCAATGAATATATCAAACTAACAGGCACACCCTCACCCGAGTGCTGTTGGTTCACCGGGACAGCATATGTGATGGCGCATTGTGTACATTGTTCCCACATGCTTGGGTGGGGTTACGTTCCTTTGGAGAAGCTGAAGGAGATCGAGGAAAGGGAGACGTGGGGCAACAGAAAACAACCGAGGCAAAAAGAAACAGAAAGAGAGGACAAAAAAGAAGAGGGGGAAGAGGAAGAGGAAGAGGAAGAAGATATGGACGAGGAGTCCGAAGAGAACGGAAAAACAAAGCTTGAGGACGTGGCCTTTTTTGGGTATTTCTTTTTTAAGATTTTGTACAAAAAAAAAAAGAAAATATTACAACACAGACTGATAGTAACAAAGCTTACCCCGCAATATCTAACTATAAGCGCCATAGAAGAAAGCAGAGAACAAGCATTCGAGAAAGTAAGTAAAAAAGAAATCTTTTTTAAACGAAGAATTACCCACACAGCTAACCTTTAACCCGACGCTTGTTTTCTCCGATGTCGTCCGTCTGATGAGGGAGCTCAGTAACGCAACACGGCGATCCGCGCCGCGTCCCGAGACGTCCACGGCTGTCCCCGCATCCACAGCACTGCAAGGAGAAGCGGATGCCCTGCTATCTGCTGAGGTTACCAACATAGAAGGTTTAGATATCACGCAAGATATGGAGCTGGAGATGGAAATTGAAGTAGACATCCCTATCCCCGACGATGGGAGCCTGGAAATGGACATAGACTTACATGTTGAGGATGAGTAGAATTTCTTTCTCTTTTTTTTTCTTTTTTCATTCTTTTAATAAAAAAATGCAAGAAAAATCACTCAAGTGGGGGGGGGGGGGGGGGGGGAGGAGGGGATATTACGGTGTTGGATAAGTTTTGCTTTTTTTTTTCTTTTTTCTTTTTTTTTCCCGGAAAAATAAAATAAAATAGGATTCACTTGTTTTCTTACAAAAAAAAAAAATGACTCCGAGCATGAGCACGCCTCCCACAAGAAGCATGATGGGCTCGAAACTGAGTAATGTTCCCGCAGCAGCGAGGCACGCGCACAACACCAACAACAACAACCCCGCAAGGGGTGGCAAGACACTTCGCATCAAGGACCCAGCGGCTAAGGGCAACGTGATGTACGACGTACCATTGGAGCTGATCGAGCTCACACACGGGTCCAGGGAACACTGGATGGCGATGAATGGCGGGGACAGGAAACCCTCACACAGAGCTTGCCTGTGCAAGCTGTTCCTGGACAACAGGTGCGGACAAGGTGAAAAATGCAAATCGCTCCATGTCAACGTGGAATTCGTGCAGAAAAGCCGCCAGCAACGCGGCGTCGTGATCGACGACCAGTTCATGAACGAGGTGGTGGTGGTCACCAAGGAACAAATCGTCTTTGCTGTTCGATTCCCAGCAGTTCTCCGAACAAAGGGTCTTGATTACTACAAGCGTGCATGCAAGCAAACCGAAAGCATCACGCCCTTCCCACTATGCAGCGAACACAACCCGGGACTTGGTATGACAGGAGTGTGCAAAGCCGATAGAAACTGCGATAAAATCCATGTTAAACACGCTGAGCTCAAGGATCTCAACGAATGCCGCTTGCGGACACCTTGCTGCGGCCTCCACGGCGACGGTGCCATGCCCAACGGCAGTGTTGCAGTTCTTGTCGGCGAGAAGATGTTTCAGGTGCCAATGAAACACCTTTCATACACATCTTTGCAGTTGTGCAAACCTGTTTTCGGGCCTAACGATGTGTGCTCGTTGCACATCAGATCCAGGTGTAAGTATGGCAGGTCCTGCGGTAAGATGCATGTTTGCAGGAAATTTGCGGACGACAAGGGTTTCCTTGAGGCTGTGGAGAGGTCGCAGGGAGTTTCCGTTACACCTCCGCGGAGCCCGAAGCAGGAGTCGCTTAACTCTGCGATGTCTACTCCCAGGAGGGAGGAGCTTTACGACTCGCGTCCTTGTGATTTTACACTGCTTGAGGAGTGTCCGCCCCCGCTGGTGGAGGAGGATGAGTCCGATATCTTGCAAACGTTGCTGACAGACGACTTCCAGTTGCCTGAATGGAACCAAGATTCGCCCTATCAGTTGTAGAGACTGGATTGAAATCGTGCTTCTTTCACTCAATTTTTTTAAGAATTTAGCGGTGTGCTCAATTTTTTTTAAGGGGGTTACTGGGTAAACTAATCTATCATTCAAAAAAATGACAAAACCCGGCTCGTCCGCCTCCACGGAGGCGCCGCCCGGGGGCTTCGGCCGCGAAGAGGCGAGCGAGAAGGGGTGGGCACTTCAAGTGCGCAGGTGGTACGACGGGCAGGTGAGGAGCTTTGGCTTCCTAAATTCGTGCCGACCTACCTCGAACCAACCCGAAGAATTCCCACCCCATCTGCCGATAAGAATGCAGCGACGCAGAAGGGAAACAACACAAGATAGACCCACCACCACGCTGCACACCAAATAGTGTTGCAACCAAAGCCCCATTTTTTTTCCTTCTTTTTTAGAATGGGGAAGGGGAGGGGGAAAAAAAAAGAAGAAAAAAGAGGAGGGAAAAAAAAGAAAAAAGAAAGTGCGGGGTAGTATAAAGTTTTTTTGGAGCAAAAAAAAAAAGTAGAAATAAATAAGCAAACGGAACCAATAGAGAATACAAAGGCAGAGTGAAAACTTACAGATAAAATAGGGGGGAGGAGAACCCCGAACAAATTACGATTAGGTGTGGGATGGCGGGGTAGAACACACGAACAAATAAATAGATTGCAAAATAAAGAGAATAGTTCAAAGTTTTACGTGTTTTCCCCCCCTCTGTTCTTCCCCTTTCTTTGGGTTGGTTACAAAGAGAATCAAAATGAAAAAAAAAATAAAAATGACATAATAGTTTTCAAAATTCCTAGTTCCCTATTTTCTTAAGAAGATTTTTTCTCTCGGCCTTCTCGAGCCTTGCTTCCCCCCGCCTTTGCTTTTCTCCCCCTTTTTTTTTCTTCTTCTTGTTTCCCCCCCTTTTCCCTCGTTTACTTCCCTCGCATCCCCTTTTCCCTTTTAAATTGTTCATCCGCCCACCTATCTTGGACTCAACAATATTTTTTCAACGATTTTTTTTTTTCAAGTTGTAGTTACTTACTTCATTGTTTTAAACATTCTTTCAGAAGACGAGAAAAAAAGAAAAAAAAAAAAAAAGTAAAAAAAGGAAATGATAGTTTTCCTTTTTTTTTTTTCCCCTCTTCTCCGTTCCCCTTCGAGTTCCCACTTTTTTTGAAAAAAAAAAAAAAAAAAAAAAAGCCACTGAAAAAAACGCACGATGGAAGCCCCCACCTCATCCATCAATTTTTCTTGTTCTTCTCCCTTTTTTAATTGAGAGAGACATCGAATTATAAAAGGGAGGGGGGAAAAGAGATTGGAGGAGGTAAAGCAGGCAAACAAAGGGAAGATTCCCAAAAGGAAAAAAAAAAAAAAAGGAGTCTTCTTGTCATAGTATTGTTTGAGGGTGTGCTATATTGTTTTTTTTTCTTCTTCTTCAAGAACGAAGAAATAAAACCTAACCTCTTAGTTTTTTTTTAAAGAAAATAAAAAAAAGTAATTCCATCTTCATTCTGGCTTCCTCTTTGTCACCTCTTTGTTTTTTTCTTTTTTCCCCTTTAGAAAAAGAAAGAGCAAAGGGGGGGGGGAGAAAACAAAAATATGAAGAAATAAAGAAAGAACCCATTCCGGGGTCTACTCCTGATTGGTACCTTTAAACTTTTTTTTCACGATTTTTTTTTCTTTTTTACCCAACTTCGATTTTCTTGTGAAAGTACCGAAGGCCTTCAACTTTGTACCTCCGTGGCGCAGCCAGCAAAAAAAAAAAAAAAAAAAAAAAAAAAAAGAGAACGGCAAGTCTGCTGCTTTGTGTGTCTTTCTTTTCAAACTCAAAAAGAAAGAGTTAGTGAGTTAGCTGTTTGCCCTCTTCTCTCATTCCTACCGCCCCCCCCCTCTCACTTTCCCTGATTTTCTTAATCTTGGAGCTGACGGATTGCTAACACTTCTGAATAAAAACACAAAAAAAAAAGCCCTCCCATCCCTTGGTGTTTCAATAGCGGTGTGCCCCTGATCAAGGGGTACATGTGCGTTGCAATTAACACTATAAAAATAAAAAATAAAAAATAAAAAAACCCAGGGTAGAAGGGAGACAAAAAAAGAAAAGAAAATGAAAAAAAAGAAAGTCCCGCTTCTCTTTTCTTTTATGGTATCACCTTCCTCCCGATAACCATTGCAATATTAAAAAAAAAAAAAGAAAATGGTTAATAAAAGAATGGGATGCAAAGGTATTATTATCTCAGTTCAAAAACAAAAAAAAAAGGGATGTTTTTCATAGCATTTTTTTAAAAAAAAATCACCCTAACCTCTGATTTATTTTTTGATTTATTTTTCCCAATTTATTTTTTCTTATTTTTTTTTCATAGCGCCCAGCTAGGTGCAATAAAGGCTTGGCAAAAAAAAATTTTTTTTTAACCCAATCCTCTTCTCCTCCCATGTTTTTATATTTTCTTTTTCTCCAATATTTCTTCATTCCACTGACTTTAGTTTTCCCCCCTCTCCTTTTTTTTTCCTTCTCTTTCGCTCCTTCTTTTTTTTTCTCTTTCCCCAGCTTTTTCCTTTTTTAAAAAAAGAGGAAATTAAGAAGAGAACAAAAAATAAAGACACAGACCTTCTGGTCTTTTTTTCCCCCCCCTTCTTAGTTAAGTGCCGGTGGGGGGAAAAAAAGGCAGAAAGAAGGGAAGGAAGAAAAAAAAAAGAAAGGAAAACATGATTATTCCCTCCAGCTCGTCCCTCATTTCCCCTGTACCGATGGACGTAACTCTCTCCCTTAGGTTTTTTTTTTTTTTTTTTATAGTTTTTTTTTCTGAAAAAATTTTTTTCCCGTCGAGGAGAAGGAGAAAGAAAAAGAAAAAGAAAAACCTCGTCCATAGGTTGCGAATTTCCTTTATTTCTTTTATATTTTTTTATGCTTCCCCCATGTTTTTTTCTTTTCTTCTTGAAGTAGTATCAATCTTGGCACGTCAACCATCTACAGGCAAAAAAAAAAAAAGAAAAAAAAAAGAATGCTCCCAGGTTACACCCCTCCTTATGCGGGAGGGCCTGCCCCTCCATTACCGCCCATTGGAATGCCGATGGGGATGCCAGTGCCTCCAATGCCAATGCAGGCCTCACCCGACCCCACGAGGTCTCAGACAGGAGTTTATGTAGGTAATCTAGACCCGAGCATTACGGAATCATATCTACAAATGGTGTTCGGGCAGTGCGGGACTGTGAAGAAGGCCATAGTTTGTGGCCCGGAAGTGGGCACACATAAGTACGGTATGCCCACCCAAAAAAAAAGAAGAAAGGAAAAAAAAAGGTTTCGTAGATTTTGACACACCCATTGCGCAATCCAAAGCACTGCAAATGAACGGCACCCTTCTTGCAGGCCGCGCAGTCAAGGTCGGCCCTGCACGGGGCACAGGAGCTACCACATCGTCTCGGCAGACCACAGCAGGGTCCGCCCCCACTGCTCCCGGTGCGAAGCCCGCTGGCATCTATGTTGGTAATGTGCAAAGCACCACCACTGCTGAGCAGCTCAAGGCCTTCTTTTCACAAGTGGGCATCGTTACAAGCGCAGCGATGTGCGGACCACTAGGTGGTGAGTTTAGATATGGTGTGTGAGTGGAAGGAAGGAAACACATGTACACGCACAGGTTTCGTAGACTTCTTAACAGCGGAGGACAAGGAGAGGGCCATGCTCCTCGACGGACGGGAGCTTAACGGTAAGCCCGTTAAAATAGGGCTCCCAAAAGGGACCGGGGCACAGCCCACCCCGAAGCCACCCATGGCGCTGACACCCGTTCAGGTCCACACCCAGTACTCCCAGATGCTTGCTGCGCAACAGCAGAACTACAGAGCCATAGCAGGCGAGCCGGCTCTTGCACCGACGTCTGCGGCAGCTGCAGCAGTTTCTAGCAGCGAGTCTAGCGAGACCCGACGAGATCGAAGAAGAAAGCGAAGGAGAAAAAGGCGATCGCCGTCATTTAGTAGCAGCAGCAGCGAGAGCGACAGCCGATACAGAAGAAAACGTGACCGGGACAGGAGACGGGACAGAGACAGAGATAGGGACAGAGATAGGGACAGAGATAGGGATAGGGACAGGGATAGGCACCGTGATGACCGACGATCCCGCAGATCTTAGAAAAGTAGGAACGATTAGACTAGGAGAGTATTTTTATTCAACTCATGGGAGGAGTACTTCTTTTTTTTTATAAACCCCCCACAGATGCAGTTGGTGACGAAGGTCACGATGAAGCGTACCTTGGAGGAGAACGGACCGCTCTGCGAGTGCCAAGCGCCAGCTGTGCAGCGCACGGTGGTGAAGGACGGGCAGAACAAGGGGAGGATCTTTTGGACGTGTGGGACACGGACGTGCAAGCACTTTGCATGGGACGACATGCCAGGGCCCAAGGGGGCGAGGGGCGGGGCCGGGGGTGCAGGTGGGGACACCAGAGGGTTCGGCGGCACCGTAAGAAACGCACAAAACGCGGTCATCACAAGAAACCCAGCTTGCCAAAAGCAGCCTATTGACATCCAGGTCGTGGGCTATGGCGCACTCATGAAAGACCTTGATGTCCCCTCACCCGCCTTGCAGGTGTCCTTCCCGAGAGAAGGAACCGACGACCTGGTCAAAGCGCTGACCGACATCCAAGGCGTGACGCCACTGCACATCGACACAGAGCAGGGCATCCGCTTGTACAGAGAACAGGACTACAACGCCATCTCAGAGGTATTCAGGAAGCACCCTCAATACGACGTACTCCACCCGCCTGCCTCCGTCTTCAACGCAGTGATCACCGAGATGCACAGGAAGCGTCCCGAGATGGAGTGGAGCGATTGCGACATACCTCTGTTGCTTCAGAAGAAACTGATGCCGTTTCAAAGAGAAGGTGTTGAGTATGCAGTGAGGCGCGGGGGGAAGGTGCTCATAGGAGATGAGATGGGGTTGGGGAAGACGATACAAGCCATCGCATTGATGAGCTACTACAGGAAGGAGTGGCCTGCATTGGTGATCGTCCCATCGGGTTTGAAGTTCGTGTGGTATTCTGCAGTGCTGGCTGAGCTCCCGTATCTCAACCCGGACCTTGTCCAAGTGGTGGCGACCTCGAAGGAGGAGCTTCGTGGCATGCTGTGCATTATGTCCTACGACATCTGTTCGAGGAACGCCGATGCTGTCATGAAGAAAAGGTTCCGTGTTGTCTGCCTCGACGAAGCGCATTCCATAAAGAACGACAGGTCGCAACGTTTCAAGAACATCCGCCCCATCCTCCAAAACGCCGATCGTCTCGTCCTCCTAACGGGCACACCGGCTTTAAACCGACCCATCGAACTTTACACCCAGGTCGAGTGCCTCCTAAAGCAAAGAAATCACATCTTCTGCAACAAGAAGGAATTCGGCCAACGGTACTGCGACTTGAAGACGTCCAGCTTCGGGATCGGTCTCGACTGGAAGGGACATGCTAATTTGCAGGAATTACAATACGTTTTGAGGTTGACATGCATGATAAGAAGGGAGAAGGCAATGGTACTCCACGAGCTGCCCGAGAAGAGACGTGCGGAAGTGCACGTCACGATTAACGACAAGGAGATGAAGCTTATGGACGCCAGTCTGAACAAGCTGAAGGACAGGTTCCGTTCGCTGGACGAGATAGCACTGGTGGACGAGGCGGCGGATGGGTTGGGGGCTCAAGCGAGTGGGAAAACCGTGCTGAAGAAAAATCAAGTAGTGCACCTTTTCAACGCCACATCAAAGGCGAAACAGCAGCCTGTGTGCGAGTACATCGAACAGAGCTACTCCACTGGCGAAAAGGTGCTCGTCTTCGCACACCATATCGACATGCTGAATGCCATCGAGAGCTGTGTGGTGGGCATCTGCCGCAAGCACAACGCCGACCCGCAGCTCGTGAAGAACGACGGCATGTGGGACCATGTCCGCATCGACGGGAGCGTCGCCGCCCTTCGCAAGAAGGAACTCGCCGACCACTTCCAAGACAACAAACAATGCAAATTCGCCATCCTGTCCATCCTGGCATGCGGCGTGGGTCTCACCTTCCACAGCAGCAGCACAGTTATCTTTGCCGAACTGTACTGGACTCCCGGACAGCTCGTGCAAGCTGAGGACCGCGTGCACCGTATCGGCCAGAAGGACCAGTGCAGCATCAAGTACATCCTTGCTCAGAATACCAGCGACGATTTACTGTGGCCTCTTCTCAACAGAAAGCTCGCCGTGTTAGGTGCCGCGCTGAACAAGAGGGACGAAGAGGGTGAGAACAAGGAGACATGGACTGAGGAGGTGAAGCAGTTCCACCGTCAAGCGGAGGGCAGGGTGCTGCCGGGCACAGAGACTGCCACTTCGTCATTCATGGACAAGAATACCAAGAAGCCCAAGACCGGTGCGAAGCAGCAACAAAGCTCCAACCCGTCCATGAAGCAGGGCACTCTTGCGGACTGGGGCGTCAAGCGTGATAGTCCGAATGAACAAACGCCTCCAGCTGCCCCCGCCTCCGCCCCTGCCCCGCTCGCAGTACCGCCTCTTCCTGTCCAACAGCAGCATCAAGCACCGGCATCAGCTCATGTGGCGTTTGCACCAACAGCGTTGCCCATGAACCGTCCTCAGACAGCACCCCCACCTTCAAAGCCGCAGGCTTTCGTTCCTTCTAACCGTCCTGTTGCTTTTGTACCGAACAACCCGCCCGTGCAGCCGTCCAAGCCGGTGCCCTTCGTACCGCCCTCCTCGATACCGGCCGCTTTTGTCCCTCATGTCCCTCAGTCGAACAAGCCGCAGCCCTTCGCCCCCAGCTCCAAGCCCGTCCCTTTCAGCCCCGCGGTTTCCACGCCAGTGCCCTTTGCAAGTGCTGCGTCTCTAAAGCCTGTGCCTTTTGTTCCTGCACCTCAGACACCTCCTAGCATCAGTACGGGTGTGAGACCCTCGTCCAGCAATTCTGCCCCTGCGAACAACACCCCTACTTCTCTGGCTCATACCTCGGTCCCCTCTCCTTGTCCCATGTCAGGGTCCGAAACGAGCCCACAAAAGAGGCGAAGGAGATTCACGCTGCTTGCCGGCTCGCCTCAGCCGGGTAATCCCGCACCTCCCGTGCCTGTGCCTGCGCCTGCGCCTGTGCATGCACCGGCGTGTACTGATGTGTCACCATCAGTTCCTATGCCACGGGCTGCTGCTTCTGCGCCACCTGTATCCAAGCCTGTGCCTTTTACCCCCGCACTGGCAGGTAACACCGTATCCCAATCTACTGCTCCTGCAGTACCGGTGGTGCCTGTGCCAGTGCCTGCTTCAACTCATCGATCTGATCCCGTTCCTTTTGTTGCCCCTGCACTAATGAAAGCTACCGTAAGTAATCAACCTGTTCCAACCCCAGCTCGTGCTCTTGCGCCTCCGCCTGCCCCCGTTGCCCCTGCCGCTGTACCTGTTCAAGCAACACGTCAAGGACACTCTCCTGACTTTAACCCATATGTTGTATGCCATCACATCACCACTTTAAGCTACACACAGAACCTGCTCGAACGAACATCGCAGTCCACACTCACTACACCAAAGGCAGGTGGTGGCGACATGAAAGCTAAGCTCTTGGCCGTTGCGTTCAAAAAGAGGAAAACCACCTAACATACTAGATACTCTTAGTACTACGTACTAAAGCTTTTTTTTCTTCTTTTTCTCCCCCCCCTTTCTTTTTTTTTCTTCCCCCTTCCCCCCATCCGCTTTCATCCATTTTTCTTCTTCATATTTTTTCTTCTTTTTTTCCCCCGTTGTCGAAAAATGTTTGTTAAAGGTTATCATTGGTAAGTCCGTGAATCATAGCTGCGATCTGATGTCCGGCGCCCAGAGTTGCGCTGTAGCTACTGGCTACTGTTCGTCCGCATATTTGACATGTAAGTCCATATTAGACAACAACAAAAAAGAGTGAGAAATGAAAGTGCCAAGACAAGAACTATCCTCGTCTTTACAGCAGCTGCAGTCCCTTGTTGACGCCTAGGGGGGGCTGGCGCAAACTTACAATATCGAGGTTGAGCACCTCCCTCCACCTAACTGAAGGCAGGGCGGCGAGGCATTAAGAACAAAATGGGAACAAAAAAAAAAAAAGAAACGATTTGGAATTCTGTTTTCTTCTTTCATTTCTTATACTAAGTTTTTGACTTGTCTCAACAAAAGGGGGACCTTGGCAACGTGTTTACGGGTTTTTATAAACTTCTTCGGGTTTCTACCCGGCACGTACAAACAACAGCCAGTTCCTCTTTTCTTTTTCTTTTTCTACCAACGAGAGGTGAACGAATTCACCATCCTCGGGCTGTATTCATATTCATCTCCCTTTCCTTAAAGAACTCTTTTGCTAACTCTTACCTGGTCCTTCTCTTATTTTTTTTTTGTTTCCGAACAGGTGCGCGTTTTCAAGGCATTTGAATGGACAAAGCGAGAAAGAGCGACGAAGGAGAGGAAGGTGGAAAGCAGAAGACTTATTTTCTAACTTTATTATTTTTTATTCAAGTGAAGCTTGCAGCAAGGAGCTTGCTACATTGAGATCAAGTGTCTAAAAAAACTGTACCAAAACAAAAAGGGGGAAAGGAGGTGGGAGAGAAAAGAAACGACAACGTGAGAAAAAAAAGAAAGAAAAAAAAAGGAAAAGCTGTGCACGCGATGCCGGGGGGGTTCAAGAATTTCCTCGCCTCAGACAAGGGAGCGGAACGGCAGAGGAAGGCGGAGATAAAAAGCATGAAGAAGTCCCTGGAGTGCACGGGGTACCTGGAGAAGCCCAACACAGAGGTGACCGACCTGGGCAGCACAAAGGCGGCTGGATGCGTAGGCCATGCAGCTACGATGCAAGGGTGGAGGTTGAAGAACGAGGACGCTCAGGTTCTGGAAGCAGACGAGGACAGGCTGCTGGCAGGGATGTACGACGGGCACGGCGGCGACATGGCCGCAAAATACCTAAAGGACCACCTAGCAGAAGCGATGAAGGGAAAGAAAGACACTGCCGAGATCCAAGACACCTTTGCAGAGGTAGACAGCAGAATGCGAAAGACAGGACAAGACTTAGGCTCCACAGGCGCAACCTGCAATTTTGTAATCGTAGAAAGCGACAGAATATTATGTGCAAACACAGGAGACTGCAGGGCGGTGCTGTGCAGAGGGACCGGGGCCATTGCGCTTTCGAAAGATCATCAGCCTGATGATGAAGGTGAACGGGAACGGGTGGAAAAAGCAGGCTTGACAGTAGCCAAGGGTCGGATCGATGGGATGCTGAATGTGAGCCGTGCCTTTGGTGACTTTGATTTCAAAGACGAAGCACGCCCTGCCTCAGAACAGGCAGTCTCTCCTTGCTGCGATGTCACCTCTACCCCCAGGTCACCATCTGACTCCTTTATCCTTCAAGCTTGTGACGGTATTTGGGGTGTGCTCACCGACGAGCAAGCATGCAGTTTTGTCTCTAACCTCCACCCCGCTACGTCCCCACAGGGGATCATTGCCCAGCTGTGCCAGAAATGCCTCACTACCGAAGACCCTGGCGGGCCAGGGAGTGATAACATGTCGGTAAATTTAATATTCTTTGATAACTGACAGTAAAAATAAACTTGTTTTTTATTACACAGGTGCATGGGGGAGAAAAAAAAAAAGGTAAACACTGTAAAACGAATAGTGTCGGACGGAAAAACTCCCGGACACCAAAAAAACCCGCACATTTTTCCGTCCGGGAGTTTTTCTGGGAAGATGTTTTTTTACTTAAGGGGGGTAGCAGCTCCCACCACGTTTGCCTGGAAGGGCTTTATTCCTTGTGCAGAGCCAAATTGTTTAAAACCTCTTCTGACCGAGGCAGAGGCCGCCAAGGTTTTTGCTTGACTAAAACGGGCTTGGCGAGCCTATGGGTTCGTAGAGTTGTTCGAAGGCACAAACGTGCACATTGCATTTGTCTCCCTGGGCTCACCTACATGGTTAAACCGATGGATATTGGGTTGAATGCTGTAAAGCATCTATTAAGAAAGGTTATAAATAGTACCCGAAGGCTCGACAAGCTTATTGCCTCAGGGGCAGCAAGGGGCAGAAAGGGAACCCAGTGGTTCGGTGGGGGTTTCTTCGCGCGGTTGCCGTTTGCAGCCCAGGCCAGTATGTAAGTGGTAGTGGACCAGGCCCCCTGACGACCTTACAAAAAAAATTCCCGGACGGAAAAATTCCCGGACACCAAAAAAACTCGGACATTTTTCCGTCCGGGGGTTTTTCGTTTTACAGTAAATAAAAAAAATGGGGAAAAGTGTGTTTTTTTTTCTTCTTTTTAATTTGTACATTAATCCTCCTTTCCCCGTCCCCCATTACTACTACATAGCCCCCCCATTTTTTTTTGACCTCCCTTTTTTGATTCTTCTCTCTTTAACTTGCTGTCAAGAAGAAACAAAGCGCGGAGGGGTTTTTTTTTCTTCTTCTTTTTTTTCTAAGGACTAATATTTCCAACTTCCCTGTGGTTTCTTAGTAATTGTACCCTACGCGTGGCGCCAGCTATCCTATAGTAACAAGGAGTGTTGCGTGCCCCGTGCTGGGCGGCATCGGCGCAGGGCGCTGTTCGTCTAAACCAACAGGGCCACGCGAAGCGTCGGGGGACTTGTGATGGATCACCACTAAAATCAAAGACAATTATTTTACCAGTTTCCTCGTTATTTTCCCTTCCCCTTGTTGTTTCTTCTGTTTTTTTTTTCAAAATAAATTTGTTCAGAAAATAATAACAGGGTGGTATTTGTAAATTCTTCTGAATTCTG
Source organism: Diplonema japonicum (assembly GCA_964019335.1). Lineage (NCBI taxonomy): Eukaryota > Euglenozoa > Diplonemea > Diplonemida > Diplonemidae > Diplonema > Diplonema japonicum. The sequence continues at coordinate 951,071 of OZ025651.1, forward strand.
TCCTGGGCTTTTTTTTTTCTCTTGTATTTAACAAGTACTGCTTAGTTTCTTGAACAAAAAAAAGAGGGTAGTGTGGGGTAGGATGCGGTACTTATCCCATGCTGGATGTCGTACCGTGAAAATTAAAAAATTACAGGGGGGGGGGAGGAAGCAAATTTTTGCGTATATTTTTATACACTCTCCCCTTTTTTCTTCTTATTCTTGGACAGAAAGCGCTTGTTATTGGGCAGCATTGTGCGTTGCAATAATCTCTTATTAGGTACACTGAATAAAAATTGGCCATCCAAGTGGTTTTTTTTTTCTTCTTTTTCTTCTCTTTTTTTTTTCTTTTTTTTTTTGGGCTCGCATGATGACAACCGCCGATGCCACTTTTGCAAGGTTCGAAAAAAAAGAAAATGAAGGGAAAGAAAAGAAAACAACAGCTTTTTTTTAAATACTGTTTTCGGGTTGTAAACTTTCTACAGGTTTCTGCCCGGCAACACCAGTCCCTCTTGCCTTTCGACAGGTGTTTCCGTGGGGGCGCTGGTTTTGACGGTTACGTTGGTTTTCTCTCCCCTTTTTTTACTTTTCCTGTTTCTTTTTTCCCTCTGTTCCACCCCAAAGACATTTTTAGTCTCCCTTTTCAAGCCCACGTTTTTTTTTCTTTTCTTTTTTGTCCCCTTCGTCCCCCTTGTCTTACTTACGTATTATCAGAGAAAAAAAATAGCAAAAAAAAAGGCGAAAAAAATAAATAAATTGGAGTTTTTTTTTTCTTTTCCCTTTCTTGATTTCCCCTCCCTTTTAAAAAATGAAAAAGTCCTCACTATCAAAAAAAAGAACAGGCCAAAGGGTGGGGTCCAAAAGAAAATGAACACACGAACCATTGCACTTTTCTGCGTGATGATAGTAGGCACAATGGCACAGCCGGCGTGCCACCTTTCGAGGGAGCTGAACCTTGATGGAATAGGTGCGTGGCCTTCTGTGACACAAGGCGTGTGGTTCAAGGATGGCAACGCGAGTGTTCAAGGGAACAATGTAACAACAGAGCCTTATACGTGGAGTATCAATCTCTGTGCGAAGAGCAATTTTTCAGGTTGTGCGGCAACAGGCCACGTCGCCATGCACAACGCAGCAGGTGACTGCTTGGAAATCTACGACAGCCCTGTGGGACTTCCCGAAGAGGACTCCGGCCTCACCTTCACCTACCGCTCATCAGCTACTATGAAGTCCGTCTCCGTCGTGACACGGTGCAATGTCGGGATCCCTGACGGTGTGCTGTACATGAACCGCCAGCCTGACGACGAGTTCACCAACACCGCAACGTACGACGGTGTGTCTGACCCAGACCTCCTCTCCTCGTATGATGATGTTGTGCTGCAGTACTCCTCCCGCCAGGCGTGCCGTTTGAACGACAAGCTCTGCACGTTGAATGAGGTACATTGCAGAAATCGCACGCTTTCATGCCTCGGCACACCAGGTGTCTGCTCTGACGCGACTTGCATACAGCTTAGTAAGCAGCCCAACCCCACCACGGACCCCCTTGGTGTTAACGTCCGTGGAGAGCTCACTGTCACCGACTGCAGGGGTGCCACCATACCCGGGCTGGGCACTGAAGACTTCGTCACTAAGGTCGACGACAGAACCATCCTCCCAGGCGATCCTGAAGGCGCCGCTCTTATCACAGACACTGGCGTCACGTCAAACGTGAAGCTGCTGGTGTCGCTTGCCTTGGACCAGAGCGCTTCCGTTGTTAACACGAACAAGTCTGCGCTGCTCAAGGACAGCGTTCTGCAGTTTCTGGAGAGCCTGTACCCCGCAGGCGCCACCACAGTTCCCTTGACGAGCATCTTCGCCTTTGACGGCAGCGAGGACATTGTCACATTGCAGCCGTCCTTCTCGCCCGACAAGGCAAAGCTTGTGGCGGCTGCCAACAGCCTTCCGGCAGACGTCGGTGATGCACAGAGCACCAACCTGTACGGTGCCGTGGACAAGGTGGTGCGCATTACGGAGTCCGTTGCCAGGTCACTGAAGGAGACGACCGACGCTGGTATAGCAATCACTTACCAGCAGAGCATTGTAGTGTTCTCGGACGGCACTGATACCGCCTCTAGGTACGACAGGCAGGCGAGCATCAACAGGGCACGCCTCTTCACCGCAAGCAACAACACTAACATCTACTTTGTGGACCTCAGCACGAGCGCCAGTGATACTACCTTCGCCGCCAGCATATCGTCACCCGAGAGCTACTTCAAAGTCGAAGCTAGCGACTTGGCTGAGGTGTTCAAGGACATTGGCAGGCTGCTTGCGATATCTGCATCGAAGTACTCCACCGGAGTGTGCACTGCATTCAGGAGCACCGGTTACCACGGTCTTTTCATATCCTTGAACGACAGCAAGCTGGGCACCAAACCGTCGGCAAGCCCACCGCTCTTCTGGCCCTTCGACTCGGGGTCCTTGCAGACAGGTTGCACTGAGACCACGCTCCAACAGGCTGCAGCAGCTGCAGCTACGAATGCCCAGAAGGGGACGAAGACTTCGCTGCCGACGCTGAGCAGGACGCAGACTGCTGCTACTGTGCAAGACTACTTCTACGTGAACACAGACGGCATGGAAAGCGCGTTGGTGTACGTGGACAGCTCTGCTAACGTGCAAATCCTGCTGTCTTCTGGCGACGGCACGTGTAACATCGTCACCAAGTACTGCTTTGACAACAACGGCACAACAAGGGCTTCCCTCCCTGCTGCCAGTATGGTGGAGACCACTACTGTGTCGGGCCTGCTGAGCCTTGGCAATGGCGCCCCTCTCGCTGCAGGCACCACACTGATGCTGCAGTGGACGGCCAAGGCAGTGCCCACGCCGAACCCCACAGCGCCTGTGACAGCTGCGCCGGACACAAGCAGTGATGACAGCAGCAGCGGGCCCAACATCTTTATCATCTCCATTATAATAGTGGGGGTCATAGTGCTGTGCCTTGTGATCTTCTACATTGTACGGGCCGTCAGAGACAAGAATAAACAAAAGAGGCAGCAAACCTCTCCTCAACCTGAACCACCCAGCGAGGCTAATGACGCTCCCTACGAGTCGGCAGGGCCCATAGAACAAGAACTCGTCTCCTTCCAACACTTGGAAGAGAACTCTCGTGCTGTACCCCTTCCTATGAATTATGAAAATGATGTGAACACTTTCAACGAGGCTTACGAGCCGTCCCAACCAAACAAAGAATCAGGCCGTGACACGCCCCTGCTGTACCACGCAGCGCAGTAGCCATAGAGTAGAATCCATTAGTTATTGTTATTTAGCAAAGGTTTAGGATCTAGTTGACTATCAACAATTCACCACCAGGCGGAAATAAGACATAAAATCAAACAATGCCGCCCAAGAAGGGTTCGAAGCCGGCAGCGAAGAAGGGCCCTGGTGCGGGTGCCATTGCTGCCCTGAAAGCAAAGAGAGAGAAAGAGTTAGCGGAGCAGAAAAAGAGGGAAGAGGAGGAGGAGGCTGAGCGAGTTCGAATTGAAGCAGAGGTTAAGGCCGCTGATGAAGCTGAAAGACTGAGGCAGGAAAAGCTGAAGGAGAAGAAGGAGAACAAGGTTAACCCCGCGGATGCAGCGAAGGCGAAGAAGCTGGCGGAGAACAGGAGAAAGTATGTCACCAACACTTGACGCCACTTTTAAACCACAGGTTGGAGATGATGCAGAAGTCTGGGATGCAGATCCCTGAGGCCATGCTGAAAAAGTTGCAGGGTTTGGAAGACGATGAACCAAAGAAGCCGAAGGAGAAGAAGCAGACGGAGACCCTTGCTCAGAAGAAGAAGAGGTTGGAGAAGGAAAAGGCCGAGCGTGAAGCGGCAGAACTCGAGAAAAAACAAGCGGAAAAACCCGCAGAAAAGAAAGACGATGGGGCTGACGACTGGGAGGCTGAGGCAGATGACTGGGAGAACCAGGCAGACAAGGAACCTGAAGTCGAGGCTGAGGAAGTTAAGGAGGAGGTGAAAGACGAGCCGGAAGAGGAAGAAGAAGAGGAAGAGGAAGAGGAACACGTCGACCCTGTCCTGGGAGACGACCTGCGCAGCCCTATCTGCTGTGTGCTGGGCCACGTTGACACTGGTAAGACGAAGCTGCTCGACTACATCAGAAGGACGAACGTGCAGAACGGCGAAGCCGGCGGTATCACTCAGCAGATCGGTGCCTCCTTCTTCCCTGTGGAGTCCATCCTGGAAAAGACTCGGGAACTCAACAACGCTCTGAAGACACAGCTCGAGATCAAGGTTCCTGGGCTTCTCGTCATCGATACACCAGGGCACGAGTCCTTCGCGAACCTGCGAGGCAGAGGCAGCGCCCTCTGCGACATTGCCATCCTCGTTGTCGACATCATGCACGGGCTGGAGCCCCAGACCAAGGAGTCCATCCAGCTCCTTAAAAAAAGGAAGTGCCCGTTCGTTGTGGCGCTTAACAAGATCGATAGGTTGTACGACTGGGAGACACACCCCCACGCACCCTTCCCCATCACCTTCAAAAAGCAGAAGGATTACGTGCAGGGAGAGTTCGACAAGCGTCTCACTGCTGTGCAGACGGAGCTTGCTGAGCAGGGGCTGAACTCTGTCCTGTACACGAAGAACAAGAACTTCCTGAAGAACGTGTCGTTGGTGCCCACGTCTGCCCACACCGGTGAGGGTGTGCCTGACTTGCTGCTGCTCATGGTGCAGCTCACACAGAGGCACATGAACGAGAAACTCCAATTCTCGATGGACCTGCAGTGCACGCTGCTTGAGGTGAAGAAGATTGAGGGACACGGTGTGACCATCGATGTCATCCTTGTCAACGGCATGCTAAAAGAAGGCGACACCATCCTGGTGTGCGGTCTGAACGGGCCGATTGTGACGCAAGTGCGTGCCCTGCTGACGCCGCACCCTATGAAGGAGATCAGAGTGAAGGGCGACTACGTGCATCACAAGAAGATCAAGGCCGCACAAGGTATCAAGATCGCAGCCACAGGGCTCGAGGAGGCCGTGCCGGGGACGCCTGTGCTGGTGGTGAACGACGGTGATGACATCGAAGAGCTGCAGGAGCAGGTCATGTCAGAGCTGGGTACCATTGTGTCGAGGACGCAGGGCGACATGGGTGTCACAGTGCAGTCCAGCACGCTGGGTGCTCTGGAGGCGCTGCTTGAGTTCTTGAAGGACTGCAAAATCCCTGTGTCGACTGTCGGTGTCGGTGAGCTCAACAAGAAAGACATCATGCGTGCCGTGGGGATCAAGGAGAAGAACCCTAAGTACGCGGTGATCCTGTGCTTCGACGTCGAGGTGAGCAAAGAGGCGCAGTCGGTGGCAGACAAGGAGGGCATCAAGATCTTCACCGCAGACATCATTTACCACTGTATGCAATAAGAATATCAGTACACCGCACCACACCACACCACAGTGCAAGACAAGTTCAAGGCTTATCTCGAAGATTACACGAAGCATCTGCAAGAGATCAATGCTACCAAAGCGGTGTTCCCTTGCAAGCTGAAGATTGTGAAGGACATCAGAGGCAGAGACCCCATCGTGCTCGGAGTGGTGGTTGAGGAGGGCCAGGTCAGGGTGGGCACCCCGCTTTTCGTGTGGAAGGAGAAAGACGGGAAGAAGACTCCATTGAGAATCGGTAAGGTTCTCTCCATGGAGAAGGACCACAAGTCGCAGACTGTAGTGAAGAAGGGTCCGCAGGAGTTTGCCATCAAGGTCAACAGCGAGGGCATCACCTTCGGGAGGCAGCTCACTCTGGAAGACTCTCTATGGAGCGAGGTACGCTTACCACGAACCAACTCAACCTATTAAATAAACAGATTACCCGTGACTCCATTGACGCGCTCAAGGTTTCATTCAAAGAGGAAGTCAGCAAGGAGGAGTGGGGGATGATCATCAAGCTCAAGAAAAAGCTCAACATCCTGTAGGCCTGTATTTTTTTTCATTTTTTTTCCCCACGGGGGAGAAGGAACAAACAGAAAAAAGAAGAAAAAAACAAGAAAAAAAGGCAAATTTATCGATACATTCTATCCAACTAATATGCGGTATTGTTTGCAAAAAGAAAACGAGCACTGACTGGTCTTAACCACCGGGGGGGGGGGGGGGGGGGGGTGAACGTGTTTTGGGTTGTGACCAACACGCAGTTTTTTTTTCCCCTTTCTTTTCTTCTTTTTTTCTTTCTTCTTTCTCTAAAATTCCATCTCTTCCACTTTCTTTCTTTCTTTCTTTCTTTTTTTTTTCGGATGTAATACTTGGTTCAAATTTTGTACAGGGCAGCGCTACTCCAAAGAGATTATTTTCCCTGTTTTTTTTTTTTTTTAGCAACGCTATCCCCCTTCCCCCCCCCCCCCCCCCCCCTCCTCGTTTCTTTTTTATTATTATTGTCCCTTCTGATTCCCTCCTGATTTTTTTTTCCTACTCCCCTGCAGTGTGGCTCCTGCCAGTGCAAAGTTTCTTAAAAAGAAAGTTTTTTTTTATTCTATCATAAACCCCAACAGAAGAAATATACTACTCACCCACCCTGCCCCCCTTTTTTTTCTTCCTTTATTAACCCCATTTTTTTCTTTTTCACGTTGTGTTTCTTTCTTCTTCCTTTTTTTTCTTTTCTTCTAAAAATGCAACAACAAAAAACGAGACACGAAAAGAAAAAGTAACCCACCAGGCAGGGAGACTTGCTATGACCATAACATGCGAGTCCCTAGTGGGGTACACGGGCGGCAGGGTAGCCTGTCTGAATGACAAGGAACTGGTGTACTGCCTTGCAAACAACATAATGCGTCTCGACGTGTCCACAGGGGTGAGCAGGTACGCGAGTGAAGGCACCGTCCCTCTGGGGTGTGTGGCGATCAACCAGCAGCAGTCCATGATGGTAGTGGGCGTAAAGGGTGAGACCACCTCCGTGCTCGTGTACTCCCTCCCGGACATGGGTTGCACGCAGACTATACCCAACCTTGGGAACACAGACTGCTCCGAAATCAGCTTCTCTCGCGATGGGCTCTCCCTAGCCGTGCTGGGGTCCCTCCCCACCTTCACTATCACGATCTTCTCCATCAACCGCAGTACGCAGTTTCTCACAATTATCTGCAAGACGAACGCCTCGCAGCAGCCCCGCCATCTCAGCTTCTCCCCGTTCAGCAAGAACGACCTGGTGTCCACGGGGTACGGGCATGTCGTGTTCTGGCGTGTCGAGAAGATCCAAGGGACCCCCACCCTCACCTCTGTTGAAGGCAAGTTGCAGCACCAGACAAAGATCACCTGCTGTTGCTTCTCCACCCTCAACGGTGAGGTGCTCTGTGGAACTAGCAGCGGCGACATCCTCGAATTCAACACCAGTGTCGGTACCAGCAAGCCTTGGTGGGACAGCCCTGGCGGCAGCAGCAGCGCTCTCGCCGCCCTCTCCTTCTCCCGGCACCACGTCGTTGCGACCTCCAGCGACGGGATCATGCGGTTCTTTAGACACGACAGCCACACCATCGAGAGGAGCATCACGCTGAGCACCGTTAAGGTAGCACATGTGGTGAACAGCACAAACTGGAACACCTTCTACGTGTGCGGGTCAGACGGTGTGCTGCAGTCTGTGGTGCTGCCTGGATATGAGAAGATGCAGCTGAGGGCAGACCAGTTCAGGGAAATCGGGGACATTGGGACACCACTGATGGACTGCAGCGGGGGTGGGTACCGTGGAGTGTGCCACCTGCAGGCTGGCACTGTGGTCATCACCATCGGTGAGGACAGCACACTGAGATCATGGGACTATACAAAAAATTCCTTGCTGAGCAAGACCCACTGCGGCAAGGGGCCGTGCTGTATTGTGGGCGGGAATGTAGGTTCCTCGCACATCGTGGCCGTAGGGTACGAGACCAGCCATCTTAGGTTGTTCGATTTGTCGGACTTTAAGAGGCCAAAGCTCATATCGCAGGAGAAGCTCTGCGAAGAGGGCAAGGTATCGCTGGTCAGCGTGTCGCCAACAGGAAAGTGCATCGCAGCAGCAGTGGAGGGCCACGGGCTCTTCTTCTCAGACAGCGTGCACCAGATACACATCCTTGGGTGCCTCCCGGTGGACTCGCAAATCAAAGACATCACGTGGATAGACCCCTCGAGCCTGCTGATTGCGACGGACAACGGCGACCTTCGGGAAATAGAAGTCCCAGTGAGTACGGCGCCGTCAGGCAACCATGAGTTCCCCAAGTCGCTCGTTACACGGTTCTGGCGGCTGGATCTCCCGGTTGAGAAAATGTTCTTAACGCAGTCCTCGAGCGACGGGGTGACTGTTGCCTGCTGTTCTCGTGATAAAGGCGTGAAGTTATACACATTGGATAGGGCGGCGAAGCAGACCGATAACACGAAGATGCCAGTCAAAAAGCCGCAAGTGCAGTGGAAGCCTAACGACAAGTTAGGCGTGGCGGTATGCACACACGCTCACACGTTTGTTACTACCACAGATCACTGTTGTTGATAACATCGTCTACTCAGCCTCGCAGGACGGGCGGTTAGATGCAAGGGACCTCAAAGCCAAGAGCGGCGATAAACGTATGCACACAACCAAACAACAGGGCGGGCCACACCTTTACAGCCTTGGCGTCTGTGAATAAACACGACTGCTTATTCGGGGGTGTCGCGGGGATGTGCCTCAGCCACAACAAGAAGAGGATCATCACCGTTGGCACAGAGGGCCTGCTTGGGGTGTTCTCCATCTCAGATGGAATATTGCCCGAGATGCCCTTCCACATCGTGGATCAAACAGGCACCGCCACAGAGATCGAGGACGAGTCTGTAGTGTACATGGTAAAGGCAGAAGAGGAAAAGAAGCGTCTAGTGGACGCAAAATACAAGATGCACCGACAAACGATCATAGATCAGATCGGAAAGCTCAGGGAGCAGCTCCAGCACTACAAGAACGAGAACAAGGAGGCGAAACCGGAGGAGAAGTTGGAAACGCAGGCGTTCATGATTGAGAGCCAGCGCCAGGCCATTCAAGAAGAGGGCAAGAAGCTTATGGAAGAGAAGGAAGAAGAGATCAAGTGGACGAACCTCGCGAACGATTTTATTGCCGATAACATCAAAAAGCAGTGCTGGGACTCCATGCAGACACCCCTCATGGTGTTGAAGGGGATCGGCAAGAGCGAAGTACAAGTGCCGAACTACAACATCCTCAAGGTAACGAACAAAGAGAAGTCATTGCTACGGAAGTTAAAGTTCATGCGTGAGGTATGCCTGTTGTACTTGTTTTCTTTTTCTACCCTTAAATCTAAACAGGTGGAGAAGCTAGAATGGAGCAGACGGAAGGGCTTCGAGTCCCTAGATGATCTGGTGGCCCCCGATGCGGAGAGAGAGACAGTACCCCCTCCTGACGAGGAACGTGCAGAAGGTGAAGGAACCACCGGTATGACAGCACAGCAACACGCCGCATCATACCACAGAGGAGATGACGCTCGATGAAGAAGCCTTGCTCCCCGTGGGGGATCACCTGTACAACAAGTACATCACGTACACTAGATCTCGGACGGTTACACAGATGACACTTCTGCAACAGGAAATCTTCGTGCAGAGGTTCGAGTTCAACAAGCTCGTGGGGCAGGCACAAGCAAAGAAGAAGACCGAGATGGCGAAGATCGCCGAGAAGAACGTACGGATAAAGCAGATCCTGAAAGAGTTAGAGCAACCAGACACAGTGCTGAACCCCGAGGAGGCCCCATCGGAGCATCCCCAGAGGGTTCTGATAGTAGACGACAGTGAGATCGATATCAGTAATACGCTGTCGTCTGAGAAGCAGGCTGAGGAAGGAGAGGGGAATAAAAAGAAGGATAGCGAGGAACACGAGGGAAACGAGAAAGCGTTGAAGATAATGATGGATAACAGGCTAGAGCGGGACGAGCGGGTGGTGGTGGAGATCAAGATGCCGTCGTTTGCTGATCCTAACGGAAAGGACTACAAACCGCAAGACGACTGGACCGATGAAGAGATGAAGCTATGGAGAGAGTACGAGAAGAAACTACAGAAGCGTGGTGAGGAAGAGGAGAAGCACAAGCGCGCCCTGCAGCAAGAGCACAGGGAGCTTCAGAAGGAGGTCGACACCATCGTGGCTGGCTACGATGACACGCTGGCGAAACTTTTCGACATCAAACTGGACACAGACACATGCATCTGCCAGATGGACCTGCAGATCATCAAGCTGGCGCAGAGCAGAGTGCAGCAGGAGGAGATGGGTCAGCACTACCAGAAGCTAGCCAAGATCGTGGAGAGCGTGAAGTCAGGTACCAACAAAGCAGTGCAACTAGCCAACGAAGCACAGCGTGAGCTGCAGACAAAGCGTGACAAGTTCGAAGAGCTCGTTGCCAACGAGAAAAAGAAGTCGGGAGAGAAGGAGATTCGCACGCAGCCGCCCTTCCTAGAGTGCGAGGAGTACTGCGACGTGCTGATTAAGCAGCTCAAGAAGAGCATTAAACCTAAGAAGGACAAACAGAAGAAGGACAAGGACGAAAAAAAGAAACGAGAAGACGCCGCGAACCCTGACCCCTTCGCTTTCATTGAAGAAGAAGAAGAAGAGAAGAAAAAGAAGGTTACCCAGCAGCCCGAGATCGTGGAGGTGAAGCTCGACAAGCCTGAAGGTCTGAGGGAGGACTTGTGGAGGGAGTTCCTAGAATTCAGACGGGAGAGACTTGAAGCGGAAAGGGAGCAGAAGCTACTGTCTGACGAACTGCAAGAGATGACGAAGGTGACGGATAGGCTCACCAGAGAGAGCAAGCTGCAGCAGCAGAACTTTGAGGAGAAACAGCTTTTGCTCAGCGATTTCAAGCAGCAGATGGTCAGGGAGAGTTATAATTTGGACATTCTGCACACATTCAAGCAGGGCAAGATCGAAGTGGAACAAGAGGCGGTGGTGACCGACTACGCTGACGGGATCCTCATCCATAAGAACAACATCGAAGAGCTGAACGTACAGATTAGGGAACACGGGAAAGCCAAGGTAGACAAGATGAGGGAGATCATGCAGTTCAAGAAAGGCATACGGTATATTGAGTGGGAAAACCAGATGCTGAAGCATGAAGTACGCTTCTGCGAAATGGAATACAAACATCTGCACACACTCCGTGTCACGAAGGCCATGCAGGAGTTCATTAAAGGCGGCGGTGAAAACCACCACGATCTTGAGCGATCAGGTATCATGAAGAAGATCGAACACCTGCGTTCTGCAATGCAGTCAAAGATTGAAGAAAAGAAGCAGGCCATGCAGAAGATCAAGCGGATCATCAAAGAAAAAGACAGCGAAAATCAACTCTTAGAAGAACAGGTCAAAGAAGCCAAGCAGCTGGTCGGCCAGCGAGAAGAAATTTACCACTTGCAAAGCACTGGTTTGGACCACCAGAGGAATTTAAAACTCATGAAAGACATGCGTGTTACACGTAAGCTGGAAGATGTCGCCAAGGCGCAGCAAGAAGAGATGAAACTCCTGAAGAAGGAGATCGACAGGCTGAGGGAGCGAACCTTCCCATCCTTCGCAGTGGTCTCCAAGAGAGTGGTTGGGAACCCTGACGAACTTCCTTAGACCCCTTACGTTCTCCTTGCAATGTGATTAATTATTTCAATAAAAACTTTACAACCACCGCGCAACATCATCACAGGTCAACATGCCGTCAAGTACCAGGTGCGACAAGCAGAAGATGTTCCGAGGAGGGAAGGGAACCCCAGAAGATAGTGACGAGGATTACAGCTGGACACCTGGAGGCAGCGAGAAGAGCCCCACCAAAGCCACTTGGGAAATAAGTATGGGTAGCGAGCCGGTGAAGGATAAGATGACGCCACCCCCGCCTCCCCTGCTGCCCTACTCGCGGCCTGTGCCGCAGTGGATGGTCGAAGAGGCTGCATGCACACTTACACCCACAACACCCGATGCAGGTCTCACCAGCAGCCCCCTCACAGGGAACAACAGCATCATCGACAGCGTTGACAATCAGCTCAGCAGCGACTTGCTGGACGATGTCCAGACACCTCCTACCACTCCCAGGACCATCGTGCCAGGACTCTTGGAGTTGCAGACTGTCGAGGCTGAGGAACGGGCACACATCGAGGCACAGGTGACCACCCGGAAAAAGTTCCTTCACTCTCTGATCATGCAGACCGAGTCCCTATACTTCTTGAAGGCCCTCCTTCCAGACACTCTTTGGAACCACGACTACCTGAGGCTTGCCCTCGTCTTCGCCGTCATGAGGGGTGATATCGCAGTCGTCAGCTACATCGTGTCGTCTGCCTTCAGAGGCTACCACACCATCGAGGTGGCGAACAGCTACGTGCACCCCAAGCTGCTGGAGGAGCTAGGTCTCCGTCAGGTCAGAGGCGTGTCGTCGTTCATACAGCTGGCGGTGATGCAGATGGTGTGTGACGTGGAGGAGCAGCTGTACGAAGGGCCTAAAGGTGCCGCTTTAAAGGCAGACAGAGAGGAGATTTTTAAGCTGCTAATCACGGCGCGGGGCATGTGCTGCCTGGAGGGGGACGTCGAAGCAATGCAGCACGGTGCCAGTGTGGTAGGTGGCCTGCTAGAGTTCTGGAGCCATGACATACACAACATATCGTGCTCGCAGAGCGGTTGCTCTGCAAGCAGGAAGCGAAGCCTTGTGTGGGCACCCGATGTGATGCACATGTTCCCGACAACCTTCTTTTCGCGGGTGAAGTGTGTGTGCAGCATGGGAGTGGCCAAGCAGCTGGACCGCGACTTGGTGCGGAGCATCGTGGTGTACATGTCATACAGCGAGAACGGTGGGAAGAAGGACGTGAACTACCCTGCGAAGAAAACGGTGGCAGATGTGATCGACGGACGCATCGAGGTGCTGGACGGGTCGGTGGAGGTGATGAAGAAGTACAGCCAGCACTGCAAAGGGACGACACCCGTTCCAGGCCTGAGGGTGGTAGCCACGATCACAACGGTGAGGGGCCCGCAGTGCATGACCGGGCACCTGACTGGAGTGTTGGATGACATGCTGCACTGGAGACCCTTGAACGCATCATGCAGCGAGCCGCTGACAGGAGTGTTCTTTTTGAACCCGCTAGCGAACCAGGCAGACTTGGACATCACAGGTGACTGCTGGCTATGCGGGATGTGCATGTTGCTGAACTCGAAGTCAATGGAGAAGTGCAGAAGGTGCTACAACACACACCAAGGCGCGCTGACTTTAGAAGGACAGCGAAAGAAACAGAACGTCAACAGCACGTCAATGAAGCACCAGCAAAGGGTGCGCATGCAGTACCAGAGGCAACCTGCCTGGGCACCGCCCATGTATGACAGAGTCATGCAACCCTTCACTGCCATCAATCTCTCAGCAGTGCCCCCTAGACACGAGGTCTTCGAGACTGCAGACGTACGCCTCGCGCCCTACAGGGTCAGGTCAGGGCAGGTCGTTGCCACTAACGGCATCCAAGGAGTTGTCATAGGGCTGGGCAAGGACGAGTCTCTCTACTGGATGATAGAAGGGGCCCGGGGTATGTGTTTCCTTTCTCAATTATTCAAAAAATAATTTTCTTTTTACACAGGTGCCACCAGGCTCGCTCTTACACCTGAAGCTCTCCATGGCATCATGCATTGAAATATTTTGTTGACTTGTTGCAAATGAGGGGGGAAAGAATTGTTGACTTTTTAAAAAAAAGAATAGCCCTTTTCTTGTTTTTTTAATTACCCCTCCTCCCCAAGAAGGAAAGAAAAAACATTTTTGTCGCTATTCTGATAGAAATGGCAGAGAAAGGGAATAGAAAAAAATGGGAAATTCTGCCACACAAGCGACATTTTTTAGCGGAAAAAAGCGGGGGGGTCTTTGCAACATGTAGAAGAATCGGTTTGCACCAAACCATTAAGGGGAGGGGGAAAACGAAAAGTGCTGATTTTTCTTATTACTTTTTTATCTATTGTACCCCTTGTTTTTTTTTCTTCTTCTATTGTATCTTATCCCCCCCCCCCCCCCCCCCCCCCTGTTCCTGCACGCACACTGTTTTCTCACCAGTTTGTACCTCTTGAGAAAAAAAAGAAAGAAAAAAAAGTGTAGTTGGATTTTCACCGGGCTGTAAAAAGATTGACGCAAGGGACTAAATTCTTCTTTTTCCTGATAATCTCTAATTCACGAGAAAATGGGGTTAATAATAACCAGTACTCCCCCCCCCCCCCCCCCCCCCCCCCGCCCCATCAGTGAATTTACTTATTGCATCGTCCTTTGGTCCAACCCAAATTCCTCCCTTTTTTTTCCCCTTTTGAAAGTACAGAAATGTAATCCTTTTATTTTATGTTTACAATGCTGTGCTCTCAAAATATTTTCATCCCCCTTTTTTTATTTGTACATAATGACAAGGTACTCCTCCGGGTTTGCGGAAGTACCCCTCCCTTTTTTGAAAAAAGAATAAGAAGACCCCCTCCACCCCTTTCGCCCCGCGCTTTTTTTTTTAAACTGTCGATACTAGTACCCTTCCCAAGTATCCCATAATTTCCCCCCGAACTTTCCCTCCCCCCCCCCCTTTTTATTGTACCCCCTCTTTTCCCACCCCTATGTCTTGTACCCCCGAATATCTTCCAATTTCTTTTTTTTACTTCATCTCTTTTTTAGTTTCTAAACCACTCCGAGGGAAAAAGAAAAAGAAAAAAACGAACAAAAAAAGAGAGAAAAAAACATTCTGTGGCTGCAGGGGGTTTTTCAGAGCAAAAAGAATATTATTGTCCCTTTTTTAATCCCCCCATCCCTTTTTTATTTCTTCTTGTTTCTTCCTCCCGTTTTTTTTTTCTTGCCGAAACCGCATTCATAAAAAAAGGGGGAGAGGAATGGCCAATGCCTCCGTTCGATATTTGGAGGGCTGCTTCGAGGTGCTAGACTTTGTGGTGTGTGATCACAAAAAAGCGTTGCTGTTCTCCGAGAAGGAGGGTGCATGTTTCAAAGATCTGGGCGAAGATATAATTCGCCACCTGAACGCTCTCCTCCATGCTGAGGAACCCGACCTCACTGCAGGTCTTACCCTGTGCGGCATCACCTACGCCGTAGTTCAGTTCTCCCACGAAGACGGGGTTGTCTTGATACCGAAAATGTGTAAGAACAGAAAATCAAAGTCATGCCTCCTCACACTGCTCCCACAAGGCTTCTCCCTCATCCTTGTGAAGGGCACCCCGCAGACCGCGAAACTATTCCTGCAAAATTCTAGACTCACATAGAGAGTTTTTTCTGTTTTTTTTCCCCCCTCGAAAGACAAAAAAAAAAGAGGAGAAAAAAAAGGTGATGACAAAAATAAAATAAGATGGGGGATGGGCTAGGCAGGAGGGTCACCAATCTGTATTTCGAAGCCTTTGAGGGAAAGGCAAGGGGGGTACTTGTTGCCGCCGCCAAGTACGAAGATGATGAGCGTGTCGTGGCGCACGCGATGGACACGAAGGAGCTAAGAGGGCCCCTAGAGAACTTAGAGAACTTCGCTGTGATGAACAAAACGTACGTAGACCCCACTGTGGGTGCCTTGGTGGGGTGGCGAGGGAAGATGAAAGATGACAGCTACCTGAAAGACAGAATAGAGCTCGCAGGCGATACTGTGCTGGTGAGAGCCTGCACACAGATCTTGCTCCACAACGACACATGGCAGAACCACTGGGCCGACAGGCGGGATATAGGCCTTACAGCAGTCACTGACACTGTGATAGGAGACCTGCGTACCCTTCTCACAAATAGGGTGCGGTTTTGGTCCCTCGAGGCCGCGCACCCTGTCACTGAGGGCCGACGCAGGGCCTGTGAAATGATGCTTGAGCTCCTCGGACAGCTGTCTCGCCACCGATTCAGCCTTGTCACCAAGCAAGCTACTGATGAGATCACCCGCCACCTCTCAAAGGCTGAGGTCCTTCAAGGGAAGGTTGCTGAACGCGAAGTACTTCTCGGACTTAAACTTCTGAAGTACTCGCGCCCTCCCATCCCTGGCGGCACCGACAGCCAGACGGCCACGCGACTTGAGTTCTTTAAGCTTATGCTCACCATTACACAAAAGATACACAAAAACAAAGGGCTCAAACGTAGCCTTTGCGAGATCCTCACTAGCTCTACAGCACCATTGGCAACGAGCACCACCGCAGCACGGTACTCAGAAGTATTTGGCACCCTCTACGAAATGGTGGAACGGTGGGCGAAGAAGCCTAAGCATGTGCCTGCTGCGGTGCCGTTGCAGACAACCTTGCTGTGTGTACTGCGTGACACGAGCAAAGAGAAAGTGCAGATGCACCTCGACCTGATGATCAAACGGCTCACCGAAGACAAGCCTGATAAAGAAAGATCTCTGCGCTGCATGCACCTCGAGAGTCTCCTGCATGTCTTGGGCTACTTCCTTACGCGATATAGTGGCGAGGCGCTTCCCTCTGTGGCGCTTCGGTACATACCTCCACCGCCTGAAGATTCGCGGTCAGGTCACAGCCACAGGAAGGAAAATGATAGAGATAAAGACAAGAAGCGCGAAAGTCCCATCCCCTCGTTCAGCTCTGAGGTGACGTCCAAGGTGGTCCGTGCTCTCTGCAACATAGGAAGGAAGCAGCTGATATCACAGCTGGGGCTCCGCTCGTACGCTTTAAGCGTAGATGTGGTGGTGTTGATGTGCAGGACGCGGACTACGGAGGGCATCAATGCCATCACAGCCCTGATTCCATCATACGCGGACGCGAAGGAGGTGTACTCTGAGAACACGCTCGTAGGACTGTACTCGCTGCTTGCCGTTACGCAGCTTGCTCAACATTACCAACCGCAGGGCGCCGTTGAAGAGCCTGGTGGCATCAGCCAAGGGATCCAACTCCCGTGGTGGTCCCTGGGCACCCCCAACGGAAGGGGCAGCAGCACCTTGCCTGTCAGGCTCAGGTCGCCGTTTACTTCTTTCCGGCCGCCGTCACCTGCAGCAGCGATAACATGGCCTCTTGATAAATGCACTGCGCCTGCCCTCAGTGGCTTGTGGGCTGCAGGTTTGCACCTTACACTGGATACAAGCACGTTGTGCTCCTTCTCTCTCATCCCTCCACACTCATTCACCGCCAAGCTCCAGCAACATGCTGAAGAGCTCTCGCAGCGTGTCTCCGTGTGCTTGAGTGTTTGCGAGAAGGAACTTTGCCCCTCATCAAAGGTAGGCAGAAAGCTTGGCTGGACTGAAACGAGCGAAAAAGAACGGCCTTCTATCCACATCTTCCGAATCGCCCTCCTCAGTTCCATATGTATCACACCCTCCGAATATACTGGCGCAGACTACTATGCCATGCTCGCGAGGCTCACCGTCCATCCCCAGCCCGAGCTTCGCGACACGGTCTGCTACACGGTGCTGCCGCAGCTCTTGGTGCAGAGACTTTCCGCCACGATACCTATTCTGAACGCGCTGGCTGACTTGCTACTCGGCAACTTGTGTGACACAGTGGCGTTGCAGGTGCTACACACACTGATTCGTCTCCTGGGCTTGCTGGGGATCCTTAGTGACCCTTTGAAGCAGTCCGCCCCCGCGCCTTCGATACCTATTTACAACATGGTCCGAAAGCCTTTGTCTGTTGTAGGAGCCTTTGCTGACCAATGCTTTGAGTCGGAAGAGCGGACATGGGCCAAGCTTGAGGCAGGGTGTCTTGTCTTTTTAGCGACGCCTAATGTGGAGATCAAGGGTAAAGCGCTGGCAGTGCTTCACTGGATAGCTAAGATCGCACCTCCTCTTGAGCACAAGCGCGTCGCCACTGTGCTCGACGCTGAAATAGAAGAGATCGAGGCAGCAGTTGTGGCCATGCTGACAGACGCACGGGCATCTGGCGCCGACTGGTCGGAGAGCAAGGAACACAAGCGGGTAAACGGGCTTCTTCCCCTGCAACTGGGCGATGTAGTGGGTGATATCATGCCACACGAGAACCACGAGCTACCTGAGTGCTTAAGAACTGACGATTTGCCTCCCACAGCGCTTACCAGAATGGTGCTTTATAGTTGTGTGTGGCCTTATTGCTTGGGTGTAGCAAGCGAAGTGCTCTCCTCTCAATGCCCGAAGGTACCCGCGCTCGCTTGCAAAACGCTGTCAGCTAAATTCCCTACAATGCTTCACCGGTTTGCAGAGCAGAAAGGAGAGCTTACATCTGAAGACCGCCGTTCCATTGAACTGTATCAAGGGTACGCTGTTATCTGCATTGCGGGCTGTGAACTGCAGCCGGAGATTTTGCAACATGTGATATCTATGCTGAAGAGCCCTTTTCAGGACCTCGCTGACGTGGCTGCAGTGGGGCTCACTCTTGTCCCGCGGCAAGCAGTTCCATATGTTGTGGAGCAGCTGCGGGGCATCGACGAAGAAGTTCGCATCCTAAATAGAAAGGACAAAAATCGAAGGCAGGTGTGGCTGCAAAGGGGACATATCATCAAGGCCTACAGCAAGGCGCTGCAGAGAAGCTACTCCAATGACTGGGTCGATATCTCTACCATAAACAAGATTGCCGATTGGGTGGACGAGCAGTTGGAGCTGCTGCTCACGATCCAAGCCGATAGACTGCTGTACTTCGATCAGCTTACCATTCTGCGGTGCAGGGCTGACCTGCTGGAAGCCATCACGATCGTGTCGTCGCTCTTCCACCAGCATGGTAACAACAGATGCATGCACCTTGTAGATCCGTCCAGACGGCGAAAGTGGCTGGCTTTCGGTATCCACCACTCGAAACCTAAGTCCATGTCTACCAGAAGCCGGACAGGTAGAGAAGAATCGCCTGTATTCAACAACGAAGTTGAGTTCCTCCTCGACACTGCAAGGAAGAGGGGTAGGCTAGCCGTGCGGTCGCTGCTGTGTGGGCCTATACTTGTGCAACCTGACATGGAATGGGTAGAGGACTGTGCTGCAGGAAGTTTGTCACACCGTGCCTTCGGTACCGATAACCTGCGAGATGTTACTTTCTCTGGTTTGATGACTTTCATCCACTCCTTGTTGCCTTGTGAAGGTACCCCGGACCACAGCAGCAGTTATCGCATATCCATGGACCAAGCAAAAGGCTGTATGGCAGCATTACTCAAATGCAACCAATCGTGTCCAGGATTGCTGCGTGTTTCTGCTGCTTTGGCGCTCCACAAGGACTACACTATCGCGAAGCTGCATATGTGTGTCCTGGCTAATGCGGTATCGATGGGCTGCATGCCCCCTACACCCACTATCCCATGGGTGTTGGCTGCTGTGGTGTGCAGTCTGCCCAGCCATGATCAAGTTCTACAAGATGCTTCTTGGAAGTTGCTTCCTTTCATATGCCCCTTGCTGGACACTCGGGAGTTTGATTTGTCAACACGTTCGCCGACTGAAGTCATCCACTCGGCTGCATGTCTGTTGCCCGAAGCTGGGGCGGTGCTTGTGTCGCTTGCGAAAGAAAGGCTGCCGCTATTCTCAACTCCTAGAAGGGTTGCCTTGCTGCTTGCACTGGTACATTGGGCAACCTTTCTGAAACTTGATACACCGTCTGATGTGGACGAGTTGCTGGTGCTCACAGAGCTATACACCCCCTCGCACCCTGACGTGTTGCAAGAGCTGTGGCGTAACCTAAACACTTTCGACAGCATTGTGGCCCGCGTGCAGGAGAGATGTATCACGAGCCTGACGTGCGAGTCGCTGCCCTCAAAAGCCTGCCAGTTGTGCGACACGGTGATTTCTTTGATGCCGCAAAG
This sequence comes from Diplonema japonicum, assembly GCA_964019335.1. Taxonomy (NCBI): domain Eukaryota; phylum Euglenozoa; class Diplonemea; order Diplonemida; family Diplonemidae; genus Diplonema; species Diplonema japonicum. The sequence continues at coordinate 970,691 of OZ025651.1, forward strand.
CGCAATGAAGTGTGTCATAGCGAAAATAGAGGACTTACTGCAGCCCGACGCACAGTATCCCCACCGTGCCGTTGCTGGGTTGATCTTGACGGCAACAGTTGTCAACGTCGTCGACACCATCACACTGGTAGAGCTGGTGCCGTGCATCCTGCATGCGTTGGTAGTTGTGGGTTGTAACCACCCCAATGCTCATATAACACAGAGGTGCCGGTCTCTGCTTGTTGACTTGCTCCCTGCGGGGAATACAGACACACGGGTGCACAAGACGCGTGAAAGGTTGAAAGACCTTTTATCATTGTGGGAAGATCAACCCTTCAGCATTGAAGGCAATGTGTTGAACCTCGTGCTGATGGCAAAGCCGCTGCACACAAGTGTGCAGAAGCCGTGGATGCACTTTGCGTTGAAGTGCTTGTGTTCGGAGGCACCTAGTGCCGTGAAGATACAAAGTCTTGAGCTATACGTGTCGCTCACGAAAGGCGAGTGCGACCTTACGCATGGTCAGGTGCTGCTGCAGTCGTTGGTCATCAGTGTAGTTTCCAAAAACTATGAACTTGTAGTGAAGTTATGTTGTACGTTAGAGCCACTGTTGATGGAATACGCTAAAAGGGGCATCGGCATTCCTGCTATATGGGGTGTCATCACGCTCATAAAGTGTAAGGACACACCTATCCCGCAGGCTGCCGCCGCTGTGGGGAGCGCCTGTCTGGCGCACATGAAGAAGCTGCCTCCTGACAACCCTGCGCAACGCGTTTACGTACTTCTGAGGGCTACTCTATCCCAACTGTATGTAGTCCCCAACCACAATGAGCTCGTCAAACTCCTTGTGACTCTGACGTCATGCATGCCGGAGTGGCTGCCAACCTCTACCGTAAGCAGCTACCAGTGCATTGTGGTTGCTGCTCTTCTGCCGGAAATCTGCGTCCGTATGTCGGTCCAGTCAGCTTCACGGTATATGCTAGAATCTAATCTTAATTTGCACAGGGACATTTTGTCGCTTCTCGCCACATCGTGCAAGGGTTCACTTGGTCAGGTCTTGCGGCCACGTGGTACAACAACTGACATGCTGCACCGCGTCACGGAGGCGTTGGCTGAACGGGTATGCTTGGGTTGTTTAGCACCACCGTCTACAGCTGTGGGGCGGCTCTGAGATTCGCGACACGGAGATAGGAGAGTTCTACCATCACCTGCTGAAGTCAGAACAAATTCTGCAAGAGGTATGAGTGAACTGCCTCATCTCATCACTCATAGGGCATCCTTCCTTGGGTGTTGAGGACCGTAGCTCACTTCTTGTCTAGCCCCGCCATAGCAAGGATAGGCGTATCGGGCAGTTCTTTTTCGCCTCTGTTGGGCATATTACCCACGCTCACTGCGGTATGGTTGTTGTTATCGGCACACCTTAACTACAGGGCCCCGCTCATTCTCATGCAGCACGGTGCCTCAGTCTTGCTGTGCTGAGGGACAAAGGCACTTCCGGGAAGGCTGTTCAACCGCGACCGACGTCCTCGAGCCTGCTGTTGACTCAGGAGGAATGTTCCGTGAAGGGGAACGCGGCGTTGCTTGCACCGTTCATCAACGTGAAGATTGCTCCGCCTGAGCAGCATGTTGCTGTTCAGCTGCGGAGTTTTGATGGGAACGCAGAACTGACGAGTATTGAGGAGGACTTGTATCCCGTTCCTGGGCGTGCGTACCTGAGAGATGATGTAACAGAGCCGTGCAGCGGGTCGCTGGGCACTGTAGGTGGGAGGTTTAACTTTTATGACGATGAGTGCGATGTGGAGTGCGTAACGCAGCTGTCGAAGTCGTCGTCGTCGCAGCAGAACATGCTGGACAGCGATTCGGAGGAGAGTGCCTCTGACTCGGACCAAAGCGCCTCATCTTTCGTCTTTACACCTGCCAAGCAGAGCGACACCGTGCACATGGAAAAGCTTGCCTTGGAAAGTCGCCATGTGATCTCAGCTGTCATTGTGAAAGAAAGTAAGACCCTGGCTCTCGTCGCGCCCGCATCCGACCGCCACACACCGGAGCAGATCCTCTCATCCATTAACGACACCCTCGCCACGCACTACACCGACAGAGTGGACAACGTACACCTATGCGGTCCTTGGACCTACCCCAATGGACTGCTCCTTAACACACATACCAACGACCCAAGAAGACTGGCAGTGCTGTACCGTTTCCGCAGCGTTGTGAACAATTATTTCTTAGAGTTAAAGTGACTAGTTAACATGGGATGAATTATTTTCTTCTTTTTTTGTTTTTGTTTTTGTTTTTTTTTTTGTTCTGCACCCAGAATTTCCGGGCAGCCCCAGGTTCCCACCACTCATTGACTCTGTTGGGGTCGACGTCTCACCAGGTCCATTCTACGTCTGTAGTCTTGCCATCTTTGCAACTGACCGTTGCTCGGGCTTGGGATTTTATTGAAGAAGAAAACAAAAAGAAATCCAAGTTTAGTTTATAAAAAAGGAGGGGACAAAACAAAGGAAAATGGAGAAGAACCATGGAGATGGCCATGGCTACACGCTGCATAGGATCAAGGAGATCAGAATGATACACAAAAGAGATGTGGGGAGCGTGGCGGAGGCTGCGAAGAATCTACGAGACGAGGCAGCGATTTACGCTGATATCTTGCCTGGGTACAAGATCAAGGAGCTCACGGAGAATGAAAAGTCAGTGATGAAGAGCAAGGAAGTGAGGTCCTTGCAGAGCGTGGAGCAGACGATTCTCTTCTACTACAGGAAGTTCTTGGGAAATCTCGTGTCGCTGGCTCACAAGAAGTCTGACGACACACAGTTCATGGCAGTCGACTGCCTATGCGAGATTCTCCCCATGGCACAGGAGTTCAACTTCGGGAGCGCAGTGATCGACGTCGTCGTGGACCGTGTCAACAGCAGAGTCCCGAAGCTATCCAACATGTGCATCTCAGCGCTCCGCAACATGCTGTCCTCCCCCACGCCTACCGACTCCATCCTGTCGGCCCTGCAGTGTATCAGTGACAGCGTGAAGGACAGGGGGTACCTCGTGAACCACAGGCTGATCGCTTCCTTGATGTGCGTGAGGATCAAGATCATGGATGTACATGGTAGAGATATCATAAAAGAGAAAAAGATTAAGCAGCAGCAGAAGAAAGATGACAAGCTGATCTCAAAACAGATGGAGAGAGGTGAAGCAGCCGTCAGCCGTGTCAAAGCTGCACAGCTCCAGACCCAGATGCTCAACAAGGTCATCACTACCTACCTCAGAACGCTGGAAATATGTAAAAAGGCACCGCGCTACAGGCAGTCCTTGCTTCTGGGACCTGTGATGGAGGGGCTGGCGAAGTTTGCTCACCTTATTGATTTTAGGTATGAATAACTGTTTGTATTGACATGTCTCCTTAGTCTGTTCGAACTCCTTCTGGAGGCCATTGGCGATGTGCTTGCCAGGCCCACAACGACCACAGCAGCTGTGCTGAACGGTGTGATTACTGTGGCGACTCTGGCGAATCAGGCACAAGAGAACGGTGAGGGAATGACAGTGGACATTGGCCAGTACTACGAGACGCTGTACACCACGATGGTCGATGCGCTGGATGCCTCTGCCCTGCATGATGCTAGGTCGAGAATAGACTCTGCGGAGATAGAAAGTGAGGGAGTTGACGATGCAACAACTGCGGTGTCCATGATCGCTCCAAGGGGGAAGAAAACAGACCCACCGAGGAACACGTTGAAGGAGAGGACGGACAGAGCTGGGTTAGTGCTGAAGGCGTGCAACCTGCTGCTCCTAGTTCCTAAGAAGGTATGCATCGCATTCGTATTAAAAACATGCTCCAGGTGCCGTTCAAGAGAGTTGCTGCTTTCTACAGGAGGATGTCGCTTCTGGCTGTGCACTCGCCGCCGAACATCGCGATGGGTCTGCTTGCTTTCAACCACCGCCTCTTAGGGAAGTACCCGCAGCTGGCCGTGTTGAACGACGGTAGCGAAGAGACAGCCGGAGGTGCCTACGACCCCGAGGTGGAGACCCCTGACCACGTTAACGCCATGGCGTCCGTCGCTTGGGAGACACCCCTACTGCGCAAAGCGTACCATCCTTTCCTGAGGGATTATGCCAGCACCGTTCTGCGACAGTACAAAGGCCTGTCGCTGAATTCCCAGAAAATGGCGACCCTCAGTTCCTCTGTGATGGGCTTTCACTTTGATAAAGGCGTCAAACTGTACGATTCGTCCTCAGGCGGGTTCAACCCTCTGCCCGCGGAGATGAACAAGAGGATGGACCGTGCAGTGCTGAAGAGGAGACAGGAAGCTACACTCGCCGCTAGGGAAGAACTCCAACCGGAGAAGCCTAAAAAGAAGAGGAAGGTCCCAACGGCGGCAATCGAAGCAGCATAATCAAAGAATCAGTATCAGCTTATATTGAATATTGTTTGCCCAAAACTAATACCCCACCTTTCAAACAGTACACTATGAAAGATGATCTGACAGGGGAGTCTTTCATCAACCGATTGACGTCAGAGCAGCTGCAACAGTGCATAGATGTCTACGAGAGTATGGGCGGCATCAAGTGCAACCTTGACATACATAAAGCGTTAGCTGCATTCAACTGGATGGCGGGTGACTTGACATCGCAGGAGGTGAGCTCCGCGTTGAGCGCTGTCGGGTGCAGCGATGGCTCACTGCCTGTGTGCTCATACATAAAACTAGTGTCCCTCGTGAAAGGAAAACTCGCAAATAATGTGAACCCGGATCAGGAGTCCATTGAAGACCCTGAAGCACTTCTCAGCAGCACTGATTTCAAAGACTTCCCTGAAGACTTTCGTCTAAGCCTCAAGAACTGGGAACAGGATGCTGAGCCTGACGAAAAACCTAGCGTGGTGGCTTGCGTGCTCTGCCCCTCATCGGGCGTCTCGCCAAGGTACAAGCGACGCGAACCCGCCACTTTTGCCAAGCTAGCATTGCAGCAGGACAGCCACCCAGTACGCTCGTTTATCCCAAAAGAAAAATTCAAGAAGAAGATCCCTGTTGCTGGCAGCCCTATGGGAGTCGTTCGCAGAGAGCAGATGCATGCAACCAACTTCTGTGCCACCTACCCCCACAAGGGGTGCAACCTGGACAACACCACGAAGCTGGCTCACATGGTATTCTCCGTTTCCGCCGAAGACGCTACTGCCGTCGCCAAGGAACTGCGGGAGGCCCACGTGAAGCGTTTGTCTGGCAGGAAAATTGCGAACACACTCAGGTGGCCTTTCAGGACGCGCCGGCATACACCTGCAAACAAGCACTTTATCGAGCCTGTGATGGCAAGGAAAAAACCACCGGAGAAGAAACGATCACGCGTGAGGCGGCGCATTGCGGGCGCCAAGGACTACTCAGCTTGCTTGGCAAAGGTTGAGTGTGGGAACACGGAGAAAGAGGCAAAGACACAGCCATTGCTTACGCAGGCTGAGCTTAAGATTCTCCACGAGTACTGGGTATGCCTGTGTGTATGGAGGGAGCTGCACACTTGAACTTTCTTTTATTCAAATGATATCATTCTTAAGCGTCAAGCAACCCGGAATCGCATTTTTCTTATTCAAGAATGGGGCTGCAAATAATATAATTTTGAAAAAAAAAAAAAATGAAAAATCTCAGTTCCGCGATAATTTCCATGAAAGGATTTTCTCCAAGCCGATCTTTTGGAAAAATTTCTTTTTGGCCGCTGTGTCACATACTACTGCATTGCACCACTAAAATCGACAATTTTCTGAAGATTTTCGAAAATCCCTTTTTGGTTTGGAGATATGGGTTGTCTTAAGTATCGCACACTCACTTCACAGTCATATGCACAGTTGATCATAAGATGGCATATGTGACATGTCACGGGGTCCAGCCCCCTGTGCAGGCTGCAGCTGCGTTGATGGCAGTCAATGTGGTGCTGTTGTGGTACTGTGGAATGCTGGGCACAACGCAAGTGACTGTGAGCAAAACTTATAAAACGAATTACAAAGGCGTGCCCCTGACGAACAAGTCTTCGGAGATTGCAGCGTTTTTTGAAGACGCAGAACGGGGGGCGCAGAAGAGGATAGATTACGTGGACGAAAACCTTAAGGTTACTCGGGAGAGCCATTTTGCAATGGAACTGAATGTGAGCCTTATCGACCCACAATATAGAGTGATGTGGAACAAGACGCAAAGCCGGTGCATGTGGTTACCGACAAGTCATTGCACACCGTACGGGAATATCGATTTTAAGGAGCTTCGCGCCTGCCATGACATCATCCCTCAGGGGACAAGCGGGTTCTGCAAATGCCCTGATCGCACCCTGATAGGTATCCCTTGCCAAGGGTTTTCCACTGTTCCAATCCAGTGTGCAAAATACTGCAAATCGGCAAACCCGTTTGACTACCCGACGCACAGGGAGCTCCTCAAGAAGTTCCCCCCAAAGCCGCCTGTTGTTCGACCCAAAGGTGTCATCATCAGCTTTGCACGAACAGCGAATCTCAACATATTCTCGAAGACCATCGCAAGCTTCGAATCTGTATTCAACAAGCGGTACCATTACCCATACCACGCTTTTTATGACCCGACGGACGTCCCCACCAAGCATTACATAGATACTGTGCGAGCGGTGGCGTCGTCGCCGCTCTCCTTTTCCAACCTCGAGCCCGTGTTCTGGGATGTTCCTGCGCACATCAACACATCCAGAATCAACCTCGCAGCAGATTACCCCAACAACAACGTGCACTTCAGGCAGCTGTCGCGGTTTTTCTCAGGCTTCTTCTACTATCAAAAGGTATGGGTTTATTTGTCCAACATTTTTACTACATTTTCTGTTTTTCAGGTAATTCAGCAGTACGACTGGTTCTGGAGGCTGAACGAGGACATCATCTATCTGTGCGACATTTATTTCGACCCCTTCGTGTTGATGCAGAAAGAAAAGAAAGTGTACGGGTACGGTGTTATGTTGCCAGAATTCATGGAGACGCTCCCGTCCTTGTACGGTAGAACTATGCAGTTCAGCCAGACGCGGGGTAAGAAGCCGTCCTGGAACAAGTGGCTGGAGAACAGCGGGAATTACACAGGATGCCACTTCTGGTCGGCCTTCACAATCGGCTCTTTGAACTGGTTCCGGAATAGTGAGTACAACGAGTACTTCGCACACCTCGACAGCACAGGGAACTTCTTCTACGAACGATGGGCAGATGCACCTGTGCACACCTTGGCCCTTTCCCTCTTTGCAAACCTCTCCAGTATATACTACTTTGAATCTGTATCCTTCGTTCATACGGGGATATTCCACCTCTCGGAGGATAACAGCACCTGCTTGAAGCACCCTGTTCCCGACCCCACCTACCCCGGGAGCAACTCTGATCTTTCGCCATGTACTGGGCAGTTCGCTCATTTAGCAAAAATATAGCACTTTTTTTTATCTCCATTTGTTTTTTTTTCTCTTTTTTTTTCTTCCCATCTTTTCCATCTCCTTATTTTTTTTACGCTCCATATTCGCTAAGTGACCCGCCCTATGTCCCAAAGGGGTTATAGGGGGCTATAGGGGAAAAAATGTCAAAAATGCCCAAAGGTTCATTGAATTTTTTTTTTCAAAAAATCCATATGTCGAACATGAAAGAACGGTGAGTTCCAAGGAAGTTCCAAAAAAAGTTTTCCAAAAAAAAAATATTGGGGGCCAACCAAAATGACCTTGGAAGTCGCCATTTTGGGTTTTGGCCATTTTTGCCAAACTTTTGCAACTGGGCACTTTTCCCTTTGAAAAACATGGTTAACAGGGTTCGATCCCAGAAGTCAGCATCTTCCAGACCAGTATTTCAGCCGAAAATATTTTCGAAGGTGTAGTAGTCTAGTTGGGGGGGCTTTGCCCCGTACCAAGGCGAAGCGGGTTCAAGCCCCACTCCAGCGGATTTTTTTAGGCCCCCCACAGGGGAGAAACGGCAACCTGAACCGGTGTTTCCGCGAAAGCTTTTCGTAAGCTTGTGGGAATCTAGTTGAAGAAAAGTGCAGTTTTGAGGGAAGGACAGCTCTTAACATTGTAAGATTGTTAGTTGTTAGTCAGTAAGCATAACAGTCCTGTCCTCTGCACTTCGGCCGTAATCACCAAATACAAATGGGTGGAGATGACGAGAAGGTCAAAGAGGGTTCCATAAGGGAGTTTATAGTTGAAGAGACAGATGCGCGTCTACGCCGTCCACCACAGGGCAACGTACAGTCCAAATGGCATAGTCATTTGAAAGTGACGTTGCCTTTGGGGCAGAAGTTATTTCTGCTTTGGAAGGTACTTATGTGGGAATTACACCGATCACCGGTCACGTTTGCGTTGGAAGATCCTTGACCCGCGTGCCCTGGTTTGATGACCAGCCTGAACGGAACGGAGACTATGAAACAAGCAGTGACGACGACCGGAGAATACTTCCTACTCCTGAGAGCACACGGGCAACTCGAAGGGAAAGACCAAAGCAAGCCCTTCCAGCCAGCAGAGAGCCTCAGACAACGAGGACTCCAGATGGACAGGATCGCGATAGCGGAGTACAGCCACAAGGAGCTCCACTACCGGGTCCACTACACAAAAGAGGGCAAGAAGTGAGATCTCAGAGCAGACGGAGTGGAAGTGCCATATGCAGGCAAAAACAAAGGATGGCACCCCAGCCTCATCTTGTACAAGAAGCACAAGACCGAGGAAGCAGAGGAGGGCCACCCGAGGCACAACAGAGGACATGGACAACCTCCCCAACGCAGCAGCAACAACAGTAACAGCAGCAACAGCACCAGCAGTAGCAGCAAAGACAGTAGCGACAACAGAAAGTAAAGAAGAAGACATCAGTATCTCCTCCCCCTTCCTCCTCCTTCTCCCCTTCCTGCTGTTCTACTTCGGGTGGATCAATCTTCTGAAGAAACAACAGATTTGACCCCTACTCTTCAGTGTACTAGAAACGTACACGACGCACCCCTGGAACAGATAACGGAAGGAAACGCTATGCACACCACCTGAGTGGTAGCTCAGGAAGCTGAAGTAGTACGACGGACCGAGGAAGACGACAGTCACCACAATAACTCGTACTAGACTTCGAAAACTGGGAAAGGGGTAGATAAGTAGAGATAAGTAGACAAGGACGTTCCAGAACAGGAACCTCCTTTAGCTCATCTCTTATTCTGTGTTTATTTCATCACAGTGTTGATGGGCTAGGCACGTCGTGAGTGTATATCGCAAGGATATCTGGTGTGAAAAGAAGGGAACCTACTCCACCCACTATGCCGGATGCGTGAGTAAAGATGGGGGGGTCAGAGTTTTGAATTCCTGTGTGGTAGAGTGGTTACCGTGCTCACCTGTCAGGCCCCCTTGTTCCAGTCGCGGGTTCGAATCCCGACGCAGTGGTTTTTTCATCAGGGTTCGAACCCCACTTGTGCCGTGTTTTTTCCGCCGGAGCTGCTTCATTTTGTATAGTACAAAGTAAGGCAAATCACCAAAAAAAGTTTTATTACAAAAAAAAATTCCATATGTCGAACATTGGGCCCGGACGCAAATAAATCCATTCCAGCCCTAGAAAAAGCAATTAGAAATTTTTTTAGCTCTTCAAAATGCGGGTTCTGGTGGGTCACTTAGCGAATATGGAGCGTTATCAAAAAAAAAAAAAAAAAAAAAAAAAAATGCGATTAACTCATACTTCAAAGTAGCTGAGGACTCCACTTTCGCACCTTTTTTTCTCTTTTTTTTTCTTTTTATAGCTATTTGAACTTTGAGTCATTGTCTCAAGTTTCCGAATTTTTTGAAACATAAACTAGAAGGGAGATTTAAAAAAAAAAAAAAAAAAAAAAAAAAAAACGTTTGTAAGCTATCTACAAATCCCTTTGCTATGAGAGAA